>JAEOAD010000007.1:28580000-29050000 GCA_036365145.1 Orientallactaga sibirica
ACTCATGTTCAAATCTCCAGGTCCCACATAGCCAGAAGCAGTGATGCAAGTGCACCAATGTTGCACATGCACCACATGGGGCACATGCATCTGGAATTCATATGCAGCAAGCAGAAGGTCCTGGCACACCCATTCTCTCTCTCTACTTCTCTCTCTCTTCTTCTCAAAAATAAAAAACACAGACAAACAGAAGTTATATACAAGGGCCTAAAAATCATGGATTTAAGATCATGCATTTGGGAGTTGTCAGGGTATAGCTAATTAATGGAAGATATGACCGGATTGCATAAGGAGAATGCTTACATGAGATTAAAAAATCAGATTTCTATATTAAGCAACTGAAGACAAAGACAAGAACAAGTGTTTTGAGCAAAATTGATGAGCTCTGTCCTGTCTTAGTTGAATATGAAAAAAATTGGTGGGACATTGAGGTGGAGCTAGCCAGCGGCAGTCAGGTAGACTTGACTGGATCTCAGGCTCTGTCCTCATACAAGGGCGGGGCAGGCAGCAGTGACTGTTGGCTGCCATCCCAATTCTGCCATTACTCTGCAACACATCATTATTGCCCTTTGATCCTCCCTTACCTCATGACAAAGGAAGGTGCAAAATAGATTATTTTTTTTAACCTGTGTATTTGACAGTGGAATCTAATTCTCAAGTTCAACCGGCCATTGCTGACTCTCGCACCTCTGATTATGGCACAGCTCATCTGCTCTATGTGTCTTCACTGTGCTTTGCTGAAACACCAATTCCTCCCCTATTTTACCTTACTTATGACACTGTTAGTTTCAAATACAGAAATCCTGACTAGAACTGGGCTAAACAAGTGAATTTACAAGCATATATAACTGAAATATGCCAAAGTATCTCAAGTTTTATGTATGGGTTCAGTTAGTTTTCCATTTTATTCCCTTCTTCTCTGATGTGAGCCACTTTCTGTTATCAGCCTTGTGCTTCTTATTGCTTCCTGGATAGTCATAGTTTCTCTGCATTTCTCTCCTTCATGTTAATAAATTACAGCAAATAGCAATTAGAAGGGAATACAGTACAAGTGTCCTGGGATTGCAGAATTAAATGCTTGAGGTTAATGCAAACTTAACTGTCTGTGATCCAGCAAAATGCTTTGTGCCTGGGTGCTCTGAATTAATGAAAATGAAAAGAGAGTATTAGGACTAATCAAACTATTTTGAGAGAATAGATAGGACTGGTCCTGTGCCAGCTTTAATAATGCTGCCCAAGAGATGTGGGAATGTACACTGGGAGATGATTCCTATGTCTTCTAAGTAAAATTAGGTACATCAAATTGTAAAAATGTTTTATGCCTACCAATTCCCAAGGTGCTTCCTCCTTTCATGAAGTAAGGGATGATTCTTCCGACCTTTGGGTCAGGCTGTCCTTGTTGGGATCTACTTTGCCTTCTAAACAATGCTTATTCCACTGGGAAAAGTATGTTCTGTTCATCTCTGAATCTTCCATTCTCCAGCACTGTCTAGCTTTAGTGTTGCTTAGTAAATGCCATTAAATTAAATATATTAATACATTTTAGGTAGTTAAGAAATGCAATCTTTCCCTCCCTCTATCAATCCTTAATAGGCAGAAATTCCCTCTAGCTTATCGGCAGTAAAAAGAATGAATATAGTAGATCTTTAAACACTTCTCAACATCGAAAATATTTTAATTGCCTATTATTTGTTCTTGGATTTTATGACTCTTTTAGGTGGTAAGCGACGGGATTTTGAATTTCAATCATTTTGATATGGACTCTTAATTTTCCCTTCCTTTTTAGAAGTAATGAACTCATGGAGAGGGGACCTAAAGGTCATTAAATAATGCACTACCTTTGGGATGATTGAAGTTCATATGTTTTGTCAAGGAAGGGGAAAGGGAAATAGACTTTGGATTACTAATGGTCTTCACTCGTATTCAATGGACTGTGAAGTTCTACTGTAAAAGAAAAGACCAAAGCAAGAATGAGGACTTGGAGGAAAGGATAATTGAATTGTGTGGGGGAAAAAGAAGGAAGGATCTACATAAGACTAGGCAAAATCACCACAAGCAAAGATTTTGACAGGTTTAAGGGATGTAGAGATGGGTGGTGAGGCTGCTTCTACATGTCTGTGAGAGTATTTTGAAGACGGGGAACAGAGTGGTTTAAGAGAAAGTGACCTTTAAGATGTTCTTTCATTGTTCTCAGGGCTTCTAGAATGGGCTCTGTATACTCTGATAGAACTTAAAAATATCAAGTAGTATATTTCCAATAATCAGAGAGCAAATAGTCCGTGACATAAGCTGCATACAGAGATATGGAATGTCTGCACTGAGGACTTCTCAACCATTTACAAGGCAAGGAACTTAGCAGCTCTGTATGTGGTACACATGAACATTTTTAGAAAGCTAAAGAATGGAATGTTGACTGGTTGTTCCTACTGTTATTGGACAAAGTAATAAAAGCAAAAGATGAGCTCAGAGATTGGAATTGCTGCTCCAGGTGTGCACAAATAAGCCAAAAGCGTCTAAGCATTCAAGGAGGAAGAATCTTCCCTCCTGTAGCCACAGGGATGAACTTGTGAAAGTTAAGAACAATCCCTCCTTCTGCAATTGACTGAACTCATCCTCCTGAATTGTCTATCTTCTATTAGAGTCGGACCATTCAAATAAATGAGGGCATTACATGAGCGTATTGGGGACTTTTCTCATTGTTGCAACAAAATGCCTGTTTCTCCTTGGCAACCCTATGACAACTCCCCTTTTCCATTTAAATGTGTCCCAAAGCACATCCAGGAATGGAAGGCAAGGGCCAATCTACCCTGAACAAGTTTTAGGTCATACACATTAAGGCAAAATCTGTCCTCTGAGTGAATTTTTAGAAAAATTTCCCGATTTGGTCCTATGTTTTGCATACATCTTATGTCATTAGGTCTTACACCTATTGGCGTGATATGATTAAAATCCTTGGCCATTTTCCCACTACTCTAGGGCACTCTGGCTCAAATAGCCTGCAGCTCCTTTGTAGCATGTCCAGTTATGTACTGCTTCTTTCTCCTTGCTGTTTTGCTATTTGTGTGCACTTTCTCAATTCCTTCAATAAGATGCCAAGAACCTACAAACATCCTGTCCAGACTGCAACCAGCACCAGCAGGCCCACCTCCACTCAAGTGGCATTGGCCTTCACTAATGTCTCAGGTAATGAATTGTGCATTGCCTGCAGAGAAAATGATAATGACCGTTCCTCAGGCAGTTTCTACACAAGACAGCTCTGATTTCCCTCAGGTCCATGCTTTTTTATTTCTACACTCAGATCCCTACAGGTGAGCTACAAAGTTTGACCCATGAGGACATTTGCTATACTCCAAAAGAATTACTTTAGCTTCCAAACTTATTTGAACAGAAATATGCAAGTAAGTGTCAAAATAGATAATAAAGGTTTTGGATAAGGTTAGAAGGAACACAAAGTTGGAGCAAGTAACAGTTATTGATATGGGTCCACTAAGCAGAGTTTCTGTATTTAATGTCAGAGTTTGAAGAGTTAGATGAGGGAGTAGCATTTCATTGTGTCATTTGGTTGAAATCTAGATGAAGAGGTGGCTCACCATAAGTAAAGTGTGGCTGTATGATCATCTTTGGTTTAATATAAAGAAAGGGATTCAAATGTTTAAGGATGAGACAGGAATGCTAAAGAGAATTTGACATGTTAACCCTATGTACTCATATACTCATATTGAAAGAGTCCACAGGACATACTTTTTGCCTATACCTTAAGAAATAGACTTATAGGAAGAAAAACCAGCATTCTTTTTGTGGTAGTTTGAATATGTCCCCCAATATATTCAGTGTTTTATTAGTTATAGTTTGCATCTGCAATCACCTTCCTAGAGGCAATGTCACTGGGGGCCAGTGTGGAGGTGGGTTTGAGATTCCATTGTAAAGATAAACAAAGTGTGCCCAGTAGGAGTTCCTGAAGTGTGCTGTGACTTTTTGGCAGTAGTTTTGCTCTGTGTGCTGTGTGCCTGGTTGGATTTTTTCTCTCTTTTCCTGGTCCTGTGAGAGCAGGCCGCTTCTCCTGCCATTATGGAACTTCCCCTGGATCTGTAAGCTTCAATAAATAATATCCCTTCCTCCATAACTGTGCCTGGTCTGGAAGTTCATCTCAGCGAACTTGAAGCTGTCTGCTACACTTTTTTTTTTTTTTTTTTTTTCAAGGTAGGGTATCACTCTAGCCCAAACTGACCCGAAATTCAGTATGTAGTCTCAGGCTGGTTTCAAACTCATGGTAAATCCTCCTTCCTCTACCTCCTGAGTGTTGGAATTAAAGGTGTGCACAACCACACCTGGCTATCCTTTTTTTAATTAATTAACTTGCTTATTTGCATGTGTGATGCACAAGGATGCATCACAAGGCTAAATAGGAGAGTTAAACTGACATATTTCAGAATCCATATCTTTGTATCTTTCAGTCCTTGACGGTGACTTGAATGTCTGCAGACCATCATAGGATATACAGAGATGAGCTACGGATGAGCCAGGGTCTCTTGCTGTTGCAAATAAATGCCTGCTTGGCTTGACATGAGTGACTAGAGAATTAAATCTGGCCTAGCAGGCCTTGTAGGCAAGTGCTTTCAATGACTGAGCCATCTCCCTAACACCCCACCACCACCAGCAGCAACAACACTCTTAAAGGGCTTCATGATTGCTATTTACTGGGGATTTTGAAACCACAGTCATTCAAAAGAGAAACTTAAATGCATTGGGAATAATTAAATCCTGGGATAGTAATGTACTACCAAGACCAGGTGAGCATAGTTATGTGATGGACAACAGAGGCAAAATGCCACTCAGAGTGGTCTGGTGTGTGGAGTAGTCACGGTGTTTTTAGAAGTAAACCACTGAGGAAGCCTGCTTATCATTTTACTTCATCTGTCTAAGCCAAACACTTATACAGATCAAATTAATTGGACAAGTCTATCTGAATAATAAAACCAGGGAATTATAATAGCTCAGTCAAATCCCAGGCTTGACCTAGTTTATAGACTCAGAACCTCTAGAATAAAAATGAGACATAGCCTCCTAAGCAAGAACTCCAGTAAACCACCAAAATTGTTCATATTCTTCCCCAAAGAGGCCTATGGCCTTTTTTATGAGAGTAGCTGTGCCTTGGAAAAAAAGAAAATAATAGGACCTTCTTGATGACAAATACACACTGGTTGTATACAACTACTGATCCAGGAAGACCCCAAACATCACAATCTATCTCTAGACACAGTAGGCAGAGTCTTATGGAGGTCAGGTGACCAGTGCAGCTTGGTCAGGTTGAACTTACAGTGAGCACCGTGGGTCCTGGACTCTATCCTGTGGTTATTTTTAAGCCTCAGAATGCAAAATTGGAATTAGCGTAATTAACAGCACATTGGATCCTTAACTTGTGGAGCAAAGACTATTATGGTGGGAAAGACTGAAAAGAATCTATTGGAATTGCTTAGTTGCTTCTGCCAGGGAAAATAATAAATGAAAACCAGGCTACACCCTTGGATGGATTGATTAGTCGCCATCAAGTACTAAAAGATGCAAGGATAGTGATTCTGACAATGTCTCAATTTAACTCCTGTTTAGCCTGTGCAAAAGATTAACTCTAGATGAAATTCAGCTGCTGTAAGTTTAACTAAGAGGTGACTCCAGCTGCAGCTGCTATACTACAAATGGTTTACTCACTTGAGATTAATGTGTCTCCTGCTATCTGGTATTCAACTATAAATATGACCTATGTGGTTTTCTTACTCCATACCCATTGATACACCAGAAATATCTTCACTGTCCTTATCTCAGGGTCATATCAACTTCCCAGCCCTTTGTCATAACAAGGGCCAGAGAGATCTTTGCATTGATAGTATTACACTTACTGGACCAAGTATATGAAAGGAATTTTTGGTAAAACATTGGTGTGTCAAAGATGGGAAATAAATCCAACTAAAATTTCAGGGCCTCCTACCTCAATGAAATTTCTAGGAGTTCAATTGTGTAGCAACACTGTGGTATCCCTCCTAAGGTGAAGAATAAGTTGGTACCTTTTTGCAACCAAAAAAAAAAAAAGAAAGGGAGAAGAAAAGTACCTAGATCGCCACTTTGCATTTTGGAGGCAGCATATTTTCACTTAGGTGTGTTACCCCAACCTCTTTACTAAGTGATCCAAAAAGTTGGTATAGTTTTGCACGGGATGCAGAACACAAGGTTGCACAACAGATTCCACTGGCTTCTCTGTTTGCTCCACCGCTGGGGTTATATGATCAAGCAGATCTAATGCTCTTGAAGTGTAAATGGCAGATAGAGATATTACCTTGTTCCTTTAGCAGATCCTCAATTTCCACATTGTTGCTGTGGAAATCCATAACATTTGGAGCAAGGTCCTGATATCATGGACTGAGAAGCCAAAAGCTGTCCTCGGGGCTGGAAAGATAGCTTACTGGTTAAGCACTTGCCTGAGAAAACTAAGGACCCCACTTCAAGGCTCGATTCCCCAGGACCCATGTTAGCCAGATACGCAAGATGGCACATGCATCTGGAGTCTGTTTGCAGTGGCTGGAGGCCCTGGTGCACCCATACTCTCTCTACCTCTCTCTCTCTGCCTCTTTCTCTCTCTGTCGCTCTTAAATAAATGAATGAATGAATAAATAAATAAATAAATAAATAAATAAATAAATAAATAAATAAAGCTATCCTCTTTCTAAGCAGCTACTCTTGGCCTACTATTGGGTCTTAGTAGAAAATGGACACTCCAGCATGTGATCTGAGTTGCCTATTAGGAACTGGGTGTTCTGACCCACTAAGCCATAAACGTGAGCATGCAGGGCTGCATGTCATCATTAAATAAATAGGCCCAAGGGGTCCCGAAGAGCCAAGTGAGTTGCATTAAGTGGCTTAAATGCCCATGGTCCTACTCCAGTTCCTACACTGCATTCTCTTTACCAGCTTGCCCTACTGGTCACAGAGGGAGTACTCTATAATCAGCTGGCAGAGGAAAAGAAGTACAAGGCCTGGTTTATAAATACGTCTGTATGATTTGTAGGCCCTACCTAAAAGTGGACAGCTGTTCTGCTATAGTGTTTGTTTCTAGAACAACCCTGAAGGACAGCAGTGAATGAATATCGTCTCAGCGGACAGAACTGTGAGCACGGTAACTGGTTGTACACTTTCCTTGGAAGGGGAAACGGCCAGATGTGTGGTTACGTAACCAGTTTATGAGCTGTAGCAGTGCTTTGGCTGAATGGTCAAGGACTTATAATTAACATGATTGGAAACCTGGTGACAAACTGAGGAAGAAGTGCATGACAAATCTCCCTGAATGGGCAAGGCATGTGAAGATATTTATGGTCCTTGTAGAATGCTCACTTAAATGTGGCCTTGGTAAAGGACTTTAATAACCAAGAGGATGAGATGATTTATTCAGGGGACACTAGTCAGCCTGTCATTATCCAATGGGTCCATAAACAACATGGCCATGATTACAAGAATGGAGGGTATACATTACTTACTATGTGTTCATAGACTTGCATTTACCTAGACTGACATAGCTATAACCATGCTTTGGGCATGTCTCAATGCCCAATCCTTCAGCAGCAGATACCAACACTGATCTCCCAATAAGAAATCACTAGGGGATGATCAGATAACTACTTGATAACAAGTGGATTATGTTCAACCATTTCCATCATAGAAGGGTCAGCATTTATTTTGCTTATTGGAATAGATTCCCTGGATATGAAATTACCTTTATTGAATGCAATGCTTCTTTTTAAAATATTGTCTTGGGCTGGAGAGATGGCACAGTGGTTAAGGCACTTGTCTTCAAAGCCAAAGGACCCAGGTTCGATTCTCCAGGTCCCACATAAGCCAGATGCACATGGTGGTGCATGTGTCTGGAGTTCGTTTGCAGTGGCTAGAGGCCTTAGCATGCCCATTCTCTCTCTCTCTCTCTCTCTCTCTCTCTCTCTCTCTCTCTCTCTCTTCTCTCTCTCTCTCTCTCTCTAATAAATAAAAATAAATTGAAAAAAATTTAAAACAATCATCTGTGGACTTAAAGAATGCCTACATGACTACATTATGGAATGACTACATGAAAGTATCTGCCACCTGAAGCACAGCATAGCACAGGGGCATTGTTTCTTACCAAGGAACTGATTTTACAGCCAAAAAAAAGTGTACAATAGGATTAGGCTCATAAAATTTACAGGTATTACTGTTTACCACCATTCTGAAGCAGTTGGCTTGACAGGACCAAAGAATGGTCTTTCAAGGGCAGTTTCAGCCAGCTAGGTAGCAATACCTTGCAGGGCTGAGGCACGGGTTTCCAGAAGCTGTGTTTGTTGAGAATAAGCATCCAATATATGGTACTGTTTCTCCCACAGTCAAGAGTCAAGATCTAAGAATCAAGGCATAGAAATCAGAGTGGCACCATGCACAAGCACCTCTGCAGACCTGCTGGCTAAATATTTATTTCCTGTTCCCAGATTTCATGCTCTGCTGGCCTAGAGATCTAAGTTCTAGATGTGGGACTGCTTCCACCAGGAAGTGCAACCGTGATTTCTTTGAAGTAGAAACTAAGATTGCTGCCTGGCCACATTTGGTTTTTCATGTCTATAAACAGGCTAAGATGAGAATTATAATGTTGGCTGGGATTATTGATCTGAACTTCTAGAGGAAAAGTGAACTACCACTGCACATCAGAATGAAGGAACAGTATATCCAGTAGCAGGAAATCACTTTGGATATTTTTGGGGTATTATCATGTCCTATTATTGAGATCAATGAGAAAATGATAACAACTCAAAACAAGTAAGACTATGAATGACCCAAAGCCTTCAGGAATGAATGTTTGGGCCACTCCACCTTGTAAAGAACTATGACCTGTTAAGGTACTTGTTGAAGGCAAAGGGAATTCAGAATAGGTAGTAAGAGAACATATTTAAATATAAGGCACAGCTAAAAGGCCATCTATAGAAACTATGATTGCCATGAATATTCCATCCTTATTGTGTTAAGGATATGTCTGGAGCTGGAGAGATTGCTTAGTGGTTTATGCAGACATAGTAAGCAAATTTTTTTTTTTTTCTTCAAGTCACATAGGACTTAATGAGTTTGCAAAAGTATTTAAGTGTTGTTAATTTTTTGTCTTGATTCTATATATAAAACACGTTGTAATATAGCCTTTAATCCCCTTGTCCCAGCTCCCATTACCCTGGGGACCTCCCCAGTGGGGTTATGGTATTCATTGTGGGGTCATGAAGGCCTCACTCTGTTCCTATGGGGTAGCTGAGGGACTGTGCTTCAAGGTATTCTACTCACTCTGTGGCTCTTATAACTGTTCTGCCCCCCTCTTCCCCAACTTCCCCTGAGCCATGGAAGGACTGTTGGCAGTTTATTTAGTGTTGAGTTCTTTGTTGCCTATGGATTTCTGCTTTAATCATTTTTTTTACAGATTTTTAAAAAATATTTTTATTTATTTATTTGAGAGTGAGAAAGAGAAAGAATGGGCATACCAGGGCCTCCAGCCACTGCAAACGAACTCCAAATGCATGTGCCACCTTGTGCATCTGGCTTACGCAGGTACTGGGGAATCGAGCCTCAAACCGAGGTTCTTAGGTTTCACAAGCAAGCGCTTAACCACTAAGCCACCTCTGCAGCCCCTGCTTTGATAGATTTTGACTGTTCACCATGTCTGTCACCATCATCCTGGAGCTGGTTGTCAGGCAGGTTCCACTGAGATTTCTCCTGGACCCTTGCAGATGTGGTAGAGGTAGCTAGTCTCATGGTGGATAGGTGGCAATCTTCTTGTATTACCAATCAATCTTGGCTCTCGTCCCTGGCACTCAGTCTCAAAATGGTGCACAACCCTGCTTGCAGACCTTCTGCTGGTTTGTCCACTCCCAGACCCCCACCCTGGAATGGAATCTAGCTGTGGTGTATAACTTCTGTGCTCAGCCCCAACTCACAATCTAAGTGTTGTTATTTTTTTTTTATTTGAGAGAGGCAGAGAGAAAGAGAATGAGCACACCAGCAGCCTCTCAGCCACTGTGAATGAACTCCATTCGAATGCACCCTCTTGTGGGTAAGTGCAGCATTGTGCCCTTGCATCACTTTTTTAAATTTATTTTTGGAGAGAGACAGAGAGAGAAGGAGAGGGAGACAGATAGAGAATGGGCGTGCCAGCAGTCTCTCAGCTGCTGCAAACGAAATCCAGATGTGTGCGCCCCCTTGTGGGCAAGTACGGCATTGCGCCCTTGTGTCACTTTGCATCTGGCTAAATGTGGGACCTGGAGATTGGAACCGGGTTCTTAGGCTTAGCAGGCAGGCGCATTAACCACTAAGCCATCTCTCCAGCCCCTTGCATCACTTTTTGCATCTGGCTAAACATGGGACCTGGAGATTGGAACCATCGTTCTTAGGCTTGGCAGGCAGGCGCCTTAACTGCAAAACCATCTCTCCAGCCCTAAGTGGGCTTCTGGAATGAGCATGTGGCTGACCACAAAGTCCCCATCTCCTTAGATGTCTCCCTTTGGTGGGGAATGGGGCATTAGGAGCAACCTCCTAGGGTTGTTGTGAGAATTAAATGAGATCCACCAGCCTGGGGCAAGGCCCGGCAGAGGCTGTCAGTGGATGTTTATTGACAAGAATTGTAAGTGAATCTGTTCCCTCCCACTCCTTTGACTGACTTGTCTTATTCATCCCTCAACAGACTCTCCCAGCCCTTGTGCATGGGGCTCTCCTTGCACCAGGTAGGGACTTCCAAAGACAGCAAGCCATGGGCCAAGGACAGGTTTGAGTAAGGGCATGAATTATGCATGTGGCCATTTTCAGAGCACTTCCTACATCACGTTTGCATGTAATTCTTATATCATATGGGTATGTGGGAAAGCAGCTTTGTTTCCAGAGGAGAAAGATTTTGGTTTTGAGTTGCATGAATTTTTTAAAGGTAGGCGGGAAAGAGAAGTATGGGGGTGGAGCCATCCCTCCGGGCTGGGTTTATACTTGCAGTGGACACTGGGGAGGACCAGTTTGTTTTTAGGTTTTCTCCCAGGCAGGAGTAGAAGTCAGAGTTGAACCCTGGCATAGCGTAGCTGCTCCTGACCTCCTACCCCCATCTAGCATCTATTAAGAGCCTTTTTGTTTCAAACCAAACATTTGGCAATAGGAAAGTCTGTCTAAAGTCCCAGCTGCCCTAGGTGGTTTTGGGGGGCATCTCAAGGCTCCCAGTGCTGGTATTGTGCTGGCTTCACCTCTTAATAAAGGTGTGACCTTATACAAGTCACTTAACTTCTGCAAGTTTTAACTCCTTTCATGGTCTAAATGGGGATAAAAAAAAAAAGAGGGCTGGAGAGATGGCTTAGTGTTTAAGGCATTTGTCTGCAAAGCCAAAGGATCCCAGTTCAACTCTCCAGGATCCACGTAAGCCAGATGCACAAGGTGGCACATGCATTTGGAGTTCCTTTGCAGTGGCTGGATGCCCTGGCATGCCCATTCTCTCTCACTCGCTGTCTCTCTCTCTCTCTCTCTCTCTCTCTCTGCCTCTTTCTCTCTCTCTCTCAAATAAATAAATAAAATAGATTTAAGAAAAGAAAACCCAGATTATTTACCCCACAGGGAGCTTTGAAGAATGAAAGATGCAACTCTAGAAAAGTACTTTGTAAATTGCCTTGGAAATAGCAAGACACTCAACAACCCTAGCCTGACCTTCATTGTCCCACTGCCAGGCCCTATTGTCTCTCATAACTGTGAGCACTCAGCAGGTATTATATGTGTTTGAAATGAAGAAATAAATTCATTAATTCCAGAATAAATAAAAATAGAATTAATGCAACAGAAAAATTATATGTTTGGATGTCAAGTTTACAAGGGGTGTATTTATGATGGCTGATCTCAAATGTCAAGTTGATTGCATCTAGAACCACCTAGGAGATAAATCTCTGAATATATCTATTAAGGAATTTATAGATTAGGTTCATTGAGAAGACCTATCCCGGTTGTTGGCATCACCATCCCATGGGATGAGGTACTCAACTGAATAAAAAAGAGAAAGCTCAATACCAGCACTTATCTCTCTTTGCTTTCTTACTGAAGATTTAGTGTGACCAGTTACCTCAAGTTTCTGCCACCATGCCTTCTTCCCTGCAGTGACGAATGGTATTCCTTTGAACTGTGAACCAAAACAAACTCTTTGTCCCTTAAGTTGCTTTTGTCAGGTAGTTTGTCATAGCAACAAGAGAAGTAACTATTGCAACAGATTGCTTTTAGATTATACAGCATTTAAGCAACCCAGATCTGCTAAGCTAGCTAGCCCGTTACTCTATAAAGGTCATCCCAGTATCTAACTCATCAGCTTCAATACCAATCATACCTGGGACAAAACATATGTCCTTCTTCACTAGAAATACACTGAGTAATCAATGTTATTAATTAACTTAAGAAATGTTAATGTAATTCAAAAAATTACTTTAGATAGCATATTTTTCACCTCTGTCTGTGAATGTTAGATAGGAAAATAAAGAAGAGGTTTTATTTAAAATATTTTATTTATCTTCAAGCAGAGAGAGAATGAGCATGCCAAAGGACTCCAGCCTCTGCAAATGAACTCCAGATGCATGCTGCACTTGGTGCATCTGGCTCTACCTGGTACTGGGGAATCAAACCCAGGTTGTTGGGCTTTGTAGACCAGCACCTTACCTGCTGATTCATCTCTCTAGCCCTAAAGAAGTGTTTTTAAAGCTGGTGGTGCATTTGTTGGTGCTAGTTGGTGATCATATAATTTTTTAATTTTATTTATTTATTTGAGAGAGAAAGAGGCAGAAAGAGAAAATTGGCATACCAGGGTCTCTAGCCACTGCAAATGAATTCCAGATGCATGCGCCACCTTATGCATCTGGCTTACATGGGTCCTGGGGAATTGAACCTGGGTCTTTGGATTTACAGGCAAGTGCCTTAACCACCAGACCATCTCTTCAGCCCCCTAGTTGGTGATCATTAAAACAAAATAAAAACAGTCACTATGGTAGTTAATCTTGTCAATTTGATAGGATTTACAGGTGATAGAACAAGATACCTGACATTGACCTCTGGCCTCCAAACATATACACACATGTGCATGGACACCCCCCAACACACACATGTGCCCACACACATATGAACATGAATACACACATGCATGTATACACACACACATAAACAAGCAAAATAAAAACAAATAAAAGTGAAGGACACCTTTTATCCTTGAAGTGTTTGTACTAAAGGATAGAAGCAACTCAATAAGTTGGGTTTTAACATAGCTTAATATATTGTGATGTGTTTTAGTTAATCGGGTATGAGGTTGTCTGCTTAAGATGCCGCAATACTAACTGTACAGGAAAAACAATTTCTCTATTCTCAAGCAACTTTCAATACTTAGTTTATGACAGCAAATATGTAGAGGAGCTTTTCTCAAACAAGCAATTCTCCAACACTATAACTCTGTTCTCTCAATTGAATCCTAAGGTAAAAGAAGCCAGCTGGAATATCAGCCTCTGATCCACTCCACCTAAAACAGGACACCTTTCATTGACGTTATGGTTTATATCTGAGATGTGAAACTCATTTGTTCAAGGCGTTGCCATATAGGAAATGTTCAGAGGTAGAGCTTTATGGAAATTATTGGTTCCCAAAGTATATCACCTAATAATGGATTAATCCATTGATGGATTCATAATTTGGTGGCATTATTAGAAAGCAATGAGAGCTAAGTGGGATCTACCTGGAGAAAGTAGGTCACCAGGGATATGCGTTTAAAGTATATGTTGTGTCCCTGGACAGACAGAGAGGGAGTGAGAGAGGGATGGGAGAGGAAGAGGGAGGGGAGGGGAGTGGAAGGGAAGGGAAGAGGGAGAGAGTGTCCAACCATGGACTGCAACCATGAGGCATACATAAATCCTTCCTATTTCGAACTGATTTTGTTCAGACTTTTTTTTCACTTTTCTGTTTTCTTTATAAATAGGGACCACAGCTGTTATCTTCAGTACCATTCCCCACCATCCTATCTCCTTTTTCTCTTTCTTTTTCTAGATAAATTTTTTGCCATCTTCTTTTGAATCTCTCATGCTTTTTCGAGTATTGTTGTAAGAAAAATTATTTGTATAGTTTTTGGTAATTTTTTATTCATCCAGAAAAACATTTAAAAGAATTTTTCAAAGTTTATTGACAATTTTTGTGCATGTATATAACATACTTTGATTATAATCCCTCCTATTACCTTACTTTGTCCTTCCTTCCCCATTGCCTTCCACTGAAGCCCTTCTTTCCAAATAATCCCCATAGTTCCTCTTCTACTTTGGTGTCTTTTTTGTCATTTACATTCTGCCACCATCTATACAGAATGCTGATAGGCCCATAATTATTCAGGTCTTGTGCAGGTAACAATATTGCTATGCAACCATGAATGAAACAGCCACTCCATGTCCAGAAGACAGCATTCCAAAGCACTCCTGCATCCTTTCTACCCCCTTCCACAATACCCTCTGAGCAACACAAATGAACCACTCATGTTAACATTTCTATCACTCTAAGATAGAAATAACAGCTAACCACCACCATAGGGCCATTGTCATGCTCAGATTAAAAAATGTACATAAAACATAGGTGCTCAGTAATACCAAGATTGCCTTTTATGAGAGTAAGAAAACATAAAGATTACTAAATAGATCCTATATTAAAAATTGGTGGTTGGGCTGGAGAGATGGCTTAGTGGTTAAGGCATTTGCCTACAAAGCCTAAGAACACATGTTTGAATCTCCAGGTCCCATGTAGCCAGATGCACAGTGATGCAAGCATGCAATGTTGTACATGCACACAAGGGGATGCACACATCTAGAGATCATTCGCAGAGGCTAAAATGTATGTCCTGGCATGTCCATTATTTCTCTCTCTCTCTCTCTCCTCTCTCTCTCAAAAATAAAATAATAATAATAATAATAATATGTCATTTACAAAGGGTTAGAGATGTAGCTTAGCAGCTAGGTGCTTGCCTGTGAAGCCTAAGGACTCATGCTCAACTCTCCAGGTCCCACATAAGCTAGACGCACAAGGTGACACAAGCATGCAAGGTCACACATGTACACAGATGACACATGCATCTGAAGTTCAACTGCAGTGGCTAGAGGCCCTGGTGCACCAATATCCCTTTCTCTCTCTCTCTCTGCCTCTCTCTTCCTATCTCTCTCTCTTTCTTTCTGTCTTGCTTTCTCTCTCATAAAAAATATTTTTAAAAATAGCCAGGCATGGTGGAGCACACCTTTAACCCCAGCACTTGGGAGGCAGAGGTAGGAGGATCACCAGTCTGAGACTACACAGTGAATTCCAGGTCAGCCTGGGCCAGAGTGAGACCCTACCTTGTAAAACCAAAATATATATAAATATATATGGTTGCATACTGACTGCTTCATATTTTTAATATTTGATCAAATTCCACAAAATGTAAATAGTGAGAAAATATAACTAGGATACTTTGAAATGACATATAAATGACCAGTTTTTTTACAACCAATTTCTCTAAAATTATACAAATAGTAAGAACAAAAAAAGAATCACTCTATCTTAATTCTTCCATTCTTATTCCATCTAAATTTGGAAGTTACATTAATTCTCTTTACATGACTGTCTCACTAATGAAATAAAAAACTAATGTACTGTGTTGACTACAAACATCTCATCTCATTTACTTACTAGGTTGTTTGTTGAATTGTCATGTGCTTTTTTTACTCATTTAATTTATTCAGCACCTATTCCATACCAGAAAGGGAAACTTAAATATGAATTAACGAGATTACAAGTCTTATGAAGAGCGAGTCTAATGAAGCTCAGAGAACAGGTCAACCACGACTGAGTGGAAAACAAATCTTTACTAATGGTTGATTTGAATAAACTAAACATTGTAGTCATTAAAAACTGAGGACTTTTTGCATACTCTAGTGAATATTGTAGCACATACATACAAAGGAACTGAATTTATGTGAAAATATGATTATTCATAGCTACTAATTGCTCTTAGACAAGATATACACAATTCTTTCAAAAATTATCTGATTGATCAGAAAAAGATTATAAGTAATTTTGATTTAGCTTACATGTATGCCTGAACACATGTATTTGTGTTGCAGTACTGGGTAACTGTATACAAATAACAGCACTGGCCTAAGATTGCCTTTGCTTCAGTTAATTAGCTTGTTCATGAATGCACTATGGAAATGAACTTTTCCTCTTCTTTTTCACCACGTTCATACTTTCAGGCCAATGAGAAACCTGAAACTAATTTTTTTGATTTTGTAATTTTATTGAAAACTTTAATACATGAACATACAATAATTTGATCATGTTCCCATCCCTTTGTCTTTTTTGTCCCTTCTCCCTCACACCATCCCTTGAGAACTCTCTGGAACTCTCTGTTTTCAAGGTAGTCCTTCCTCTGCTTTGTTGTCTCCTTCCTTCTGTCCTCCTTCCTCCTCCATGTCCAAGTATTGATGGGCTCAGAATCATGCTGGTCTGACGAGGTATCAGTAACCACTGTGTGGTCATGAAAGCACAGGCCAGCTCATGTCAGGAGGAAAGTGCCACAAAATATGTTTGCACACCCTGGGGCTTTCAGGTCTTCCTGTTCCTCTTCCACAATGTTCTTGGAACCTTCCTTGGATGGCATGGTAAAAAAAACTCCATTCATGCTGAGCTCTCAACATCCTCTTATTTTCTACGCTGATGGGTTTTGAATCTCTTTAGTGTATACCACCATCTCCATGGAGACAGTTCTTTGTTTGCCAGTAAGAGCAGCACTCATATCTTCCATGACAACCCCTGCAACACTCCCTAGTCCCTGGTGGGTGTGATGTATATTAGTAGTCCAGAAGTAAACTCTGAAGTTTCTCTTATTGTCATGTTGGTGAGTCTTAGGTCTTCCTTGTATTTGTGCTGTTTGTAAAATAATAATAATGTTCTCTAACCCAAAGTGAGAACAGCATTAATTAAAAGGATTAAACATAAACACATTGAAGGCTATTTGATTGGCATAATGTCTATGTTCAGCCAAAGAACAGTGGGAGCTTCTCTCTGGGATCTATGAGCTTCCAAGCCATAGGTTTTTGACTCAATTCTCAGTACCAGGCATGAAGTCCCTCCAACTGAGCAGGGTGTCTCATCCAATCAGAGAGCAGTTGGTTATCCCCATAACTTTTGTGCTACTATTGCACTAGTGGCTACATCTTGCCCAACTGGTTGATGTTGTAGCTTGCGGGTTCCACTGCTTGTTCAGATTGCAGGTGAATTTTTCTCTCTCTCTCAAAGCTCACATAGCATCTTCCAGCGAGGAGATGACTTCCTCCCAGTTCCAGCTTGATGTCCCAGTGTCTGCAATCAACCTGTGGTGTCTTTAGCAATGACATTTTCCCATCTTATTATGTTAGGTAACAAAGTGCTTTGGCAGTGGCCTTCATTGTTTAAGGGGCCTGATGAGCCTCTTTGAACAATAGCTAACAGTGAAGGGTGACCCATCTCTGGCCCTGGGATTCACCTGCAACAACCTGTGGCTTCAGAATAAAGCTTTCTTCATCCAGCAGGGAACTTCTGCCCAAGCTCGCTCGCTCTCTGTCTCTCAACAAACAAAAAGAGCTGGAGAGATGGCTTAGTAGTTAAAGCATTTGCCTGGAAAGCCAAAGTACCCAGGTTTGATTCCCCACTACCCACGTAAAGCCAGATGCACAAGGTGGCACATATGTCTGGAGTTTGCAGTGGCTAGAGGCCCTAGCATACCCATTCTCTGCCTCTCTCAATGTGTCTCTCTCTTAAACAAATAAATAAAATATTTTAAAATGTCTTTTAAAGTATCTAAAAAAGTGGGTTTCTAGGGCTCTTATTCATACTGTCTTTGGCTTTGTGTATCCCTCACCACTCCTTCCCTTTCCCCTGCACCCCTCAGACTTTTCCATTCCTGAATTCTGTCCCACTACTTGCCTGTCTACTATTTCTTCCTCTCATCCCTCCATACTTCTCTCCAAGCCTCACTCTAGCTTCCTGACCTGTACTATTGATGCTTACTACAACATACAATCAAATATAACTATTCCACACGAGGGTCAACTTAGTATAATTTTTTTCAGATTCATCCATCATCATGCACATTTCAGTTTCCTTTACCACTCAGCAGAACTCCATTGCATAGATGTACCATATCTTTATCAGCTGATGGGCATCTAAGCTGACTCCATTTCCTAGCTATTGTGAATAGAGCAGCAAGAAACATGGCTGAACAAGTATCTCAATAGTAAAGAGTAGAGTCTTTCAGGTATATGCCTAGGAGTGATATAGTTAGATCAAATGGTAAATCTATCTTTTATATTTTTGAGGCACCTCCATACTGATTTCCACCATGGCTGAACAATTTTGCACTTCCATCAACAGTGGATGAGGGTTCCTCTTTACTCCATGCTCAAGCTAGCTTTTGTTGTTATTTAATTTTTGGATAATAGCTATTCTGACCAGAATGAGATAGAATCTCAAAGTAGTTTTAAATTGCATTTCCCTGATGGCTTAAAGATGTTGAATATTTTTTAGATGTTTATTGACTGGTTGTACTTCTTCCTTTAAGAACTCCTGTTCAATTCTTGGCCCCATTTTTTAAAAATATTTTATTTTTATTTATTTATTTGAGAGAAAGAGAGAGAGTGTGGGCATGCCAGGACCTCAAGCCACTGCAAACAAACTCCAGACACAAGCACCACCTTGTGTATCTGGCTTAGGTGGGTCCTAGGGAATCAAACCAAAGTCCTTTGGCTTTTCAGGCAAGTGCCTTAACCACTAAGCCATCTCTCCAGCCCTAAGCCTCAGTTTTTGATTGGGTTGATTGAGTTTTTTTCAGTGCTTACTTTTTTTTTAGTTCCTTGTATATTCTAGTTATTAAACTTCTGTAAGATGCATAGCTGGTAAAGAGTTTCTGCCATTCTTTAGGTTGTCTATCGGCTCAGTTGATGGTTTGCTTATCTGTACAGTAGCTTTTTTGTCCCATGAGATCCCATTGGTTGTTTGTCTTGTTCCCTGGGGTCTATTCAAAAAATCTTTCCCTATACATATTTCTTGGAGTGTTCTCCCCACTTCTTCCTCTATGTGGTGAAACTAATTTTTTTAAGTTTATATTTTCCTCAGGAGGTGAAAACTGGAAGAGAATCAAATATTAATCAAATAACAGATCTTAGTGTGCATTGACCAGAAGATATCAGGAAGATTAGCATATCAAAGGAGAATCTGACCTAATTAAGAAGAAATTTAAAAACCAAATATAATACTGGAAAGGGTTTTCTGTTCCAGTGATAATAGGCTAGCATCAAAGACAGAAAATTTTCTATGTATTAAAGTGAAATAAATTTAGCCTACCCCAACCTCCATACTTGAAGAAAAAGTATGGCCCAAAGTTGTCTCTGTCTGTAGAAAACTACCTTGATATACAAGCAAGTTGTAATCTAATCTAAGAGTACGCTTGTTACCAAGTATGGTTGTTACTTTCACATTGGTGTGGCAAAGTCCTAACAGGAAGCAGTTTAAGGTAGGAAAAGGTTTATTCTGGCTTATATTTTTGAGGGAATACATTCTATCACAGTGTGAACAGCATAGTAGCTGGAGAAGAAGGCCACTGGTCCTATTGCATTCACAGCCAGAAAGGAGAGAGTAACAAATAAGAATTGGGGCTAGGCTACAAAACTTCAAGGCCTGGGCCCAATGACCCACTTCCTTCAGCAAAATTCCACCTCTTCAAGGTTCTACAACCTTCCTAAAACAGCATTACCAAGTCAGGAGCAAGTGTTCAAGCAAATGAGCCTATGAGGGACATTCCATATTCAAACTACATTCTGTCCTTGGCTGACAATTGCTCATGACCGGCTCAGGTACTGTTGCAGTCAAGTTCACATTGCTGGCAGAAATCACTCAACCAAGAGCAGCTTGCAGGGAAAAGGATTTATTTTGGCTTACAGACTCGAAGGGAAGCACCATGATGGCAGGGGAAAACGATAATGTGAGCAGAGGGTGGACATCACCTCCTCACCAACATCAGGTGGACAGCATTCAGAACCCATAAGTTGGTGGGAGACACCTGAATCAAACTGCCACATTCTGCCTCTGGCCCCCATAAACTGATAAGCATACATGATGTAAAATGCAATGCATTCAGTCCAACTTTAAAAGTCTCCATAGATTTTATCAATCCTAATGTTGTTCAAGCATCTCAGCCGGGCATGGTGGCACATGCCTTTAATCCCAGCACTGGAGAGGCAGAGGTAGGAGGATCACCAAGAGTTCAAGGCCACTCTGAGCCTACAGAGTGAATTCCAGGTCAGCCTGAGCTTGAGTGAGACTCTACCTTGAAAAAACAAAAAACAAACATCTCCATAATCCAAGTCTTTTAACTGAGCTATAATACCCCCCAAAATCTCCAAAACACCCATAATGGCACAACATAAACACTCACACTGCAAAAGATGGCATTGGGCATAGCAAAGAAATAGTCAACCAATACAAGATTTAAAACAACCCAGGGCAAACATCAAACTCTAGCTCCAAGTCCAACAACTCTCGTTAGTGACAAATCTCCAAGTCTGATAGTTCTAGCCAGTAACAAGTCTCTGGAGTTCCAATTCTGCCCCTTCAGCTAGGCTAGTCACACTTTGGGAAAACTTCATCTGAGGCCAGCAGTTCTCCTTAGCAGCCATCTCATGGTCCTGGCTCTACTGGGTCTCCACTGCAACCTACAGTCCATCTTCATGGCTCCATCAGGTCTCCTACTTTATACTGCCCATCTCCATTTCCAAAACACAAGACCATGTTGCAAATTCAATGACCCTCTAGTTCCTATATTTCTTATACTACATAATACCAGGTAGGGTGCCAATTTCTTAATCCGGGGTGGGGGGGAGTAAAGCAGACTTTGAAGAACAGGATACTCCTGCAGCCTTCAGGCCCCTTCAAAAGTGTCTACATTCTTCCTATTGCCCCAATTCAGGTCAGCTGGCCCAATCTCAAAGATTGTAATCTCTCATAATTGCAGCTGAATGGGCAGAAGTTTCAGCCCAAAGATTTCATTTCTGTGTCATACCCCTCTGCTCACACAAGTCCATTTTTACGCAAAGCAACCCTGCACAAGTTCTCAGTACACAGGCATAACAGCAAGTGTCTTACACAAACTGCTTCTAGCCCAGTCAAAGCAAAGCTCTTTCTCACCTTCACAAACCAAACCTCACAGTTCATATTTCTTACTGCATTCAGGTCTTTCAACTCTGACCAGAATAATCCATAAAGCTGTACTTATGGTACTGCAAAGTGTCTCTTAGGCCAAGGTTTCAAATCCTTCCACATTCCTCTTGCAAAGCAGTTCCAAAAGGCCAAAAGTCAGGTTTCTAGCAACAATGACCACACTCCTGGTACCAACTGTACTGTTGCAGTCAGGCTCACATTGCTGGCAGAAAACACCCAACCAAGAGCAGCTTGTGGGAAAAAAGTTTATTTTGGCTTACAGACTTGAGGGGAAGCTCCATCATGGCAGGGGAAAACAGTGACATTAGCAGAGGGTAGACATCACTTCCTGGCCAACCTCAGGTAGAAAACAGCAACAGGAGAGTGTGCCAAACACAGGCAAGGGGACACTGGCTATAATACCCATAAGCCCACCCCCAATAATACACTACCTCCAGGAGTTGTTAATTCCCAAATCTCTATCAGCTGGAAACCTAGCATTCAGAACACCTAAGTGTATGGAGGACATTTGAATCAAACCAACACAGGTACAAAATTCACTTAGCCCAATTTTTAAAATCTTCACAGTCTTTAATACTCTTGAAACTATTCAAAAATCCAAAGTTTGGGGCTGGGGAGATGGCTTAGCAGTTAAAGACACTTTCTTGCAAAGCCTGATGGTCTGGGTTTGATTCCCCAGTACCGACATAAGGCATGATGCACAAAGTGGCACATGTGTGGAGTTTTTTATGCAGTGGTAGAAGGCCCTGGCATGCATGCCCATTCTCTCTCTCTCTCTCTCTCTCTCTCTCACTGTCTCTCTCTGTCAACTCCAAAGTCCTCTCTGAGACTCAAAGCAATCTCTTAACTGTGACCCACCATAAAAATCAAAAAACAGCTGGGTGTGGTGGTGCATGCCTTTAATCCCAGCACTTGGGAGACAGAGGTAGGAGGATTGCCATGAGTTCGAGGCCACCCTGAGACTACATAGTGAATTCCAGGTCAGCCTGAGCTAGAGTGAGACCCTACCTCGGAAAACCAAAAAAAAAAAAAAAAAAAAAAAAAAAAAAAAAAAAAAAAAAACAAAAAAAAAAATTACATACTTTCTAAAGGCAGATAAAAGATAAAAGGAGTCAAAGTCCACAGAAAATACAAATCTGAGAGATGAGGGTGGAGGAAAGGCAGAGATGAGGAAGAGAAAAGTTCAATGGTCAGTGTACAGGTGAAGTACAATTAGAGTAAGAACATTCCAGAAGGCTGATTCCTTTGACTAAACCACAAACATCCATGTTAGAGATCAGATCATAGCAAACTAAAGCATCAGACTCACCGATGCTCTTTCTCACCCTGCTTAGAGGGTCTTAAAAACAGGGAAAAGATTTCGTTGTAACTAGAGACTGTCAGCATTGCCACAATGCCAGCACAGAGAACTACTCTGTATATTCCTGTCTAGAACCCATTCAAAATAAGAACAGAGAGTGGAGGAGTGGAGGAGGCAAAGCCTGTGCCACCCTACCACCCAGGCAAAAGAGACCTTCTGCTCAGACCACACCGATCGCAGAGCTAAGAGGCCATGGCCCAGGGGGAATGTATTACTCAGGGTTCTCTAGAGGAACAGAACCAGATAGAATGAATTGTATTGAAAAGAGGATCTATTGGATTAGCTTGTGGCAGTCCAGCAGCCTGCAGACCCAAAAGTCAAGGAACGCAGTTGCTGCTCAGTCCACTAGGCTGGATGCCTCAGCAGTCCCAATCCAGCACTGAAGGCTTACTGGAGAGACGCTGCTCTTCAGTCCACGCTGGTCTTCCATTCACACTGGAAAGCAGCAATCAGCACCAGCAGCCAGGTGAGAAGGAGTTCTTTTCTCCTAGGGCCTCCTTAGATAAGGCCCCTCCAAGAGAGGCTGTCCACTCTGGAGGAAGGGCTCACTCTGGGGAAGGACTTCTTCCTTCAGTTAATCCTTCCTGGAAGCAACCTCAGAGACCCACTCGAGACGCATGTCTTTGGACTCCTAAACAGATCAAGTTGCCACAAAACCTAACCATCACAGGGAGGTTCCCCATGGCCTGTGTTCTACCCCCACCGTTTTTTTTTTTTTTTTGGTTGTTTTTTTATTTGTTTGGTTTTGGTTTTTTGAGGTAGGGTTTCACTTTAGCTCAGGCTGATCTGGAATTCACTTTGTAGTCTCAGGGCGGCCTCGAACTCATGGTGATCCTCCTACGTCTACCTCCCAAGTGCTGGGATTAAAGGTGTATGCCGTCACATCCACAATCCCCCTTTCTTAAAAGATAATATTCTGCTTACACTTGACCCAGATGTCCTTTTTTCTCAGCCTGCTTCCACACACACTTCTTCTTTGGGCTTGTCTCCCTGAGAAGAAACCATGCTTCTAGGATGCACACTGCTAAGTCTCAGCAGCAGCCCTTCCAGAGGGTGGCTCCTTCCAGGGGTTTTGAAGACAGAGCTTAGAGATATAGACTGAGTATCTGTGTGTATTCAAGAGAAAGGACTCATTTAACGCTGAGTTACAGGGTATACACTAGGGGATGGGGTGGAATTGGAGATGCTGAATGCTGAGGAGCCACAGCTCAGGGATTAAGAGCCCATGGTGCCACATTTGTGCATGGAACTCCTAAGGATCTGAGAATTCTAACTTTGACCCTAACTCCTTGCATTGTCAAGTCAGAACATAAGACCACATTTTTTTTTTTTTTTTTTTTTTTTTTTTTTTTTTTCAGAGGTAGGGTCTCACTCTGGTCCAGGCTGACCTGGAATTAAGTATGTAGTCTCAGGGTGGTCTCGAACTCTTGGCGATCCTCCTACCTCTGCCTCCCGAGTGCTGGGATTAAAGGCGTGTGCCACCACGCCCGGCCGTAAGACCACATTTTAACCTATAACATTTAGTTTAATTTATAATTTCAAAATAGTTATGTTTGAATGAATTAATTCTATTCTTTCTTATGTTATCTTTTGGATTTATTTAGGTTCACAGTGACTTCCCTATAAAAACAATCTCTTCTGCTCTGGTGTGTGTGTGTGTGTGTGTGTGTGTGTGTGTGTGTGTGAGAGAGAGAGAGAGAGAGAGAGAGAGATTGGGGTTGTTAGGGAGAGATAGTTCTATATCAAATTTGGTATCTCAGCAATACATTGTTATATTTATAATTATATTTCTTAGTCTATTTCACAATATGTAAACATGTTTGTTTCCTATGTTTTGCAAAGAACAAAATGTTTACTTTATGTTATATCTATACATGCTAGAATTAGCCAATCTGTAAATTCTTCACAATCTTCATACTTGTTCTGTGTTTTAATGCAAACCTCATTTATCTAGGTGACTATTTACTTATTTCTATAATCCTATTTCAACTTCAACATCTTTATATAATTGGTGACCAATATCATTATTTATTTGTGTTATCTTCATTCTGTTTTTGGTTTACTAAATACTTACAAAGGCACTCAACTAAGACCATGATAAAAGATATGGTTAGCATAACTGATGGCTACCCCTATAAGGCAAGACCCACAATCCCCATGGGGGGAGGACAGGGAGAAGGCTAACAATGGTACCATCATGGCAGTAACACACTATATACATAACTAATTTTAAAAAAGAAAAAGAAGGAAAAGAAAAAAAAAAGACATGGTTAGGACAAAGACCTGGGTTCTACTCCTGAGACTGTCATTAATCTACCAGCTGAGTTATCATGGATGAGCACTTCCTCTTTCTGAGTCCGAAATTCCTTGTCTAGCAAGAAGAATTTAGAATATTTAAGGTGCAGGTGAAGGAAAAGTGGAGTCAATTTCACTAAACACTGTTTGTGAGATGGGGGGACAGGCAGACAGAGAAAGTGAGAGTTGTTTCTTGCCTAACTAAAACAAAGAAAAAAGAAAAGTTAAAATAAAAACATGACCCAAATGCCATGGCTATAGATACAGTTTAATCTGTTACCAGAATCTTCTCACTTCCTTTTTCATAGTTCTACTCCACACTGACATCATTGTTGGACTCCAACTTGTGACAAAATGTCTGCTAGCCATTTTTAAATTCTATGTCCTGCCAGGTTCTCTCCCTTCATAATAAGAGGAAGCATTCTGGATCTCAACAGGAGCCAATCAGTGAGGCTAGGCAGATGGAACTCACTACCGGGCCAGTTCTGAGCCCTGTGTTTACCTGGAGAGTCAAAAGTACAATGAACTCCATTTACACCGTCTGAGTTGAGAGCAGAGCAGGGACAGATTCCAAAAATGAAAATGCAGGAGCCTTTACAAGAGATAGTAAGAAACAACCCATAAACACTATAACTTCTGTGCTGGGAGAGGCTCACTGAATAAATACTTGCTATGCAAGCATGAGTACCTGAGTTTGTATCTCCAAATGCCACGTAACAGCTGTAAGCCATAGTAAGCTTCTGTAATCCTACCATACCAACTACAGACACAGAAGAATATTCCAGAAGTTCATGGACAAGCTAGCTTAGTAAACACAATGGTGAACAACAATCAACAAGAGACTCTTCTTCAAAGAAAGAGGAAGGTGATGACCAACCCTGGAGAGCTGTCCTCTGACCTCCACACACTTGCTGTGGTACATGTGTGCCTGCATGCACACTCATGAACACACACACACACAAAACATAACTATAACTACTAATTTACTTCTTGTTCCAAATTTGTATGACTGTAAAAATATTCTTTAAAAAGAAGTTTAAGAACTAGGGATGCAGCTCAGTTGGTAGAGTCTACTTACTACAAATGAAGACCTGGGCTCCATCCCTAGCACCATGTTAACTAGGCATGGTAGCACTTGCCTATTATCTCAGTACTGTGGAGGGAGGCAGAAGGATCAAGAGTTCAAGGTCATCCTCTGCTACATATGAGTTTGAGGCTAGTCTGTTCTACATGAGATCCTGTCTCAAAAATAAAAATGAAAAACTCATGAATAATTTAGAAAATAAATGTGAAATATTTTGATACTCCTGACTTTTTATGTAGCTATGTCCTCTGAATTGAAATAGTCCCTTCTGGAAGGAGGAGAGAGGCTCATAAGATTTAGGAAGCTCATGAAATAGACAAGGTTATAGAAGCAGTCAACAATTGCTGGGGGAGGAGGACATTCTTCAGTGGAGCTGCCTACAAGTTCAGCAGTGAACTCTGGGGATGCAGCTTTCATAAGTCATCACCCATGCTGGGATGGATTTTCAGTGAAGCAGCTGCCTTTGAGTCACCCATGCTCCTATGTGTAATCCCAGTCAATTCCTTGGTTCACCAAGCTAGACTTGGGTGGAATCATTTCTTTGTTTTGTCACCAGTGCCTTGTCTGGGGTGAATATATGTTTATTTTTATCTCCTCAAGAAAAGTCACACAATACTTACTGAGATTACTTTTGATTTATTAATAATAGGAAAGCTTCTTAAAAGTGATGTCTTGTGAGAGGTGAGTAGAGACAAGGTATGATATAATAGTTGTCCATTCAGGCTAAGTCCATGGCAAAAACCTGCATTCATCTAAAATAGACACATCAGGAAAATCCTTTAAATAGGTCATTGCATTATGATGTGATGAGACAAATTCCAGGCCATAACAAAGATGCCATTTCCTTTCACTACTGGGAACCAACCTCAGCAAAGCAAAAATTAAGTGAAACCCTAGCCGAAAATCACCAGAGGCTATTAGGTGTTGAAAGTTTATTAAGGAAATTAGGGTAATTAAAAGGAGAATTGAGGCTAGTATTAAAAGGAAGGCATCAATTTTTTATGAGAGAGAGAGAATTGGCACACCAGGGCCTCCAGCCACTGCAACTGAACTCCAGGTGTGCCTTGTGTGCATGTGCTACCCTGCATGCTTGTGTCACCTTGTGCATCTGGCTTACATAGGACCTGGAGAATCAAACATGGGTCCTTAGGCTTCTCAGGTAAGCACCTTAACTATTAAGCCATCCCTCCAGCCCAGAAGACATAAATTTTTAAAAAGAACATATTGAAAACTCCATGAGATTTTTTTTTGAACAGATACCAGAAGGTTTTGCTAACTTGCAGAACACCCTCAGAGCACTTGCTGTCTGCAAACTTGCATCTCCACAGCATCTAGGACAAAGAGGGCTATTGGGCTTCGGCATGTAGTATCCTTGTCAGAAGTTATGGCCATAGATATAACCAGAAATGCAAAGACTGTGACTTGACTGTAAGATGGTGACTGTCCAGTGTTAGCATGCAGCCTCCTTCCCCTGAGGGGATCAAATTATACTTTCTCAAAACCACATGTTCAGTGGATGAAAGGGGCTTTGACAGTGGGCACAAGTGCAAGAAGATTGGAAGAAAGATGAAAGATTAAAAAGTCAGTTCACGCTTTTAAATGAATCCATATCATGCTTTTTGTGGTTTTCAAGAAAGTTCTCAGGGTACCATGCAGATGATGCCCATCACAGATGTGCCCTATTATAACAAGAACACAGGGCAAAAATCAAAAGGCTACTATCCTGTGTCAACTCTGCCTCTACCTCCTGGGAAGACACAAGGATTGCTTGACTTCCAACACTTGCTTTGTTCCATCTGTTTTATTTAGAGATGGTAGGATACAAGATGTATGGTAGCTAAAAGAGGTAGAGCCTTAGATTACCACTAGAAAATAACAACTTTGGTCAATAGCATGGCATCTTGAGTTGTTATTTTTGCAATGTTTGTCTCACAAAGCTTTGTTCACATGAGATACTGTTTTGGGACTTAAGAGCAAAACACAAAGAAAGAGAGGCTGCTCTGGATGAAGTAGGCTGAGGGTGTAGAACACACCAATGTGGCTTCTCATTCCTGCAGAAGTTCCTAAGGGGCTTTGAGGAGGCCCAGATTCAGAGCTGTTGGAAAACTACTCTCCTACAGACAGCGGCCCTGAAAAGAAAGCAATGCTGAAAACCTCAGGCTCTTGACCTTGGTCTATTTGACACCAGATGTATTAGTCAGACTTTCTGTCACTATCACAAATACCTGACATAAACACCACAGAAAGAAGAAAGATTTCTTTTGGCTCACACTTTCAGATCATGGTCACTTGGCCCTGCGTGCTTGGGCAGAACATCATGGATGTGAGAGTGTGTTATAGGAGGCTGTTCACCTCGTGGCACAGAGTAGCACAAGGACAGGGATCAGGTATGACCTTCAAAGTCTTCTTCATGCCCAGGTGAGCAACTTCTGCCAGCTCCTAAAGTTTCCAAATTCTCACAAAATAGCTCTACCAACTGGAGACCAAGTTTTCAACACATGAGGCTGTATGGAACATCTCCCAGTCAAACCATAACAACAGGTGATACCTTTAATGATTGGAATTTGAAGATTGGCATAGCCAGGCTGTTTGAAACAAGTCTGGGTCAGATCTTGGGACCCTATACTTCATAGACAGCCAGAAAGGCTTTTGGCTATAGTTAGAAATGCTGGGTAAAATACCACCAACAGAACAGCTGAAGCAATATATAAATTTATTCACAGCTCTGGCAACTTGAACTCTAAGACTGAAGTGTCATCAGAGTTGATTTCTTAGGAGGCCACTCCCCTTATATGATACATTAACTGTCTTCTTTCTGGCTTCACATCATCTTCCTTTTGTATATGTCTATGTCAAGATTTCCTCTTCTTGGGCTGGAGAGACGACTTAGTGGTTAAGGCATATGCCTGTGAAGCCTAAGGATCCAGGTTCAAATCTCCAGGTCCCATGTAAGCCAGATACACATGGTGACATATGCATCTGGAGTTCATTTGCAGTGACTGGAAGCCCTGGCGTGCCCATTCTCTCTCTATCTCTCCCCTGTCTCTCTGTCTCTAATAAATAGATAAAAATAAATCTTTTAAAAAAGATTTCCTCTCCTTATATGGTCATTAGCAATAAGGCCCATTCTAACAATGTCACTTGAATTTAATTATTTAAATTATTTAATTAATTAAATATTGAGTCCAGGGCTAGAGAGATGGCATAGCAGTTAAGGCGCTTGCCTGCGAAGATTAAGGACCCATGTTCAGCTCTCCAGATCCCACATAAGCCAGAAGCACAAAGGTGAGGCAAGCGCAAGGTCACACATGCCCACCCTCTCAAAAGAAAGTCCCATCAAGTTACGAGAAGTTAACAGAGCTCCAAACAGACTGGACCAAAGGAGAAACTGATAACAAACATTGATAACAAAGAGAAAGACCTAAAAGAGGCTAGGGAGAAAAAGCACATTACATATAAAGGATGCTGTTAACATCCACAATGAGCTGTTTATCAGAGAGACCTACATGGTCTCCCATAAGAAGACAGACTTCTGTCAGAGCACTTGATTACCCACCAAAGTTTAATGGTAAGACTCTACTGCCGAAGACACCACATGCTGTTGATAAGAAACATGGAAAGACCTGGCTGAAATCTGGAATAAAGTCAGTCCCCAGACAGTTAGCTTGTCTATTGTCAGAAGGTGCAACATGAGCTAGTGGGGGAAAATAGCCAACATCTGTCTGAGCAACTCGAGGTCTAAGCTACTCAGCAGCAAACAACCTGACGTGATGCTCACCCAAGTGCAACAGTGGCACACAGCCACGCATGTGCTGTTTACACACTGAGTGTGTACATAACTAATAGAGAAAAAAATAAAAATAGGGCTGGAGAGATGGCTTAGCGGTTAAGGCACCTGCCTGCAAAGCCTAAGAATGTTCAGTCAAATCTCCAGGTCCCACATTTAGCCAGGTGCAAAAGTGATGCAAGCATGCAATGTCGCACATGCACACAAGGGGGTGAACGTGTCTGGAATTCATTCACAGCAGCTGAAACAGCCCTGCGTGCCTTCCTCTCTCTCTCTTTCTCAAAAAAATAAAAAAAGCTTGGCATGGTGGTGCACACCTTTAATCCTAGCATTTGGAAGGCAGAGGCAGGAGGATTGCCATGAGTTCAAGGCCACCCTGAGATTACATAGTGAATTCCAGGTCAGCCTGCACTAAAGTGAGACTCTACCTTGAAAAACCAAAAATAAATAAATAAATAAATAAATAAATAAATAAATAAATAAAAATAAACAAAGACACAGACTAACTAGGTGGATCTGAAAATGGATCTGTCCATCTGCTGTCTTCAAGAAACCCACCTTACCATTAAGAATAGATACCTCCTGATTTTACCAGAGCCTGCGAGCAGGCAAGAATGGAGCCCAGCGACCACTGTTTCTGACTGTTTTCTCCTCCCCACAGTCCAGATGGAGGGTTGGTTAGGTCATCAGCCCTTGAGCAGAGAGTTTGTTTCTCCTTTAGTTCTGGGGACCACATGGCCAACAATGAGTGATGTCAAGGAAAACAACTTCGAGGGCAGAGAGTCTCACTCTTAGTCAAAATCTCCAATAGGAACTCCTGCTCATGTAAAAATCAGAGACCAGGTTGGGCTTTCATAGTCCATCAAGGGTTTCCCAACACTCTGAATCCCATTCTCCATCAAGGTCAAAGTCCAGGTCAAGATCATGGAGGCATTCTCATAGACATTACACTCGAGCCAGATTCCACACTCATAGGAGATGATCTTGAAGTAGGTCCTATACACCAGAATATCAACAGCAAAGAAGCCAAAGTCACTCTCCAATATCTAACCAGAGAAGACATACTACTGGCAGACAAATCCATATTCCAACACTTGTCTGGGAGTGTTTGGCCTCAGTTTGTACACAAGAGAGAGAGCTTTGTGAAGTATTTTCTCAATATGGACCATGGAGTGGTGTCAATGTGGTCTATAATCAGCAAACTGAGCAATTACATGGATTTGCTTTTATGTATTTTGAGAGAACAGATGACTCCAAGGAGGCTATGGAAAGGGCAAATAGGATGGAGCTGGATGGTAGAAGAATTTGTGTGGCTTATTCAATCACCAATAGAGCATACACACCTAGGCCAGGCATCCACATGGACAGGCCTTCGTGGTGGTGGTGGACAACAAGATTCTTATTATGATAGAGGATATGACAGATATGAAGATTACGATTGCCGGTACAGACAAAGATCACCTTCTCCTTGCTATAGTCGATACAGATCCTGGTCAAGATCTTGTTCCTACAGCCCAAGACACTATTGATAATGGAAGGTTGCAGTGAAGGACATTACCTCCTATCTCTCTTTTTTAATTATGGATTTTCCCTAAATTCTAACACTTCCTAGTCTTTCAAAGCATCTGTACTTGTGTCGCTGCTTTCTACCCTTTTTGTTATACACTCTTCCAGAAGTAATTGTCATTTTGAGTTGTTAAACATCTTGAGTAAAAGAGGAAGCCTAGGGATGGAGAGATGGCTTAGTGGTTAATGGGCTTGTCTATGAAGCCTAAGGACTCATGTTCGACTCCCGTGGTCCCACATAAGCCAGATGCACAGTGATGCACGTGCGCAAGGTCGTACATGCGCACAAGGGGGCATGCACATCTGGAGTTCAATGGCAGTGGCTGGAGGCCCTAACATGCCAATTCTCTCCCTCTCTCTCTCTCTCTTACACAAAAGCAGTCTGTTTAGCTTGCCAAAAAAAAAAAAAAAAAAAAAGGAAGCCTAGTATTAGGCTTTGTGAACTTTCTTTGCCTTTACAAAGAATTCATAGCTAATTGTATGAGGACAAAAACAATATTTTTGAAGGTTTTGTGTCACAAATTGTAGTAGACATTTATTAGAGATCTGCATTTATGATGAAATCCTTTTTTAACTTTCTTTTGTTGAAGATAACACATTAAGAAGTTCAATTATGTCAGGTTTGTCTGGAGTGTCACAGAACAGTCAAATTAGTTGAATGTAGAAAATTTGAAGCTAATGAAGAAAATATTGACATTTATTTTTGATGAATGTAATTTTTGAAACCTAAAAATTAAGTCAATTTTGGAGATGAAAAGCTTGTAGAATCCTATAAAACTTAAAAACAAAAAGAATTGGCACTTCTTCGGGGTGAAAGGATGCAAAATGATTTTCCAACAAAAGGAAATAAGAAACAAACAGGTGTGGCTACACTAATATCTGATAAAATAGACTTCAAACCAAAAGTTATCAAAAGAGACAGAAGAGGCCACTTCTTACTCATGAAGAAAATGAAGGAACAAGAGGATATCACAATAATAAATTTATATACCCCAAACACAAGTGCACAACATTTTATAAAGCAAAATCTACTTGACAACAAACCAGAAATAAATCCCAATACCATCATAGTAGGAGACTTGAATACTCCACTATCATAAATAGACAGATCATCCAAGCAGAAAATTAACAGGGAAACAACAAAGCTTAACAACACCATAGATCAACTAGACCTAACTGACATTTACAGAACATTCCACACTAATTCCACAGAGTACACATTCTTCTCAGCAGCTCATGTAACCCTCAATAAAATAGATCATATATTAGGGCATAAAGCATGCCTCCACAAATTCAGGAAAATTGACATAACTCCCTGCATTATATCTTACCACAATGCATTATAGCTAGAAATTAACAATAAGAGGAACAGTAGAAAACACACCAGCTCCTGGAGACTGAACAATATGCTTTTAAACAATAAATAAGTCATAGAAGAAATAGAAAGGGAGATTGTAAAATTTCTATAACTGAATGATAATGAACAAACAACACACCAGAGCTTATAGGACATAATGAAAGCAGTCCTGTGGGAAAATTTTATACCACTAAATGCCTTCCTGACAAAGACAGGGAGATCTCAAATTAATAACCTAATCATTCACCTAAAAGCATTGGAAAAACAAGTAATTAAGATCAGAGGAGAAATCAATGAATTGGAAATTAAGAAACTATTTTTAAAATGGACAAAACAAAGAGCTGGTTCCTTGAAAGAAAATAAACAAGATAGATAAACCCTAGGCCAATTTGACCAAAATTTAAAAAGAAAGGTCTCAAATTACAAAATTAGAAACAAAAAATGGAGCAGTTACAGTGAAAATGGAAGAATTATCAGGACATATTTCCAAAACCTCTATTCCACAAAATTGAACAACTTGGAATAAATGAATGAATTCCTAGAAACTTATCCCTTACCAAAACTAAACCCAGAACATATAAATTTCCTAAGCAAACCTATTATAACCAAGATTAAAAAGGTAATTAAAAAACTCACAACAACAAAAAAAGGCCCAGGACCTGATGGATTCTTGGCTGAATTCTACCAAACTTTCATCAAAGAACTAAAACCACTTTTTCTCAACTTATTTTACAAAATTGGAATATAGGGAAACTCCTGAACTCCCTCTATAAATCCAGTACTGCTGTCATACTGAAACCAGACAGAGACACAAGAAAAGAAAATTATAGACTGATATCCCTAATAAACTTAGACATAAAGATTCTCAATAAAATTATCACAAACTGAATTCAATAACACATCAAAAGCATTATCCACCTGAGTCAAGCAAGCATCATCCCAGGGATTCAGGGATGGCTCAACCTATGGAAATCAATAAATGTAATACACCAATAAATAAACACAAGATAACACATGTGATAACTTCCATAGATACAGAGAAGGCCTTCAACAATTACAGCCTCACTTCATGATCAAAATGATGGAGAAACTAGGGATGAAAGGACCATATCTCAACATAATAAAAGCAATTTATAAAGCACCAAAAACCCAATTTATACAAAACAGAGAAAAACTCAAAGAGTCCCTGTTAAGATTGGGAACAAGACAGGGGTGCCCACTCTCAGCACTGCTCTTCAACATAGGACTAAAAGTCCTAGCCCAAGCAATAAGACAGGAGAGAGAAATAAAAGGGATGCAAATTGGAAGGGAGAAGTCAAAAAGCCCTATTCACAGACAACATGATTCTATACAAAAGTGACACTAAACACACTACCAAAAAAATTCTAAAGGTGTTAAATTCCTTCAGCAGAGTGACAGGATAATGTTTCTTTACTGCTGAGCAGAATTCCACCATGTTTATGTTCTACATCCTCATTATCCATTCATCCATTGATGGACACTTGGACATGTCTGAACAAGGATCGCTAGAGTAAAGAATACAGTCGTTAGGTATAAGCCTAAGAGTAGTGTAGCTAAGCAAAATGGTAGATAAAACTTTTAGATTTTTAAAAGAACCTCCACACTGATTTCCACAACAGCCATACAGGTTACATTCCCACCAATAGTGCAGAAATGTTCCACTTTTTCCACATCCTCACCAATATATTTTTTATAGGAAAGTTTGAATGTAGTATTTATTTGGTGAATTTACATGTAAGGTTCATTTACAAAAGAAAAGATACAGACAGATACAGCTTTCAGTGCAGTCTCAAATACTTTCACAATAGGCAAAAGTTTGTGAGAATTTGGAATGACAGTATTGAATGGCACATGTTTTGCTTTTATCCTACCCAACCCCAAGAGGAAAAAAGGGAGAAGAGTAGAAAATGTCAGTATTAATGTAAATACAGCTGTGCAAATTAAAACTTTTTTTTTAATGAGTGGCCACATTCAGAGATGTAAAACATTTCTGTATTAAGGGGTTAACATAATAGAATAATTTAGGAACAAAGTGAAGAGCCCTTTAACTTTGTTATTTCAACCACATTAAATCATGTTAAGTGTCCCTATTAAACTTAGCCAGAGGCTTACTCAATATTGTCCAATGACTAACTTTGCAAAGGGAGTAATTTTTAATAATTTCTAAAAAGGTAGCATTTGTAGACAAAATCTTTTTGGTTTCAACAGGAAAATGCACCCTTTGAAAGAGTGAAAAGTCTTCTTACTTCCAACAATGTAAACTCGTAATTAGAGTTGCTCCACAAAAATGTGGGCAGAGGTTTGCTCGTCTTTTATTTCACATAAACTCTCCCTGTCCTGGACTTTGGGGTCTTTCTTAAAGAAAACGTTCATTCCCCTCACCAGAAAAATTCAGTATATAAATAAGCAAAGGACAATCTGTAAAAGTGACAGCTGGAAATACACTTTAGTGATTCTATGGAACGGACATCAGCAATTATACTCTTCTCTTTCCTCTTCTTTTCCTGCTTCTCTCTCCCACTAACAGTCTTCCTGCACATATGAACCAGAGTATTTTGCTTCTGCATAATTTACTGCATGAAAACCAGCTGTTGTGGGATTTACATTTCTAAAATTCTACAGTACATGCTGACAATAAAGGGTCTCTCAATTTTACTGTCTTCCACACTTAAGGTTTTCACTCTTCAAAGAAAAATTAAAAGGAATCAAATATAAAAGAAGTCTATTTTACACCACGATGTGAAAGACGAACATACTATAAAACACTTAGATTTTATACAAACATCTAAAAAACAAAAATTATGCAGAACACAATCAATCCCCACCCTCATATAAAACAAATCAATAAATCAACGTTTTTATTTGCATGGCAGACTGTTGTTTGTACGCTACAATTTTATTTTAACATCACTTTAACAGGTTCTAAGCTGCAAGATCGCAAACTTCTTTCAACAGCCAAGCCCACAATACCTAAACATAAAACAGATGTAATGAACGACAAAAATCACAAAGGGGAATACTAAGTTCCACCATTTCACGCAGTTCATGACAGTGTCTTCAGGGTTCAGTTGAGGAAGGGGTAAATTTCTTTTAAAAAGAGAGTCAGTGTCCTTCCCCCTTATTTTTCATGTTAACTGCTGAAAAATTTGGGTCTGGTATTTTCAGATGCTAATTCTAGAAACTGAAGCTGACGGGGAATAAAAATCCTTTCATTAAAGCACTGTTATTGGTTCCTTTACCAGGAATGTTCCCAAAATATAATTGATAAATGTGAGATTTTTATTGAGGCTGTGACACATATAAGTTGATGGCTACCTGTAATTTAAATTTTTTCATGTTCCATATCTTTTATATAATTAAAGTTACAGGAGATATAATCCCAATAAACAATACCATTCAGGCCCAGGTAAGCTTAATCCATGTGTTACAGGAAAGGACTATGCTATAAATTTTATGAAAGAGAGAGATAAGTATTATTTTGCTTTTAAAAGGTGATTAAATAGTCAAAATGTTTTGTTAAATGCTCAGAGTATACACAAAGAACTAAAAAAAACTAAGCAATAAAAAGTATCAATCAGCCCGCTCAAAAAATAAGTCAGGGAACTGAAGAGAGTTCTCAAAGGAAGAAATACAAGTGACCAATAAATACTTTAAAACATCTTTAGCCATCAGGGACATAAAAATTAAAAGTATTTGAGAGTTAGTTCATCTCATTCCAGTCAGAATGGCTATCATCAAGAAAAAAAAAGGGGGGCAACCTTAAATGTAAATTTAAAAGATTAGTTTTAAGACTGGCTCTATGTAGAGATACTTTTACATGATTTCTGGGCTTTTCTCCATATGAATTATACAAAATGGACATATAGTTTATCAATGTTATGGTAATTTTGCCATTTGGGATAATAAAGTTGTCATTCAACATTAATTCATTGCTAACAGATCAGACATCTTGTTGTCAACAATGTTATGGAAAGGAGTTCCAGAGCTTTCATTCCCATACTGCTCTCTTCCCTCCTGCCACCTGCCCATGCTCAGACAAGGTCTGAAGTTCTGAACCACCTGAAGGTATAGAAAGTGAATACACTTGGGTTGAAGATAGAAGAAGGAAAGGTCACCTTTACCCACTTCTCACCTTAGTCACATCATGCAAGGACCCTCCCTGAAAAGCAATTTCTCTATTCCTCTTCCCTTATATCTCCACTCTCTATGTATCTGGCATTCAAAATCTTACCTCTTCCTCTCCCCTCTCCCTCCATCCCCCTCTCTGACTTTGGATCCTGGCATTAAAGTAAGAGTCTTGGGCCCAAAGAAAATGGTTTGTCACCAGTTCCATCTATTTTGAACCCAGAACCTAACAGTAAGTTTAATACATGTGAAGTCACCAAGTGCTTCCTTTAACAATATACATAATGGCCAATGGAATTCTTTCAACATTTCTGCTATTTTTACAATCAGGCTATTTGAAAATCTGATCTACATGCATTTGCTTTGAAAAAGTATTTTGTTTGTTACTATGTACCTGTATATTAGAAGATAAGTGTGTTTGTGGTCTCTAATGTAATAGGTCTAAAATTTTGAATTTTTTTGTCATTGCTGTAGAGTTATTGTTCTACTGAGCCAAAGATTCTAAATTTTGCATCAGAAGTAGAGGCTAAGGAAATATAAAAAGTCTTCTAGCCAGGCGTGGTGGCTCACGCCTTTAATCCCAGCACTCAGGAGGCAAAGGTAGGAGGATCGCCGTGAGTTCAAGACCACCCTGAGACTATATAGTGGGTCCCAGGTCAGCCTGAGCTGGAGTGAGACCCTACCTCAATAAACAAAAAAAAAAAAAAAAAAAGTCTTCTGCATAATTCTTCTGAGTAGTAATACTATTATACAATCCTTCTAAGAGGCAAAGCTTAAGAGCTTATCAAGCTGGCGGGCTCCAACTTAAAACTACTAGTGGTGCTCACTCTTAGGTTTGGGCTATTCAATGCGGAGCAAGACAAGTCAGTTTTCTTGAGCCCAGGGCCTTATGTGAAGTCAGGGCAGACTGGTGTGATCCGAAAAAAGGAAGGGAAGTTTCAGATCAGGCAACTCACAGGCAGACAATTTCTTAGATGAAAGACTACTATAATGAGGGGGATGGAAAATGGAGGCAGAGAGAAAGGGAGAGAGAGGGAGATGGGATAGAGAAGGGAGAATGGAGGGTGTATGTACCTGGAACCTCAGAGCTAAAAAGAAGAGTCAGAGCCAGGGAGAGGGTTTTATCGGGAGGGGAGAGACACGGCCCTGAGAGAGAGGGGCTGGCTGAGGGCAGGAGGTGGTCTTTCGTCCTGTCAGCCCAGAGCAATCCTCAATCACAACACCAGGAGGCAGTCCAAAGTCCTAGAACTAGTGTGGCCAGGTAGCAGGGGAGACGGAAGGGGACTGGGTCGAAAGCTCTAGAACTCTACGCTCACTCTACGCTCATCTTTCCCAGGTGTTCCTACGTGTATCATGTCTATTCTCTTCAAGCAAAGATGATTAGATTTGCTCTAACCTGTGTGAGCTGTGAGGGCCCAGGCTCTAACCCTAACAACTGAACTAACAACATCGCCAATGGTTTCCCTCCCCCGCACAACATACACTCCTCCGCGCTCCTCCATTCGTTGGTCAGCCCACACTGAACCTCTCAGAACCTTCTTGTTGCATAGTTTCTCCACTGAGTATTCGCTAAGAGCTCGGGGAAATGGGAGAACAGGTTCACAGCGTGAAGTAGGTGACATTCATCACCAGCCGCTCCTTCTTTACCCAGTGCCACATCCCCATCATTACCTAGCTCTCTTTTTTCTCTAAGCCTCCTCCGTTTAAAAACCATATATATAATGGTTTGTTTATATTTATGATTTGAAATAGATTATTTCAAGTAACCTGCATCAAATTAATTTGGAAAACATTTTATTTAGCCCAAATCAATGAATTTTATCTCTCTTTGGTTTCATAATCTAACCCTCCAACTCAATCTTTCTCTTGGAGAAGAAAAAAAAAAATACTTTTTATTTCCTGGCTTAACTGTAAAACCTAAATTGAAAGTAATTTCTGCACAGAAGTGATTGATTTCCTCACATTTCTCTTTCAGTCGTGGACTTGGCTGCTTTTGTTTGCATACTTACTCATGAAAGCACTTCTCAGGGGGAAACCTCTAAAACGGTATGCCATTCCTGACACGGAGCTTTTCTGCGCTGCTTGACTTGACAGGGCTTCAGTAGAGTTTTCCTAAATGTTTCACTTCAGGTTGAGCAGGGTCCAAGGCACAACAGTTTGAATGGTTACTGCATAAATTTTGGAGAATGTCGGCTTGTCCTTGCTTCCCCCCAACACAAATACACACACACACACACACACACACACACACACACACACACACGTAATTCAGCCAGAACTCTTTTTGCTGTCAGTTTTTGAGGGGATAGTATAACTTGTGGACAAAACAAGTCAGAAAATCCCCTGCCATCCTGGGGATCCTGCTGTCAGCAGTGACTCTAGGCTATACCAAAACAAGAACCTACAAAGCAGAGGTGGCAGCAGCCTCCACTTCAGTGACATGCTTCCTTTCACGAGATTATAGGTTCAAACTTCAGTTTTAAAGCACGCCTATAAAGCAGTAGTCCTATGCTTGTCATAGTCCTTATTTACTTTGCTTTAATTTAAACTCAGGGGGAATAAACTTTAATTAAAACTATGGAACTTACCTATTATACTTCTCAGGACAAGAAATTGTATCTTCACCACAAACATCAGAGTGTGTCCAGTCCGGCAGGGGTGATTGTTTCAAATGCAAGAGGCAGTGATTCTCATGTTAAAAACTGGAGGGGGGGGAAAGCCTGCTGGTCTCCAGATTCCTTATTAACGAGAATTAATCAGTTTCATTTCAGTCCATCAACAGGTATGAGCAGAACACCTGCCACATGCCTAACATGATACTTTGGAAGAAACAAGGCTTTGAATTAGATTTGAATCAGATGCACCTGGGGACATCTTCGTTCCAATACCAGCAGCTGTAGGAGACAGAGGACCACACAAAGCTGATTTCTCTCCCCCAAATTTTTATGGCACATATTTATACTTCAGGGAACCAAAGAAAGGAAATAGAAAAACACTAGCACAATAGGTCATTTGCAGCTTAGATCTAATATGGTATCTGCAATTCACAAAATTGTATCATTCTTTTAGTAAACATGTTTCATGCTCTATAAAATGCTGTAAAGCTTGGACTTAAGGGTTAAAGGTCTACATGTTTGATTGAAGTTAGGGCTCCGTTGGCATAATAAAGAAATGTGATCTTGAGAGTCCTTAATTTTTTTTTCCACTGAATGTCAGGAAAACACCACAGAGAAATTACCTAATTTACAAAAGGAGACAAATTAAATATGATCTAAGATATCTCCAGCCTAATTCATCAGTTGAGATGATTCTGGGTTTAGGTCACTAAATCTAAAATACTCTCTGACCTTCATCATTCTTAGCAGAGCACAGAAAGGCAATTTCAAGCACAACACAAGGTGATTTTAGCTCTAGGCGATCTGTTCCTTTGCAAGCCTCAATACCCATGACTGTCTTCTCAAAGCTAAATGACATAAAACTTGTACACAATTTAATTTCACAGCTTCTTCTCAAAGGAAAGATGTACATTTTTGATTCCACAGATTGGGATTCTGTATCCTGAACAATACAGAAGTTCAGAACCAATTCCCTCATCTCAAGAAGCTCCTGAGAAAAACGTCAGACTTAAGATGATGAGAAAATCATTAAGGATGTAACTGTGGGGCTCAGGAAAACCCCAAATTGGTATAAGAGGATTCTCCTATGGCTGACTGAACTGGAGAAAATGGAATTGAGCTGAATCTGATCTTAGTTGCTTCATTTGGTTTCCTGGCTACTCACATTTCGCGGAGGGATTTTTCAAAAGAGACACTGACTCTCCCAAGCACTATTTAAGAACATGTAATATAGGCCTGAGGAAGGAAAGTAGGGTGGGAAGTGAGGTTCAGAAGAGCCTTGTGCCAAAGCTACAAAGTTAGCCTATAAGAAAACCCAGTTGGCAAAGAAATAGACTGGGGCCTCCATCACCAAAATCACTGGGGTCAAAGCCAACCGAATATGGCCACTGGCACAGGTGCAGAGGCACTGCACAGTGTCTGAAGGTGACTTCTGGTTCATTGCAATACTGACACACACACTCCTGGGTGGATATGTATGACATTGATAAGACATGAAATGCATAAAGATGCATGTAGAACTACATGTAACAGACAGGGGCCTGCACCATGCAGATGATACAAAAACCTTCACTTTGTGACAGAAGCCCCAACTCTTCCCACAGCGTTGTCACTTGCACTGGTAAATCCTCATGGCTCTGGCCCATTTCGCCACCCTTATCTCTTAATTAACTCATTCTGCTTCTTCTGCAACTATGTGTCTCTGCTCAATTCTTTATTCAGGAGCATAAGAACCTGAGACTCCCCCAAAGATGCTCACAGAACCCCAATATCTGTCAATGCCAAGCCAACTAATTTCTTTGTGGTCCTCTCTCTGGTGGAAGTTACCGTCCTTCTTCTGCCTCTGAATCCCTATTGTTTGGGGCAGAATTAATTTAGATTATACTACAATTAATAAAATAAAGTGTCCATGACATAGTCTTGGAAACTACTACTTCAAAGCCAGCAAAGAGAAGAAAGTGAGGTGGAGGAAGGATGTTTCAAATTAAAAGAGGTTTCTGTAGACTGATGCTCTTGTGTGGTCATGGAGAAATAGCATATTGCAGATTGAGAGGCACGACTATCTCAAGTTGTCTTTTCACCCCTTTAATAGCCACTCACCTCTATGGCTGACCTAACATCTCTGTAGCTGTTCAGTGAAATGTTTGGAACATACTACTGAACAGACTAGGAACCTCCACCAGCCCTAAAGCTAAGAATATTATAAGACATTGATGCATAATACAGCTCTCATTTCAAAGGGAATGAGGTAGTTTATTCTAAACCCAATATAAGTGACAGCCTGGAAACATGCATCCAGGTTCTCCTGAATGACATATCCCAATATAGGAGCAGTTACATGAAGCTTTTGTAGTCACTGAACAAACAATCATAGCCCAAAGCTTTTACTAAATAGAATGATGGGACATTGTTAGGTTTCATAGTATACAATGGAGGACCAAGATGGACAGTTTCCTGGAAGTAAGACTTTATGGTAATGGAGAAAGAGAGAAGAGAAGAGAAGAGAAGAGAAGAGAAGAGAAGAGAAGAGAAGAGAGAAGAGAAGAGAAGAGAAGAGAAGAGAAGAGAAGGAGAGAGAGGGAGAGGGAGTGAGTGTGTGTGAATAAAGAGAAGGGGAGAAAAGGATATGCACTCATCTGGAGCAGGAAAGCCAAAATGAGAGTGAAGGCCAAGGAGAAGGTTTTATGGAAAGGAGAAAAACTTCCCTGCAAGGGAGAGTCCTTGGGTGGTGTACAGGTAAGAGCAAGGAGAAGGTAGCCTTCTCTCTTCTTAGCCCAGAAATAACTGAAATGATCATACCAGGAGGCAATCCCAGAGTCCCAGAGTTAGCATGGCCGGCCAGTTGGTAGAGGAGAGAGAGGGATGAGTAGAGAGCTGAGAGTCTAACAGACATCAATTAGGCAGATTACACCAAAGAGGAGATTTTTTTTTTAACTATGTATTGACAACTTCCACAAATATAGACAATATACCATGATCATAATCCCTTCTTACCACTCTCTCTTTTCCCTCTCCCAACTCCATTGCCACTGGATTCCTTCTTCTTTCTAACTAGTCTCTCTTCCATTTTGATGCCATCATTGTTTTCCTCCTAACATGCAGACCTTGTGTTGGTGGTATCAGGAACTGTGAGGTCATGAATATCAAGACCACTTTGTGTCTAGAAGATGGAATTGTAAGGAGTCCTCCCCTTCCTTTGGCGCTTACATTCTTTCTGCCACCTCTTCCACAGTGTACCCTGAGCCGTGGAGGGTGTGATAGAGATGTCACACTCAGTGCTAAACACCCCACTATCACTTCTTCTCAGCAGTATGGTGAGTTTTGTGTCACCCCAATGATCACCTCCATCTAAAAGAGAAGCTTCTTTAAACAAAAGTGAGAGTAGTATTAATATATGGGCATAAACATAAGTGATTAGAGGATAGTTTGGTGGGCATAATATATGCATTTAGCCAGACAACAGTAGTCATTACTGCCCTTGGGTTTATGACCTCACCAGCCATAGCCGTTGACTAGGTTTTCAGGACCAGGCATGTATCTCTTCCATGGAGCAGGCCTCCAGTCCAATCAGAGAGCAGTTGGTTTCCTCCATAACAGACACACCACTAATTGCACCAGTTGGCACATTTGGTCAGTCGTAAGGCTTGCAGGTGATTTAACACCGTTGGTGACTTCTCTCTCCCAAGAGGCTGCCTGCAGCACTCTGACAGCTAGTCAACAGGGAAGAGGTTTCCAGCCCAGAGGGGACATTTCTGTTATAGGTTCTTGATGCTACCTAATGACATTCTTGCCCTTGTGCTTTGTGGAAGCTAATGACCTGTTTTTAAATCCAAAGCATTTTACTTGATAGTCAAAAGGAATACTGGGTAAACTGGGCCTGGGGAAATGGATTAGTGGTTAAAGCGTTTGCCTGCAAAACCAAAGGATCCCGGTTCAATTCCCCAGGACTCACATAAGCCAGATGCACAAGGGGGCACATGCATCTGGAGTTCATTTACAGTGGCTGGAAGCCCTGGCATGCCCATTCTCTCTTTCTATCTACCTCTTTCTCTCTCTCTCTCTCTCTCCCTCTCTCTTTCTCTCTCTCTCTCTCTCTCTCTCAAATAAATAAAAATTTAAAAATATTTTTAAAAAAGAATACTGGATAAATTGCAGGGGTGGACAATATATAGATACTAATAGGGACAAAAATAGCCCTGGATAACTTTGTTTCTCAATCTGCAACACTCCAAGTCTCCACAATTAATAAAGTTATAATCCATTAGCCTGTAGAATATTCAATACAGTGTGCTGTTTTAGGGAATGTCAGTTAGAGATGGCATCTAAAACCTACACAAGAGATTTCACTGTTCTCCTAAAACCTGCTTGCTTGGATGTCACACCAACATGCTTGACAAATGAATTGATTTATGACTTTCTCCTGTTTTGTGGACATTAAAGTTCATAGAATCACTTCCATAAGGGAGCATGCCATTCAGAGTAGTCTGAAGCATTACTCCTCCCGGGCCATTGTCACTTATATCTGGCTCAGAACAAAACATTCTCTTATTCCCTTTGGAGAAAGATATGTAGTTTTCCACTGACAGGCTGCAGAACTTAATGGAAAAGAAAACAAATGCATTTCAAAGAAAAAGGAAGCTTGAACAAGAAGAAACAAAATTGACATTTACAAACAATATAAGCTAAGTAGAAAATTCCAGAGAACATTGTTGTAGTTACCTTCTTATTGCTGGGACAAACACCTGACCAGAAACAGCAGCTTATGGGAACAAAGGGTATATTTCAGGATTATAGATTCCAGGAGAAACTTCACCATGGCAGAAGAAGCTGGCTCACTTCGCCATACATCCACAGCAGAGAGACCACATCAAACACCCACATTCATGAGCTAACTCTGAACACACACCTAGGGCTGGACTCTGCCTCAAGGTCCACCCCTGGTGACAGCAGAGCTCCACCTCCCAAATGCCCCAAGCTAAGACACCTGAGGTTATGGGGACATTTTATATTCAAACCACCACAAACCTGAATATTTAAAAAGCAGGTATTCTTAGAGGGAGGGAATATGACGGAGAATGGAGTTCTGAAGTAGAATGGGGGAGGGGAGGGAAATATGGTTTTTTTTTTTGTCTGTAAGTATAGAAGTTGTCAATAAAAAAAAATTTTTTTAAGCAGGTATTCTATTAATTAGTACTAATACCCTGAACTAAGAACATGACTCAGCAAGATGCTGAATTTGAGATGAACTAAATTCACAGAATAGCACTCTATAAACTTATAGCATAGCAATAAGAAAAGATAAAAGGGGAAAGATTATTCACAATTGACTTGAAGACTCTTGGGAATTTAAAAGTAAACCTACCAAAACATATGTATATCTTCAATATAAGAGAGTGTCCTGAATGGAACAAGAGAAGACCCGAATCCAATGAGTAGTCCATGGTGAATGAGCAACTCTTTAGCACCTCTCCACAAAAGCAACCACTGCCCCTCTTCCCGGGGCTATTCTCTTCCCAGAAAAGACTATTAGATTTCAAGAAAGCTTCCCCTCCAGTGCACCTCCTCCTTACAGGTGTACCCAAGACCAGGATAGTAACACCTAGCCACTGTTAAGGAAATTACTGTCTACGGGTTTGGGTGAGGACAGGGTCCTTCTCTCAGCCATTTCCTGTGGTCTGAGTGGAGACGTGGCAATCCAAAGCTCACTCCATGAAGGAGTGTCTGCAGGCACTCCAAAGAACCCTATTAAAGGACCATAAGATCCAGACCCAGAAAAGAAATGTCCCCTTTCATGCAGGTTTCAGTCACTTTGCATAGCAGGTGCTCAACCTACTTCCCTCACAGTACAGTTCTCCTCCGTCCTTTTCCTGGAAGCCTTTAAAATCTCCTTCCTCCCCTTTATTCAAGGTCCCAAGACTTCCCTCTTTTTTGCTTCAGGTCCTGACAGTTGTTTCTGGCATTCCAAAGCTTCTTTCCCCTTGTTTCAGATCCCACTGGTCTCTCCTGACATCAAATAAAACTTTAGAGTCAAGAAACTGTTTTGGTCACTCCTCTGTTCGGAACCCCAAACCTGACAAAAACTAGATATTTAAACGTTTCTTGAAAAGGTGTCCTAGTATTTGAAACAGACATAAGGAATTCTATAATGGGGTTCCAGGGCTTCACTGTTACATTATTTGAGTAAAGACCATGAGGAAGCAAGTGGGTGGGACACATGGTTATCTAGCCAAATAATATCAAGACAAAGACACTGAAAAAAGCCAAGAGTTGGCTGGGGCTCTGAGAAGCTGCAACGAAGCCAGGGTGACTAGGATAGGTTAGAAAAGGGGATGCATGGGGGTGGAGCTTGCCTGACATGGCTTTGCATCCCTGAACTTGAGCCATTTTGTACCCATACATGCCCTGCAAAGAATTTTGCTGCCAGTTCAATTTCAGCTCTGTTGACCTACCCTGGCAGCATGATTTCTGGTTGTTATTTATCTATTTCAACACAACAAATTGAATGCACTGCCGAGTGAACTACAAAGAAACTTTATCTGTGTCAAAACCCAGTACTTTAAAATACAAAACTTGTGCTATTTCTTTACTGTTCACGGTTTATCTAGAAAATAATTGGGCCTTACTGCCACCTGGCACTTCCTTCTCTAGATGACAGAATTGGAACCAAATCCCCACTTCCCTGTGGTTGTACCTTAATCAACTCAGACACAAACATGAGGGCCCCTTAATTCAGTAAATCTTGCTGAGTCTTCTCTAAGCTTAACAAGCTCACAGGCATGAACTTTGATGATTTATACGCTGACAACTTGTTAAATGTTCTCTAGCATTTCTGTTCTCTCAACCAGAAGCTCTCTACAGACTCCTCATGCAAATTTAATTGGCTGTTAAACTCAAAGTAACAAGCATATCGTGGTAAAAAGGTCATTCAAAGAAAGCCAGGTTCCTTCAAGATGCTGTTGGAAAAAAAGAAAAAAAGATACCACACTTACTTATCACTGCCTTTCTCCTCATGTATCAAACTAGGAAAAGAGATTTTGGTATTAGCAAAAATGCTACCAAAGTCCTGGGTGATTTTCCATGTTAAGTCATAGACACTATGAGAGAGAATACTCTTTTGCTTATTACATAGAAATAGAAATGTTACCGTTACTACAGTGAGAGGAAATCTGTCTGGTCAAAGTCTCAATGGTGGTTGGTTGTGACAACTTTTAATTCATTTACCTGACAAGTGTTTGTTGAAGCTTACTTTACCAAAATGGTCCAAAGATATGCTCAAGTCCTAATGGATATACTGCTCTTGATCCTGACCGATATTTCTAATGTCTTTGGAAACTATTTGGAGCCAATTATTACAGACTTTCCTATAGTCTAAAATTTGATCTTAAAAGCCTAGTCACTGGGAGGCATTGATGAGGAAACATTTTGAGGCCCTTTGTTTCTCCTCCCACCATCCTCAGGTATCCTAGCTTATCAATTAACCGGGAAAGCAATGTACAGAAAAATCTGATTTTCTAGATAAACCCTATTTTACAACAAAAGTTTAAAAATAACATGTATTGAAGAATGGCATAAGACAATAAGGTAAATACCACAAGAGATTATACTAGGACCAAATAAGTGATATTGACATTAAGAGGAAGTAGAAATCCTTGTGGTTTGGTACTTCTGTGTGTGTGTGTGTGTGTGTGTGTGTGTGTGTGTGTGTGTGTGTTCATATATATGTGTAGGCACATGGGTGTATGCTGGTTCTTATGCCACAGAGGCCAGAGGTCAACTTCAAGGGTGTCCTCTTCAGTCATGCTCCACCTTATTTTTTTGTTGTTGTTGTTTTTTTGGAGAGAGACACAGAGACAGAGAGAGAGGGAAAGGAAGACAGATAGATAGAGATGGGCACGCCAGCAGCCTCTCAGCTGCTGCAAACGAAATCCAGATGTGTGTGCCCCCTTGTGGTCAAGTGCGGCATTGTGCCCTTGCCTCACTTTGCATCTGGCTAAACGTGGGACCTGGAGATTGGAACCGCTGGAGATTGGAAACAGCATTCTTAGGCTTAGGAGGCAGGCACCTTAACCGCTAAGCCATCTCTCCAGCCTTCCACCTTAGTTTTTTGAGACAGGATACTTGCTTAACCTACAGCTCACCAATTCAGCCAGATAAGCTAATCAGTAAGCCCTAGGGATCCCCCCCATCTCTGCCGCCCCAACTCTGGAATTCCAGGTACGTGCCACCATGTATGTGGGTGCAGGGGATACCAAACATATGTCCTTATGCTTGAATGGCAAACACTTTACCAATGGAGCAATGTCCCCAGCCCCCCAAAATCAGACTACTACAGAATTCTTATGAATGAAGGCAAGGGCCTCTCTAGAACCCAAAGGAAATGCTAGCAGGGAATTTTGAGTTATCACAGTGGCTGGATAAGCTGCCCTACCTTTTAATGAGTGGACGTCTAAAGATGCTAAACCTCCTACAGTCCCAAGGAAGTCTCACACGAGGAGAAAATGACACTCCCAAAACTTCAGAAGCACCTCTTAGTTTAAAAGCGCAAGCTACAGGGCTGGAGGGATGGCTTAGCGGTTAAGGCGCTTGCCTGCAAAGCCAAAGGACCCAGGTTCAACTCCCCAGGACCCACGTAAGCCAGATGCACAAGGGGGCACATGCATCTGGAGTTTGTTTGCAGTGGCCCAAACACACTCTCTCTCTCTCTCTCTCTCTCTCTCTCTCTCTCTTTCTCTCTACCTGCCTAGCTCTGTATCTCTCAAATAAATATTTAAAAATTTAAAAACACACACACACACAAGTTGCAAGACCAAGAAGGCAGAATGTTCCTAAACTACCCTTTTAGGTTTTAGACAGTATCAATACAGCCGTCAATGTTTTGATGCAAGCAACTGCTTCACACGCGGAGAAAGTACAACTAGCCTTTTTAAAAAGCCCATAGAAGAACCCGATATTTCCTCTGTGGTAGATCAGTGCCAAATCTTTATTTAAAGCATCCTGAGGGGTCAGACCAATATTTCATTAGAGCAGTTAGTCTCCAACAATCCTTTAATTTGCACCCTTGATTAATATATTTTAATATATTATGGTAGTATTAAAGTTCAGAAAATTAATAATTGAAGAAAGGCTAAAAAGATTGTGACAGGACAAAAACTTAGAAAAGTGGCTCAAAAGGTAAAGTGGAGGGATAAAATAACGGCATACAAGCCACACAGGAGGAAGTAGAGGAACAAAGACACAGAAAAAGAGGTTCTAGGACAGCGCCACTGCCCATCCGAACCACCAATGCCAACTCCACACCAGACAGGGAGACAGCAGCAAGCGCCCTCTGAAAACTCCCTGCCACAGATGTCACGCGTGCAGGGCAACCAGCCAGCGTGAGTGCACCCTTCCTGGTATGGGACAGACAGCTCAGCAGAGCAACCTGGGGTAAGTCCTGTGTCCCAGTTCCCATCAGCATTCAACTAGGATAACAGGTGTTGCAGTCAGGTTCGCATTGCTGGCAGAAATCACCTAACCAAGAGCAGCTTTGGGGGGAAAAGGATTTATTTTGTTTACTGTCTCCAGGGGAAGCACTATGGCAGAGGAAAACAATGGCATGAGCAGAGGGTGGACATCACCCCCTGAACAACAGGAACAGGAGAGTGTGCCAAACACTGGCACGGAGAAACTGACTATAACACCCTTAATCCCGCCCCCAACAATACACTGCCTCCAGGAGTTGTTAATTCCCAAATCTCCATCAGCTGGGAACCTAGCACTCCAAACACCTAAGTTTATGGGGGACACCTGAATCAAACCACCACAACAGTCCTACCAGTGAACCCATGGTTTCCCTCCAGCAGCAGCCAACCTCCAGGAGCTCAAAGGAGCCACAGAAGTGTGGGCACAGGATTCTGAAGACCTGCACCTGAGACTTCTACAGTGAACAACTCCAGTGACCATCAAGGACCCAGGTCGGCAATCCCTAGCATATCAAAGAAATCCCCACACTCCTTTAATGGGCCACTGCCATCCCCTGAAAGCCCCAGATGTTTTTTGACAAATGCCTGTATACTGAGAATGGAAGAAAAGAATACATATCCTGTATCTGTATTTTGATTGTTTTATGTTGTTGCTATTTCATTGGTCTTTGTTTTTATTTCTTTGTCTTCTGTATTTCTTTCTTCTCTCTTCATACGTTCTCACTTTGCTTTTAGGTTTACTGCTTTTGCTCTTGTAGTTCCTTTGTACTTCTTTCTTTTTCTAATATATTTTTATTTATTTATTTGAGAGAGAGAACAAGGCAGAGAGAAAGGGTGTGCGTGAGAGAGAGAATGGGAGCACCAGAGCCTCTGGCCACTGCAAACGAACTCCAGATGCATGTGCCCCCTTGTGCATCTGGCTTATGTGGGTCCTGGAGAATCAAACCAGGATCCTTTGGCTTTGCAGACAAATGCCTTAACAACTAAGCAATCTCTCCAGTCCTGTACTTCTTTCTTAATTGGTGTTCTGCACTTCATTTCTTGGTGATCGATGCCAATGGCCTACCACACTATCCACTCCAATTTCATATGTTTCTTAATACTTGACATTTTATACATTAAATTAATTGTTAGGCTACTATATTGAAAATCTCTGTTTTACCAAAAGAGACCTTTAAGACGGTCCCTCACTTTTCTATACTCACAAAAATCTCCTTTTCTTCTTTTTTTTTTTTTTTGGTTTTTCGAGGTAAAGTCTCACTCTAGCCCAGGCTGACCTGGAATTAACTATGTAGTCTCAGGGTGGCCTTGAACTCACAGCAATCCTCCTACCTCTGCCTCCCAAGTGCTGAGATTAAAGGCGTGAGCCACCACGCCCGGCCTTTTCTTCATTTCTATAGCTACAATAGTCTCCATCCTTCTTTGTATACCTCCAACCCATGTACTTGTCTGCTTACCCAAACTTCACCTGACCTCTCCTCCCTTCATCCCTGCCACACTTCAACACTCAATGCTGCTACCCTTTGCTCCTGAAAAAATATATGAGCCACACTGCTCTCCAAACAATGCCTTAATGACAGAGTCTATAAACTAAAGGGAACTGTGACATAAAAGGTTATTCCATAATGAGCAAAGCCAAAACTATCAACAAATCTGCAGAGCTCAGCCCTGGGCTAACTCCCTAAAAAAACCTGAAAGAAACAGACTTCCTAGTGAAATTAAAAGACTTATAAGACACACAACCAAACAGAGCTGGAAAAGGGGTTACAAATAAAGTTTGAAAAGAACAATTATCTCCACAAATGCTCAAGACAAAACAAAGAAGAAGGGAAAGCAGACCACCACATCACACCCCCAACTTCTCAGCACTCCTATAAGGGAAGGAAAAAAAAACACAGCATGACAGCTGAAATGTCAGAGAAAGAACTTATAATTCTTCTAAAAACAATTAATGACAATATAGACACCTCTAATAAGTAGGCGAATGACCTAAAAATATACATTCAAGACCTTGACAAGACAGTGAGTAAGCTCGAGGAAAAAGTCATAAAAATGGAGGAAAATTCAGCAGGGTGATGGAAACAGTGCAAAGGAATCATCAAAGGGAAGTTATGAACATGAAAGCAACGATGAGTCAGGAAAAGCACATCAGAAGTATTGCTAACAGACAAGATCAAGTTCACGCAGAAGAAGGAATATCAGGAGCGGAGGACAAAGTTGAAACAATAATACATACACAAGGCACATATGAAGAGAAATTAAAGAATAGGACCAATATTTTCAGGAATTCTTGGATAAATTCAAGAGATCAAACCTCAGAATATAAGAGGAAGGAGAAGGAACTGAGATAAATGCAAAAGGAATTGACCAGGGCTAAAGAGATAGCTTAATGGTTAAAGTGCTTGCCAGCAAAGCCAAAGGACCCAGGTTCAGTTCCCCAGTACTCATGTAAAGGCAGATGCACAAGGTGGCCCATGCACCTGGAGTTTGTTCACAGTGTCTAGAGGCCCTGGTGCACCCATTTTTTTTCTTTCTCTCTTTCCCTCTCACATAAATAAATAAAATATTTCTTTTTAAAAACCTGGAGATCTAATACTGGATTAGCTATCTTGACTTTTCCAAACAAGATCAGACATATGCACATGTGCATGCATGCACACGCACACACACACACACACACAGAGAGAGAAAGCTTTAACAACATAGGGAACAGGTTAGAATTTTAAAAAAATATTATAATCTCCCAATAAATGACATATTTTCAAATTTATCAATCTTTTCTTTATTGACTGAGAGACAGAGAGACAGAGAGAATGGGCACACCAGGGCCTCTAGCCACTGCAAATGAACTCCAGAAACATGCACCACATTGCACATCTGGCTATATGTGGGTCCTGGAGAATCGAACCTGAATCCTCAGGCACTGTAGGTAAGTACCTTAACCACTTAGCAATCTCTCCAGCCCCTCATGAATCTTATGAAAATTTCATGAATTTAATGATTCATATTTTCTTATTTTTTCCACAAGTGTCAAAATAACCACGGACAAGCATGTAGGAGCTACCATCAAAGGTCACAGGTAGAAGTGACTATTCCATTATCATCTTGCATAGATTTATTACACTGAACGTGACTTTTTTTGCTAGAGCTCTTCCCCACCTTTTTACTTATTTTTAAAGTTTTAGTAGAGTGAGAATTGTTATTATTACTGGGGTTGTTGTTCTCTGTATGCCAAATATCTATTAATTTTAAAAAACATTTCCTTTATTTACTTGCAATTACAGAGAAAGAGAGAATGGGCATACCAGGGCTTCTTGCCACTACAAAATTGCCAGGCACATGTGCCATTTGGTACACTGGCTTATGTGGGTACTGAAGAATTGAACCCAGGCCAGCAGGCTTTGCAAGCAAGTGCCTTTAATCTCTGAGCCATCCCCTAGCCCATTATCTGTTCATTTTAATGCAAAGGATTCTGTGTGTAAAAGTAATGCTGGGAAAGATTTGTCTCAGACACAAAACAGTCATAACTGTAAGGTAAGGACAATTTTCTGTCTATGTGTTTTGCATCGTTGAAATTTTCTGCATCTCAAATCTCATTTGTTACAATCCTTGCTATATGAGGTTCTACTATCAATAATACACAGGTCTTAAAGTTCCTCTCTTCTGGGTTACAATCATCACTGCCTCCTTTCAAAGTATCTCCGTCCACAGAAAGGATCCTCTTTCCCATATGTATCCTGCCAAGTATTTTACAATTTTAGAATGTCATCTTCTCTTTTTGAGTTCAGCTGCATATTAGTCAGAACACTTTAGGTTACAAATAGCAGAGCAGAACTCAAACTAGGTTAAAACTAAAGGTGATTTATTGGTTCATACAACTAAAAGTTGTGTCAGGTAACGCTGGGTGCAGCACCTCACTGATGTCACCTTGGCCCTCATTCCTTCCTTTCTTGCTCCTCTGCCTTCGACATGGTCTTTTCCCTAGCCCTGGTCCCTCTTTGGTTTTGAGAAAGACAGCTATTGAGAACTCAAGAGACAATAGGCTTTGCTTCTTCATCTTGTGAGAAAGAAAGTACAATTTTCCTTAACATTACCTCATACTCTACAATTGTATTCACTTAGGTTACCTGTCCCATGTGAACTGTGCCCAGTGGAGTGAAATCCACAATGTCTATAGTCTCAGCTTCTAGCTCTGAAGATAGGGATGGAAGCAACTTTCCATGAAAGACCTAGATTCCAACATGGAAAAGGAGGGCTCTGGGGGAAAAGCTAAAGAAGCAATAGTTATTGGCAATGCATGTTCTCTGCAGTCTACAAGTGATAAGTTTTTAAAGAACATGTGTTTCTTCAAAAAAAGCTTATCAAACATACTTAATAAGTGTTTAAAATTTTCTTTCCCCTTATCCTCAAAAATTCTTACCCCAGTACTATAAAAGGAAGCCACATTATTCTTCTTTAGCGAAGTGTAATTTAAAGATCTCTTCTAGAAAGAGATGGATGATGATAAAGGAGCTGTTGCAAGAGCTGGCCCAGAAAGTGATGATTAATTATATTCTCGCAGGCTGAACTGTCCACAGTACTAGAGGGCATCATCTTTCTTCCAGTTTCTAAGGGGGGGGTGTCAAGAGATTCTTGCCAGTGGTGGTGAGATAGGAATGGAAATCTAGTCACTTGACCCTTCTACAGAAGCAATAACTCGCCACTTTCCAGGCAAGTTCTCCAAAAGAAGCACGTGTGGGGGGTCCCTTTAGATGCTTAGCTAAAATGGGCAGATCCTTAGGAACGGTTTGAGTTGTCTGAAGGATTCAGATTGCCTGCCCAACTAGAATAAATCTCCCTGCTGAAAAAGTCAAAAGGAATGTCCTGACTTAAATGACTGAGGGGCCAGGGAAGATGGCTCAGAGGTTAAAAGTGCTTGCTTACAAAGCCTACTGGACTAGGTTCAATTCCCCCATCCACTCATGTACTGGCAATAGACATTGGTACACCCATACACACACACACACACACACACACACAAAATAAACAAAAAATAATAAATGAAATGACTGATGTTTATAATCTTAAAGGGCTACTAAAACTCAAACTTTATTTGTCTCACAAGTTTTAGTTAAGATATTAACTCCAAGCCAGGCCTAATGGACTACATAGTGAGTTCAAGGCCGATCTAAGCAACTTAGTAAGAGTGTGCCTCAAAATAAAAAGTCAAAAACAGTGCAGGGTTTGGGGGATGACTGGGATATAGCTCAATGATAGAGTGCTTGCCTGGCAAATATGATATCCTGGGTTCAATACCCAGTGCCAAAAAAAAAAATTCCACTAAAAGCTTAATTGCCCTTGAAGCAAATGTTTATAGTAATGGCCCCAAATGAATCACATCCTTCTTTATCCATGCCCACTGGCTAGCTGCCAATCTCTCTCTCTCTCTCTCTCTCTCTCTCTCTCTCTCTCTCTCTCACACACACACACACACACACACACACACACACGGGGTGGGGGGTGGAGTGAGATGCTGCCCAGGTAACGTTCTTTGGCCAATGGAATATAGCAAACACAACACAATAGAAGTCTAAAATGTGTGTTCATCATGACTTGCCTTTCCTGGTTGCTAGGAACATTTGAACCACCACAGGAAAGCTATGATTGTTTCTTAGAAGATACAAAAGCAAGGAAAATAAGGTGTCTGTGGTTCCATTGTCCAGTTATCCAGACTTTGCCAAAGCTGTGTGCAAGGCTGAGCCTAACCCTTACCATGTCATGCAGAAAAGAATTGTTCTAGGTCAAGGGTACCCATATTCACAACTTAAATAAATATGATCAAGTAAGTAGATATTGTTTTCAGCCACTGTGCCTTGAGCTTTATTCACATAGAACAAACTATAATTGACACAGCCTTCAGACCTTATGACACCTACATACCTTAACCAATAAATGTCTACTGAGTTGGTAATTAATCTATCTGATTATCAATTTGAATCCCAGTAACACAACTGTCAAAGAGTCTCACTGAATGTCAGAAAAGATAAGAACATTTTATACCAAATTTAATCTTTATTCAAATGAAGACATAGGACACAACCTTCCACCTCTGCTAACAAAGCTTTATAGTGGCAGTTTAAGTAGCAAGTGAAGTGACTGACCTGAAGTACTTAGCTCCACTTCTGGCCTTCAACATACATTATTCCAAATGAAGAGGATGATTATAAGTTGTATGATGATGGATCCACAAGTATAGGAGCTACTTTAATCTATATTTGATTCAAGGTGCATTGCTTATAATATCATGACTACATAAAATGAGAGGTCTGTGATAAGGAGGATGCTAAAGCAGGATAATCAACAGGGTGGCTTGGGGGAATATCCTTCTCCCACCCACCGTACGTTATGTTTCTTCTTGAAGAACTGACATCCATCTTCAGTTAGCAAAACGCTTATCTCTTAAAATGTTCCTGTTTTCCATTTTCTGTTCTGCATACTTGATAGTTTTTCAGATGCCTTTGGGTATTAACGGTTCTGTTAACCTTTCTCTCTTCTCTTTCTGATAGTCATCTTACATCCTAAAATTGATCACTTTGTTCATTCTAATATCTCTCCTTCTCCACTTAATCATGCATGCAATCCATCTCTCATGCTTTTAATTTCAGATGCCCCCCCGTTCTATTCCTATAAGTCTATTTGTTTTTTTCTAATCCTACTGCTCTTTCCCATGCTATTTTGTTTTGTTTTTCTATGTGTTCCTTATGTTATAATCATTTTAAATATTCCCATATTACAGATTCTGATTTTAAATATATCAAGAGATGATTCTGGGAAGATGGTAGAGTTGGAAGCCCTTGAAACCGATCTTCCCATCTAGACAACAAATATACTGCAGAATCCGTCCAGGGTACTTACTATTTTGGTACTCTGAATTCTACTCAAGGCTTGCAACTCCCAAAAGAGGAACTAGATATTAAAATACACTTAGGTGCTGGAGAGATGGCTCAGCAGTTCAAGGTGCTTGCTTGCAAACCCAGCAGCCTGGATTTTGTTCCCCAGTAACCACGTACAGCCAGATGTACAATCTTGCATCTGGAGTTTGTATTGGGAAGAGGTTCTGGCATGCCCATCTCCCCCCACACACACACACTTTCTCTCTTTGCAAATAAATCAAATTATTTTAAATTTTTTAAAATACAGTTAATTTTGATCAATTACAGTGTTTTGCACTGTAGTAGCTAAGCATCCCCTGCTTAATCCCCACAATAGGCAAATGTTTCTGGAGTGGCTTGCACAAAGTACAGAGGAGTGAAAGTGGACCTAGAATATTCTGCCCTACAAAGATCTTTGATCCGTGCCACTTCTGATCATTGAGATGCAGAGGTGGGCCAACATTTTTGTTGTACTTCCCTGTCCCCTATTACTTCAAGACCTCACCCCTCCATTAAAATGACTTCCAGGGAATTTAAAGAGGTAGTGCCACTTTCCCTTCCTTTATTTTTGTTTTCCCTTTACAAAAGACAAAAAAAATATTTACTTTGGGAGTAAAATAAGAAAATACCTGTGTTTACCCAGAAAAATGTGTAGATTTAGAAAAATCCTAACAAAACCTTGATTTTGAACTTCAGACCAGTTCTTGGCATCGAGACAGCTTACATAATGAAAGGATTTTAAAAAAATCAATAACAATAACATAAACAGAAGCCATAAAGGAGGAATTCTGATTTCTAGTTTCTATAAAATTCAAATACACAATTTTCAACAACAACAACCAAAAACAAGCCATATCAAAAAATAAAAATAAAAAAGGAAAGTTTGGAATGCTTAAAAGGAAAAACAATTGTCCCCAAAAAGGCTAAGTGGTAGATCTACTAGATAAAGACTTTAAAACTGGCATGGTCCATTTTCTATTGATATAATAGAATGCCAGACACTGGGTAATTTACTTTAAAAAATAATTTTATGGATGGAGATATGGCTCAGCCATTAAGGTGCTTGTGTGCAAAGCCTAAGGATCCAGGTTTGATTCCCCAGTACCTGTGTAAAGCCAGATTCACAAAATGGTGCATGCATCTGGAGTTCATTTACAATGGCTAGAGGCCCTGGTACACAATACGCTTGATCTATCTTCCCCTTTCGCTCTCGCTCTCTCTCTCTCTCTCTCATAAGTAAATAGATAAATTAAACATTGAAAAAATAATTTTACTTGTCTTGTGATTCTGGAGTCTGGAAGACAGGTATGCAGAAGCAGGAGCTGACAAAGGCCTTCGTGTTATAGCACAACATGGTGAAGTGTGTGTAAGAGAAAGAAGCATAGAGGGCACACTCACTTTTATAACCACCTATTCTCACCATAACTGATTCACTCCCACAATGACACTAATCCTGATTCACTCCCACAATGACACTAATCCGTCCATGAGGGCTCCACCCTCACAGCCCAATCACTTTTCAGTAAAACCTACCACCTAACACACTAGACATCAACCACCTAACATATAAGAAATCAACCTCCCAACTGATGACTTTGAGGGACACACCCAAACTACAGCAGCAATGAGCTGAGGGATGCTCAAAGAACAACTCCGCCTCCCACTGTACACCACTGCCCCCAGCACATCACTGTGGCCATACACCACCAGCACTACCGGATAATTTGGGCCTGGCAGTTTTCACTGATTAGTGCTCCGCCTCTCTGCTGGCCACCTCCTCATTCCCATGATCCTGCCAGGTAGCCTCTGCAGACCAATGCCCCCACACTGGCCACATACTCGGTAAGGAGACATCATGGAGCCCCGTGTCCCCACCCCCAACTCCCCTTCTGCTTCCAGGTGCCTGTATCCACCTACCAGTATCCTCTTGAACCTTGCTCCTGCCCCCAGACAGGGAGCACAGGAATACCTGGCAAGCCCTCACCTCTGGGGTACCAGTGGCACCTCTACAACCTGCTCAGCTGGGGTACAGTCAGGATGGAGGAGCAAGTACTTCTGAGCCCCACAGGCAAGGCATGGCTGTGATCATAGGCTGAAGAAATTTGGGAAATCCAACACAGCTCTCCTAACAGCCCCAAGCCCACAGCTGCTGGCGCACTTGCAACGTGCACAATCTGCTCATCTGCAGATAGACTTCCATCCCACTCCAATCATGCTCAGACTCAAAACAGAAAGAACACTCACTGAAAATCCTACAAGGGCCACTATTTGCTTCCTCCTTAATAAAATTAGACTTTTACCCTGAGATGGGTAGACCCCAAAACAAAAATACAAGATAAGCTGATGAGATTGCCTAGTCCCAAAAAGAAAGTATTCAATGTAAACATAGAGGAGACAACAGAAATACAATCCCAAAATGAAAGCACAATAAGCTTATTTAGTAAACTCAGTGCAACCCCAACCAAGTGAATGGCTGAACTGGAAGCAAATCACCAAAACCCCAACTATCACAGAAATAAAATGCAACAGAATCATCTCTTACAACATTCAGCTTTCATAAGTAGGGCTAACTTAATCAAGGAAATCCTGAGAGACCTCAAAAGTGAAATAAAAAAATTGAAAGTGAGTCAACAAATAGAAGATCTCAACAACCAGCTGATTAAGCTTAATGAAGAAATGATCAAATGCAAGAATGAACTCCAGGAAACGCCAAGAAAATCAAACTTCAACCTGAAATTGGACCTCAAAAAAGAGATAGACATGATGCAGAAAAATGCTACAGAAAACAAAAATCAAACAGACCTTTTAAAAGCCTCTCCACAGACCCTCACTAACAGAGTAGATCATATGGAGGACAGAACCTCAGATCTAGAAGACAAGACAGAAGAAACTGATCAGGAGTCCAAAAACTCTGATAAGTTCAAACAATCATGCAAACAGAATATGGAGGAATGATGGGATACCATAAAATAACCAAACTTCCGGATAAGGGGTACATCAGAAGGGGAAGAAATTCAGGCTAAAGGTATAGTGAACATATTCAACAAAATTATTGAAATAAATTTTCCCACTCTCACCAAAGAGAGACCCATCCAGATACAAGAAGTTTACAGAAAAACAAACAGGACCAAAGAAGAAACTCTCCAAGCCACATCATAGTTAAAACTCTAAACAATGAAAAGAGCCAGGCATGGTGGCACACACCTTTCATCCCAGCACTGGGGAGGCAGAGGTAGGAGGATCGCCATGAGTTTGAGGCCACCCTGATACTACATAGTGAATTCCAGGTCAGCCTGGGCCAGAGTGAGACCCTACCTCGGGAAAAAAAAAAAAAAAAAGAACAAACTCTAAACAATGAAAAGAGAGAGTGCTAAAAGTATCAAGAAAGAAACAACTCATTTTACACACAGAGGCAATCTCATCAAATTTACCTCAGATTTTTCAGTGTGAACCATGAAAGCCAGAAGGGCCTAGAATTGAGCACTTCAAAGTCTAAAAACCTATGGCCTCCAAACCAAACTACTGTACCCAGTAAAGTATCCCTCATAACAGATGGAGAAAGAAAAACTTTCCATGACCAAAGCCAGCTCTGTGGTCATATGAACACAAAGCCAAAGCTGCAGAGAATACTTCAGGGAATACTCCACACAGAGAGTCAACCAACCAACCTCAAGAGTCTACAAAAGGCAAACATGATAACCAAAACTAGAGCAGGCAAGAAAACATTCAAAGCCCAAGAAAGCACCAAACCTCAATAAACCCTCCAGCATGGCAGGGATTAAATCAAACCTCACAGTCATAACTTTAAATATTAATTAAGTCACCCATCACAAAACACAGGTTAACAGGATGGATCAGAAAAATGGGCCCTTCCATCTGCTGTCTTTAAGAAACCTACTTCAACATAAAGAACACACATCTCCTCAGGGTGAAAGGATGGAAAATGATTTTCCAAGCAAATGGAGATAAGAAACACATGGGTGTAGCTATATTAATACATGACAAAATAGACTTCAAACCAAAGGTAATCCAAAAGGACAAAGAAGGCCACTTTTTATTCAAGGGAACAGTACAACAAGAGGATATCGCAATCATAAATCTATATGCACTAAAAACAGGTATAATACATTTTATAAAGCAAAACCTTCTTGACCAAAAACCAGAAATAAATCCCAATACCACCATAGTAGGGGACTTCAATAATCCACTATCATCAATAAACAAATCATCCAGGCAGAAAATCAATAGGGAAATAATAAATCTTAACAACCACCATAGATCAATTAAACCTAACAGACATCTACAGGACATTCCACCCCAATTCCATAGAATACACATTCCTCTCAGCAGCACATGGAACCTTCTCCAAAATAGATCATATATTAGGATAAAGTGTGCCTCCATAAATTCAGGAAACTTGACGTAACTTCTTGCATCATACCTGACCATAATGCATTAAAGGTAGAAATTAACAACAAGAGTCAGGCATGGTGGCACATGCCTTTAATCCCAGCACTCGGAAGGCAGAGGTAAGAGGATCTCTATGAGTCTGAGGCCACACTGAATTTCAGGTCAGCCTAGGCTAGAGCGAGACCCTGCTTTGAGAGAGAAAGAAAGAAAGAAAGAAAGAAAGAAAGAAAGAAAGAAAGAAAGGAAGGAAGGAAGGAAGGAAGGAAGGAAGGAAGGAAGGAAGGAAGGAAGGAAGGAAGGAAGGGAGAGAGAGAGAAAGGAAGGAAGAAAGGAAGAAAGAAAGGCGGGAGGGAGGGAGGGAGGGAGGGAGGGAGGGAGGGAGAAAAGAAATTAACAGCAGGAGAAACAACAGGAAATACACAAACTCCTAGAGACTGAAAAACATTCTACTAACCAATGAATGGCTTGTAGAAGAAATCAAAAAGGAAATTGTAAAATTTCTAGAACTGATTGAGAAAAAAAAAAAATGAAGGGGAAAATTTATAGCACTAAATGCCTTCATAACAATGACAGAGAGATCTCAAATTAATAACCTAAGCATCCACCTAAGGGCATTGGAAAAACAAGAACAATCCAACCCTAAGAGTGCCAGATGGAACAAAATAATTAAGATCAGAGCAGAAATTAATGAACTGGAAACTAAGAAAACATTTGGAAAATTGATAAAATGAAGAGCTGGTTCTTTTTTAAAAAAATAAACAAGATTGATAAACCCCTGGCCAACTTGATCAAAAGAAAAAAGCAGAACTCTCAAATTAACAGAATTAGGAATGAAAAGGGAGTGGTCACAACAGACATCAATGAAATTGGAAGACTCATCAGGATATATTTCCAAAATCTACACTCCACAAAATTGGAATAACCTGAAAGAAATGGATGAATCCTTAGATATATACTACCTACCAAAACTAAATCCAGAGCAGATAAATCTCCTAAACAAACCTATTATAAGCCAGGTGTGGTGGTGCACGCCTTTAATCCCAGCATTTGGGAGGCAAAGGTAGGAGAATCGCCGTGAGTTCAAGGCCACCCTGAGATTACATAGTGAATTCCAGGTCAGCCTGGGCTAGAGTGAGACCCTACCTTGAAAAATCGAAAAATGAAAAAACCAAAAAAAAAAAAAAAAAAACCTATTACATCCATTGTGATTGAAAATGTAATCAAGGTCTAGAGAGATGGCTCAATGGTTAACATGATTGCCTGCAAAGCCTAACAACCTAGTTCAATTCCCAAGTACAAACATAAGCCAGATGCCCAATGTGGCACAAGTGCTTGGAGTTTGTTTGCACTGGCAAGAGGCCTTGGTATGCCCATTCTCTCTGTCTCTCTTCTCTCTCTCTCTCTCTCTGTCTTTCTGTACAAATAAATAAAATATTTTTTAAAAGAACAGAAAATACAATCAAAAATCTCCGCAAAAGAAAAAGTCCAGGACCTGATGGATTATCAGCTGAATTCTACCAGACCTTCATTGAATAACTGAAACCTGTTTCACAAAATCAGAGAATAGGGAATGCTCTCAACACCTTCTATGCCAAAACCAGATCAAGATACAACAAAAAGAAGAGAAGAGAAGAGAAGAGAAGAGAAGAGAAGAGAAGAGAAGAGAAGAGAAGAGAAGAGAAAAGAAAACTATAGACATGTATCACTGATGAACTTAGATGCAAAAGTCCTGAACAAAATCCTCACAAATTGAATTCAACAACACATCAGAAGCATTTCCACCTTAATCAAGCAGGCTTCATCTCAGGGATATGGGGATAGATCAACATACAGAAATTGATAAACAAGCCGGGCGTGGGGGCGCACACCTTTAATCCCAGCACTCGGGAGGCAGAGGTAGGAGGATCGCCGAGAGTTCAAGGCCACCCTGAGACTGCATAGTTAATTCCAGGTTAGCCTGGACCAGAGTGAAACCCTACCTCACAAAACCAAAAAAAAAAAAAAAGAAAGAAATTGATAAACATAATGCATCACATAAACAAAGCTTAAATACAAGAACCACATGGTGATTTCAAGAGACACAAATAAGACCTTTGACAAAATACAACATCACATCATGATCAAAATGCTGGAGAGACTAGGCATGGAAGGTTTATATGACAACATAATAAATGCTATATATAAAGCTCAAAATCATACTTAATGAAGAAAGACCCAAGGAGTTCCCATTAAGATTGGGAACAAGACAGGAGTGCCCACTGTCACCACTGCTCTTCAACACAAACTAGCCCTGTTTTCAGATGACATGATCCTATACATAAGTGACCTAGAAGACTCTACCAAAAAACTTCAAAAAGTGATAAATTCTGGGCTGGAGAGATTGCTTAGAGGTTAAGCACTTGCCTGTGAAGCCTAAGGACCCTGGTTTGAGGTTCAATTTCCCAGTACCCACATAAGTCAGATGCACAAAGTGGCACATGCATCTGGAGTTTGTTTGCAGTGGCTGGAGGCCCTGGCACACCCATTCTCTCTCTTATCTATCTGCCTCTTTCTCTCTCTGTCTGTCTGTCACTCATAAATAAATAAATAAATTCCATCAGCCAATTGGCAGGATACAAAATCAACACACCAAAATCAGTAGCCTTCCTATATGCCAAAGACAAACATATGGAGAAAGAAATCAGCAAGGCTGGACTGGAGAGATAACTTAGTGGTGAAGGTGCCTACCTGCAAAGCCAAAGGACCAAGGTTCAATTCCCCCAGGACCCACATAAGCCAGATGCACAAGGAAGTACATGCATCTGGAATTCATCTGCAGTGGCTGAAGGCCCTGGTGTGCCAAGTCTTTCTATCTAACTATCTATCTACCTCTCTCTCTCTCTCTCTCGCTCAAATAAATAAAAAAAATTAAATTTTTAAAAAAGAAAGAAATCAGTGAGGCTGTTCTATTTGCAATAACCAACCCCCCTAAAAAAATCAATTACTAACCAATTACATGAAAGACCTATATAATGGAAACATAAAACACTCACGAAAGAAATTGAGGAGGACATAAGAAGATGGAAAGACCTTCCATGCTTTTATATATATAGAATTAATATTGTGAAAATGGCAATCTTACCAAAAGATTCAAGGCAATACCCATAAAAATACCAGCATCATTCTTCACAGAGAAAGAAAAAAATAATCTAAAAATTCACATGGAAGCCAGGGATGGCAGTGCATGCCTTGAATCTCAGCACTTTGTACCTTAGCTGAGGTAGGAGGATTTCTGTGAGTTCGAGGCTATCTTGAGACTACATAGTGAATTCAAGGTCAACCTGTGCTAGAATGAGATCCTACCTCAGAAAAATAATTCATATAGAATAGCAGATGACCTTGCTTATCAAAAAATATCCTCAACAAAAAAAAATACCTCTGGAGGTATCACCATACCCTACTTAAAGCTATACTATAAAACCATAGTAACAAAAATAGCATGGTACTGGCATAAAAACAGACACATAGACAAATGGAACAGAAGTGAAGACCCAGCCCTTAGTTCAAGTAATTACAGCTACTTGATCTTTCACAAAGGAGCCAACAACAAACACTGGAGAAAAGACAGCATCATCAAAAAAAAAAAAAAATGATGCTGGCCAAATTGGATAACCACATGTAGAAAAATGAAACTAGACTCGCTCCTCTCACCAAAAATCAGCTCCAACTATATTAACTAGCTCAATATAAGACCCAAAACTCTTAAATGAGTGGAAGAAAAAATAAAGGGAACTATCCACAATATAGGAGTTGGGAAAGACTTCCTGAATAATACACCAGTAGCCGAGGATATTAAATAATCACTCAATCAGTAGGAACTTATGAAACTATAAAGCTTTGTCCAGACAAACATACCATAAACAGAGCCAACAGATTACCCACAGAATGGAAAAAAATCTTCACCTGCTATACCACTGACAGAGGCCTCATATCTAGCATCTACAAATAACTCAAAAAAATAAGCAATAAAAAAATCAAACAATCCACTCAAAAAATGTGGCAGAGAACTGAATAGAGAATTCTCAAAGGAAGAAATACAATGCTCATTAAAAAAAAAAATGTTCAAGCCGGGCATGGTGGCACATGCCTTTAATCCCAACACTCCAGAGGCAGAGGTAGAAGGCTCACCATGAGTTCGAGGCCACCATGAGACTCCATAATGAATTCCAGGTCAGCCTGTACTAGAGTGAAACCCCACCTCAAAAAAAAAAAAAAAAAAAAAAAAAGTTCAACATCCTTAGCCATTGGGGAAATGCAACAAAAAAAAAAAAAAAAAAAAACTATGATGCTTCAAAACTTACCTGCTCAGGAGGTGCTTAAGCAGACCTAGATTTTTAATTATTGTAGCCACCATTTATGAGGCATTAACTATGTTCCAGCACTGTGTTAAGCTACATCTATAAAAGTAATAATAATAATTGGTCCTTTTGGTAAGCTTTGCAAAGACAGAGTTCCCCCCATCACAAATAAGAACAAGAAGCAGACAGAGAAGAGCTTGAAGGAATTAGTCACAGTCCCGGCTGATAGTTACAATCAGCTCCGTATAATCAGTTCTAATCATACCCCAAGTTCGTGAGCGTCAGGAAATACCACAGGGTTAAGCAGATTACAAAGGGCCAAGATGAGTATAATTACTTACCTCTAAGTGACTAGTATAATGCAATCACACAATTCATCTCCATTAGGGAAGTTCCTGGCTTAGTCTCTTTGAGTATTGTGAGTCAGGAATGGCTATGCCCCACTTCCCTCTTGTCTAGTCAAAGCTCACTAGGAGCCATGGGTTGTGGCAGTCCCTGTGGTTAACCTAAGGCTCTCCAGCCACCTGCCCTTGGAATACTCTGCAACATCACACACTATGATAGAGCAGGCCTCTGTCTTCTCTGAAGTGTGAAGAATGTTAAGGAACAAGTCAGAAGCCAGCCTTGATGTAGGAAGATGTATTTATTTATTATTTTATTAATTATGCTGGAAGATGTATTTAAACAGTGTGCTGAGATAGGAAGAATGCAGGAGTTGTGGATTTGCATTTTCATCCACCCCTAACTGGCTTTGGATGCAACAAGACCACAGTCTGTCTGTCAGGTGTCTGTGAATAAGGACAGCAATACTGTCCTGCCTAGCTCTGCAGTCACCTGTGAGGATGACATGAGACAATGCATAGAAAATCCCGTCATGGGCCACTGAATTTGCAATAGGAAGTGGTCATCATTGATATATATGTATATACTAACCCTGTACCTCAAACACATATTAATGACATCATCTTGGGAGGGAGAAGGGAAAAATGGGCAATCTCAAATTTAAAACTTACATTTGCCAGGTATAACGACACACATCCATAATCCTAGCTATTTGGAAGTCTGAAGCAGGAAGATCACAAGTTTGAAGCCAGCCTGAGCAACTTACAGGGATTTTTTTTCTCAAAGTAAAATTTTGGGCTGGAGAGATGGCTTAGCAGTTAAGGCGCTTGCCTGAAAAGCCAAAGAACCCATATTCAACTCCTCAGATCCCACATAAGCCAGACGCACAAGGTGGCACACACTTCTGGAGTTTGATTTCAGTGGCTGGAGGCCCTGGTGCACCCATTCTTTCTTCTCTCTCTCTCTCTCTCTCTCTCTCTCTCTCTCTCTCTCTCTCTAGCTTGCTCTCTCACAAAATAAAATAAAATAAAATGTCTAAAAAAAGGTTAGGGTCAAAAATAAGATTCATGGCTGGTAATGTAGTTCAGAGGTAGAACCCTTGTCTAGCATGTGTAAGGCACTGAGTTCAATAGTTACAACTGGAAGAAACAAAGCTATAATTCAAAATATACTTTATTGTGAAAATGAAAAAAAAAATGAGATTCCACCTGGGCAATAGTGGCACCCAGCCTAGGTGGGTCATCAATGGCTCTCTGATTGGCTAAGAGACCCACTCAGTGGAAAGAAACCCATAGATGGAACTGGGAATGTGGGAACAGAGTCAGAATCCTATGGAGATCAGGATCAGGGACTCCAACTAGAAGCTCCCACTAGTCTTTGGCCAAAAGAGAGGCTACACCCATAAAAATCTCTCTAGGGGCTGGAGAGATGGCTTAGCACTTAAGGCACATGCCTGCAAAGCCTAAGGACCCCAGTTCGATTCCTTAGGTCCCATGTAAGCCAGATACACATGGTGGCACATGCGTCTGGAGTTTGTTTGCAGTGGCTGGAGGCCCTGGCATGCTTGCTCGCTCTCTCTCTCTCTCTCTCTCTCTCTCTCCTCTCTGTCTCTCTCTCCCTCCCTTTCTCTGTCTCAAATATATATATTTACTATGCTTATCCCATTTAACATATGCTGATCTCACACTCTGCACTGGAGAATCTGCTTTTCTTTTACAGAAGGCAGCAAAAACGGAAGACAACCAAAATTTATCAACAAGATAAAAATAGATACCTGACTCCCGGTCAGCAGTTGAACTACCCTTCACACATCAACTAGGGCCCAGGTGAAACCACAGAGGGACTGGCGAAATGAGCAAGAGTGCTGCTTCCATGGCGAGCCTGACAACCTGCACCAGGGTGATGGCGATAGACACTGAGAATGCTCAAACATACCAAAACAGAAATCCAGAAACTGCTGAGAGCTCAACACTAAAGTAAACTTAAAACACACCCACCCAATGCTCAGAGAATGTGGTGGAAGCGGGGGTGGGGGGAGATTGTAAGAGCCACAGGGTAGGAGGGAATATTCAGTGGCACTGTCTGCCTCCCCACCACACACACACATTGACTGCTGCTCCTACAACTCTTAACCCACAACTCCATGGTGAACACAAGCAATCCCACTTTGGAGGGCCTCGGTGGAATGGATGCAGGGAGGAGGGATTATGTGTCCATACAAAGTTTCTATTTAATAAGAAAAAAAATTAACTAGAAAGTTTCAAACACAGATATAAAAGGTAGACTGGAAAGTCAACAAATCTGAAGATATGACAATGTAAACAGTCAAGTCTAAATAACACAAAAGAAAAAGACAGAAGAAACCTAAACAGAGCCTAAAGGACCTGTGGGTACCATCAATCAGACCAACATGTATATTTTGGAGTCCCAGTAGTAGAAGAGAGAAAGAGAGAAGGGGAGGGAGAGAGGGAGGTAGGAAAGGGAAACAGAAAGGGAGGATGGGGGAGAGAAATGAGAGATGAACAGAAAGAAGATTGTAAGAAACAATGCCAGATAACTTCCCAAATGATGATAATACACATATGGAGACATTTAGTCAATCTTTTGAAAGTCAAAGACTGAGAAACTTGAAGGCAGCAAGAGAGCAGCAGTTTTTCACATACATGGAATCTCCAACAAGTTAATTAGCAGATTTATTATCACAAATGTTGAAGCCAGAAGGCAATGTGCCAATATATACAAAATGCTAACAAGAAAAAAAAGTGTCAATCAATCATCATATGTCTATCAATACTATCCTTCAAAATGAAGGGAAAGGCTGGAGATATGGCTTAGTGGTTAAGGCGCTTGCCTGCAAAGCCAAAGCACCCAGGTTTGATTCCCCAGGACCCACGTAAGCCAGATATACACGGTGGTGCATGTGTCTAGAGTTTGTTTGCTCTCTCTCTCTCTCTCTCTCTCTCTCTCTCTCTCTCTCCCTCAAATAAATAAATAACTTTTTTGATGAAGGAGAAATTGAGATGTTTCTAGATATACAAAAGCTGAGGGAGTAGCTGCCACCAGACCTGACCTGCAAGAAATTTTCAAGGAAGCACTATGGGATAAAATGACACACATTAGATAACACTTAAAAAAGAAATATATAAAATCACTACCTCAAACAATGGTCAATTAATGAGCAATTATTGAAGTATGTGTTTTGTAACTCTTTTTTTGTTTGGCACACAGTTAAAGAGATTAATATATTTTTATATAATTAGTCTATAAGCTAATCATATTATGATTTCAGCTTGTGACTCTACATTTTATTTTCTATGTAATTTAAGAAATCAATGCCTTTTTAAATATTTTGTTTATACCTTGGGGCACGCATTATATAAGGACTTAATTTTGTGACAACAAATGAAAAACATAGACACAGAGATCTTAAGAAGCAAAAATTTGTGTATTATTAAAATTTAAGTGGCATAAATCCAATTTGCAGTGCTATAATTTTACATGTAATCTCCTGCAAAGAAAAATAGCTGCAGAAAATATTTTTTATAAAAGAGGGGAATTGGAAAGGACTTCAACATTTTATTTTAAAAAACAATAGCATCTTCATACAAAGAAGATAGTAATAAAGGCTATGAAGGGGGCCATATTAGCCAAATGATAGAAGCCAGTCTTTCCTTCTCAGTAATTCCATGAAATGTTAGTGGATTCAGCTCTGCAATCAAGGGATGAAAGTGATTGTGAGGAGAGAAAGAGAAGACGAACTCAGGAACCAAGAGAGAGGTCACAGGAAACTTATAAAACATACAGAAGCAGAAACGCAATTCTAAGACAAGTATAAAGCAGTTGTCATTCTCCCAGCTACTGAGTGGGGAGAAGGGAACCCAGCACTGTAAGCACAAAGCACACTCACAGAGTGAAGGCACCCCAGCGATCAACACTAAGCAGGTAGACCTGGGGCAGAAGACAAAGCCATGGTCTCACAAGTTTTAACTCCAGTGTGGGGATTTGGTTTGAAAGTTGGTTTCTCTTACATGTTTGTCCAACATTATCAACAATAGCTAAAATACAGAAGATAGGGAAAGGGATGCACAAAATGTGATATGTACAAATGCTATGTGGATGAACGTTGAGAATATTACGCTCAGTGAAATGAGTCAGGCTACCTTGGTCTGTTCTCTGCTGTTACAACAGAACACCACAAGCTGAATAACTTACAAACAGCAGCAGCTCATTTGGCTTGTGGCACTGGAAGTAAGGAAATATAAGCCTGAGGGGCTGTATCTGGAGAGAACCTTTGTGCTGTATCATAACGTGATGGAAGGGTGAGTACACATGAGATGGGGCCCAATTCCAGGATAACTAACCCACTCCTATGATAACAGCACTGACCCATTCAATAGGATAAAGACTTCTCAACCTACTCACCACCTAGGAAATGCCTCACTTCTTAATACTGCTACAATAGCAATTAGGTTTCAACATGAGCTTGGAACGGGACATTGAACTATAGCATAGTCACAGAAACTCAAATAGTTTATGGTTCTGCTTTTATGACACCTGGAGGCTAGTTTAAAATAAAAAACATAGCAGTAGAAGTAGAATGGTAGTATCCAGGGATAGGGCAGAGGGGAAAATATGGAGTTATAGAATTTCAGTTTTTTTAATTTATTTAATTTTTAAAAGTTTATTTATTGATTTGCAAGCGGAGAGAGAGAGAGGAGAGACAATGGGCATGCCAGGGCCTGTAGCCACTGCAAACGAACTCCACATGCATGTGCCCCTTATGCATCTGGTTTACCTGAGTCCTGGGGTCCTTTGGCTTCACAGGCAAATGCCTTAACCACTAAGCCATCTCTCTAGCCCGAATTTCAGTTTTATATGATGAAAAATTATGGAGATGAAAGGTGGTGATGTCTGCAAATCAAACATTATAAAAGTACTTAGCACCACAGAAATCTACACTTAAAATGGTTAAGATGTAAATTTATGTGGATTTTAACACAATCAAAAAGATGGGAAATTTAGGTCTTGGTTGCATTGCTAGATCTCACTTATGTAATTGTAATTTTTAAACATGAGCTCATTTTCAAGGATTAATATTTATTCTTTGGGAGTCCTGTGTGCTATTCTTTATAAACTTATTAGACTACAGTGTTTTCAGCCTTGGCTTATGCTTAGAGAGCAAAAGGTTTCAATGGTTTGAGGCCATCGTTAATGCCCATGAATTCCAAGTTTCATCCCAAACTGGAGTCCTAAGTAATTATCTAACATGGAGAATTTTATTCTATCCTTTCCCCACCTCACACACCTTACATTTGTGCTACATTTCTAGTTTATCTAGTTTAGCACAAAACCCAAATCCATTTCTACAAAAAAAGACCATCTTCATCTTACTCCAGTAAGGATGGCTAGCATTAAAAAAAAAAAAATGAAAACAAATGCTGGCAAGGCTGTGGAGAAATAGGAACAAGCTTTCACTGCTGGTGGGAATGGAAAATAGTTCAACCATTATGGAAAGCTATATGGAGACTCCTGAAAAGGATGACCATAGACCCACCAATGGATCCAGCTATTCCCTTACTGGGCATATACCCTAAAGGCTCCAAGCCTTAGATCAGAGACATTTGCTCAACCATGTTCGTAGCTGCTCAATTCATAATAGTGAAGAGCTGGAATCAACCCAGGTGTCATCACTAGATGAATGAATAACAAAGATGTTGTATATCTATACTATGGAATTCTACATAGCAGTAAGGAAAGATGGAATAAGGAAATTTGAAAAAAATGGTCAAACATGGAACAGATCATCCTCAGTGAGCTCACCCAATCACAAAAAGATAATTGTCGAATGGTCTCGTTTATCTGTTGTTCCTAACCTGAATCTACCTGAGACGCTGCCAAACCTAATAAACACTCAGAGGACCAGATAGTAGGGAGGGTGGGATGGAGGGAGGGCAAGGGAGGGAGGGAACGAGAGTGTGGGAGGGAGGACAAGGGTGGGGGGATACAAATAGGGACCCAAAAGGAAATGATACTATAAAACTCTTTATTCTGAACAACAGACTAAAACATTGATCCTTCAGCAGGCCCGTAGAGGGAACACCTGAACCACAGGAAACTGGAGAGAACATCATAAAGACCAACCTTAATCTTTTCCTGTCTCTCCCTCTCTCTCCTCTCTCTCTCTCTCTCTCTCTCTCTCTCTCTCTCTCTCTCTCTCTCCCTCTGCTCTCTATACTCACTTTCTCTTCTATATTATCTATCTTTTTCTTCCCTTACCTTCCTAGGTGCTGACTTACAACTCCCAGTGCCAGCATGGGGTTAACTTCCACAATGAGCTGTTGATCCGAGACACCTACAAGCTTTCCCAAAAAAGACAGATTTTCTGTCAGAGTTCTTGATGACCCACCAAGGTTAATGGTAAGACCCTACTGTCGAAGACAGCATATGTGTGTGAGACCAAACATGGAGAGACCTGGCCAGAATCTGGAAGAGGGTCAGTCCCCAGACAGTTAGCTAGTCTAGTGCCAGAGGGTGCTATATGAGCAACTGGGGGATTAATGGCCGACATCTATACAAACAACTTGCAGTATAAGATACCCAGGAGGAAACAACCTACTGTAATGCTCAAACAAGTGCAGTAGTGGCACACAGCCATGGTGGGTAACCAACTGCTCTTGATTTGGCTAATAGATCCACTCAATGGAATGGAACTCATGGCTGGAACTGGGAAATAAGTCAAAACCATGTACAAAAATGAGCTCAGTCTCCAAGAGCAAGATACCACCAAATGTGGGCTAGAAGAGAGCCTACGCATATAAAATTCCCTCCAAAATATCTATGGCCATCCATATCTAGTACTAACTTCTCTCTCCACTGGAGAATTTGCTTATCTTTTTTAGATGGACAATGAACCTGAAGGGAGGATCTGCTAATCACACCTTACCAGGGCCCCAGCTGAAACCATAGAGTAATGCGGGGGACAGGCAAGAGTTCAGTGTTCATGGCAATCACGACACCAGAAAAAGGCTGAAGAAGATAAACACAGAGAACATCCAATTCCAACTAAGCCAGATATCCAGAGTCACAGAGGCTCCCAAAACCTTATCACCGAAGTAGAACTAAAATGACCCCAATGTGGCTCAGGGAAATTCGCGGAAGAGGGGGCAGAAAGCATGTTAGAGCCACAAGTTGGGGAATTATGCCCAGAGACTTGGCCTACCCCCCAGAACTCTTGACTACCCCACAATGCATGACCCACATTCCCCATTGATGAGGGTCCTTTTGGAAGAGGGAGGACAGGGAGGAGGAAAAGGGAGCCAACACTATGAATGTAAAATCAGAATAATATAAATAAAAATAAATTATGGGAAAAAAGAACATTTTATTGTTTTTTTAAAATTAAAAAAAGACCATCTTCCTCTTCTCTAACGTCCTCCTTTCTCCTCCACCTTGAACCTTCTCTTCATTTAACCTCTTCTCACGACAACTTCTCCCAACCTTGACTTCAGCTCTACTTTTCCAGCCTGTTGTTCTCATGTATTACCACTACCTCTGCCTTTTAATGACTTACTAAAATTTTATTTTAGAATTTAAGGTGAGGATGTCATCAGATGACTTGGATTTCAAGTAGGGGCACACCCAGAAGAGAGGTGCAATTTAGAGAGTTGCATATTTTATTTTATTACAGAGTTACTTAAGAATGTAAGACTAAGTTTTCTTCAGAATAATATTGATAAAAATGGACATCAAAACCGGGCGTGGTGGCGCACGCTTTTAATCCCAGCACTTGGGAGGCAGAGGTAGGAGGATCGCCGAGAGTTCAAGGCCACCTTGAGATTACATAGTTAATTCCAGGTCAGCCTGGACCAGAGTGAGACCCTACCTTGCAAAACCAAAAAAAAAAAAAAAAAAAAAAAAAAAAAGGACATCAGAATAATACACTGAAATCCATATCACAGAGTATTTGCCAGAAACAATAATAATCAGATAGTATTTCAAATTTCAAGGGTAAAGAAGTAATACAGTTTTCAGAAAAACTCCTGGAAAAAAATAAGGATTATAGAAAGGGCCCTAGTTCATTAGAATGATGACAGATACACTTCCCATTAAGCAAGCATAGCAGCGCTATATAGGCATTGTTTACTGTCTGCACAAGGTTTAGGGGAACTATCATACCATTTCTGAGCTTAGAGATGAAAGCATGATGTGCACACATAATGCGCTGTACTTCTAGAGGAAAGCCTTGAAATTTTTTCTGCTCTGCAAGTGCTGGAAGGAGCCAGTGGAAGAATGAACCACAGGAAGAAAGCTGAGGCCCCAGTCCCACCACCCAACACAGGTAGCAGGCTGAACTTGTGAATGACACCCTAGCCACACAGCTGAAGCAGTTGGGAAGTGTCCATGCAGGAAAAGACCCAGGGCTGGTGGAAGACTATCTAGTTACCTATTTGGAAATACTCATGGAGAGTTTGGGGCCTACTTGACAGGGAAGGAGATGAAAGTTACTTCACATTAATATCCTACCCTCTATCATTCTCTTATCTGGTACATTACAAAAGCTGTGATAAAATGACAAGCGAGAAATATAGACAAATGGTTCTTTAAAAAAAAATGCCTTATAGAGGAGAGACAGACTCTAGGTTAAGGTTCTATTTAAAGAAATTTTTAAAAGAAAAGAAGAATAGGACTGGAGGAATGGCTTAGCAGTTAAGGCATTTGCCTGTGAAGTCAAAGGACCCAGGTTCGATTCCTCAGGACCCATGAAAGCCAGATGCACAAGGTTTCACATGCACCTGGAATTTGTTTGCAATGGCTAAAGCCCCTGGCGCACCCATCTCTCTATCTGCCCGCCACTCACTCTCTCTCTCTCTCTCTCTCTCTTTAATAAAGAAAGTAAAATAAATTTTAAAAAGAAAAAGAAAAGAAGGGCCTGGAGAGATGGCTTAGCAGTTAAGTGCTTGCCTGTGAAGCCTAAGGACCCCGGTTCGAGGCTCAATTCCCCAGGACCCATGTAAGCCAGATGCACAAGGTGGTGCATGCATCTGGAGTTTGTTTGCAGTGGCTGGAGGCCATGGCGTGCCCATTCTCTTTCTCTCTCTGTCTGCCTCTTTCTCTCTGTGTCTGTCACTCTCAAATAAATAAATAATTAATTTAAAAAGAAGAAGAAATTTTTAGAAGCACTCTACCACCTCAGGCCAAAAATTCCCTGAAGAGTCTTCTTAAGCATTTAGTCAGAGAGAAGAAGTAGCCACAGACTTTTGTATCTTCTGTGCCCTCTGAGCCAGGCCTTTCTGGTGTACCTCCCCTCAGTATGTGTGGTGTGCAGGTACCTTGTGAAGAAAGCCACTTTCAGGTCTGCTTCAAGGACAAGCTGTAACTGACTATCAGAGACACACCATTATTAGGTTCTTGCATCTAATGAAAAATAAATAAGATGCCTTATGCAGCTTGTAAAATTCTGCAGAACCCTATTCAACATCAGATCACTAGGACCCTCCACCTTGGTGTGGGACCTGACTGTTGTCAGCAGGAGCTGAACACCTCCTCAGAGCATTCAGCCTCAAGGGTCTTGCCTGCAAGGCGAACCACAGGTTAGCTTGGGTTGTCTGCAAAACCCAGCTGATACTAGGTTTTTAGATTGCCACGTGCCTTGACCCTTAGGCTGCTCACTTGGTGACAACATTCAAATAAGCTGATTTCAGTGACATGGTAGTTGCCTTGGTGAATCTTAAACAGGAATTTACTACAGACTTACTCTCTTTTTTTTTTTTTCTTCCCTGAATGTTCACAGCTCTTGCCCTGCCCTCTATAATCTGGGAAAATGAGGATCATTTCTCTCTTTTAATCATCACACAGAAAGCCTCCAAGAGCAAAATGGTGGCTTCAGAGGTGACAACATGCAATTAGAAGTCTGCAGTTTGGCGCATTCCAAGCAAGCAATTTACAAATGTCAAATAGTGAGTAGGTTCTTTGTGCTCTACAAAAAGACTCCCTCTGATTCCCCCAGACAACTCATTTGCAGAATTGCTAGTAAATCAACATAATTTGTTTTCCCCAAGACTTCGTTCTGCTAGAAAAACTATCTTCAGAACTGCTGAAGCTGCTGCAATTATATAAAATGATTGCCTCTTACAATAAGGAACTTCCCTATAATTGTTCATGCAAATGAGAGACGATAACACATATACAATTCAGACACGGAGGATTATCCTTGAGAGGAAGTGTGAGTGTTGCTCCCAAATTAGCTTAATTTCATCCATGTTCCCCTGGCTTCGTAAAATCCCTGGATTCTACAATTCAGCAGATATTAAGTTTCTTGAGGGCATACATTTTGTTTGAGTGAATTCAAATACTTAGGATCTAGTGTATGTCAAATATTTGCAAAATTTGAATGCAAATACACCACCACTGTAACGTCCTGGACTCAGAATAGGAAGTAACTATTGAGTCCTACCTTTGACTTCCTTTCTCTCTTCCAGCTTTTTACTGAGTAGAAAACCACCCCTTATAGCCATACTTCCTGCCTAGGGGTCTGCACTCAAATTTCTGGCATCACTAGTTCCTTCTCATTCATCACTCCATCTACCTACTTAAGACACCATCTTTGAATGAGTGCCTCTTATTAGCCAGTCATTCTTAGGAGCTGGAAATACAAAACTAACACACACACACACACACACACACACACTGCCTTCAAACCAGTAATTGCAAAATGAATCAAAGAAACATGGGAAAGACATTGAAGAGGCAATATTGACAGGACATGAGGATTGATGGATATGTCAGACTGGGGGTCTAGTTCATTCCCTTCAACACTTATGCCAGTTCACTTAGAATTCTTTCTTTGAATATGATTTTGTCCAAACATTCTCTGCTAAGCAAAACTGAAAGCTAGACTATGCAATATCACAATTACTAACATAATGGGAATTTTTTTTTTAACCTCTGGAAGCTCACGCACATATATGTTTTTTGGGGGGAAAAAAAATTACACTAGCTAAAAGTGGCAGAAACTGACTCAGGGAAATGAAAGTTCAACTACTTTTCCCAGAAATCTTCTTAGTAATTTTGTTTGGGACCTTTGAAGCCTTTAAAAATGACTTGTCATCTCAAAATTACAAGGGCTTTTTTGAGAGCTAGGTGAGACATGCAAAACAAAACACTTGAATGTGCTTTGACTCTGCAAAGTGAACAAATGCCACATACTTGAGTCAAGTAACTGGGCTTAAATGACTCTGCAAAAATTGTGTAAATTTTGCCATTATGAAGTCATTTGTTTATTGCTCATACATAAAGTAGATAGGAAAGGGTTGCAACTCGAGATCCAATAAAGTGAAGGAGAAGTGCTGTTTTAGAAGGTCAGCGGCTTCCAGCAACATGGTAAACGTGCACTCAGAGAAAAGCATCTACAGGGCTGGACAATGGCTCAGTGGTTAAGGTGCCTGCCTGCAGAGCCTAACAACCTGAGTTAGCCCAGTACCCATGTGAAGCCAAATGCACAAAGTGGCACATGCATCTGGAGTCCATTTGCAGTGGCTAGAGGCTCTGGAGTGCCCCTTCTCACCCCCCACACCTCTGTTTGCAAATAAATAAAAATGTTTTTAAAGCATCTGCAGAGGGACACAAGCTACACAATAGACTCAAACAGTAACATAAACATCCAGGCTTGCTTTCTCTTTCCGCACTTCAACCCACCTCCCCTTCCTCTCCTTAAAAGGAAAGACTGTATCCACGTCAAGGGTGACAGGAAACAACCCAGCAACATGGACAGGCTTCGTGGGGACAGCCAAAGACGACACAAGAGGAGCCAGCCCAGAGCTGCCGAGGGAAGTATGACCAGCAAAAGACCAAGACATGTGAGCAGTCTATGGGATCCTCAGAGGTCACTGGAAGGGGCAGAAAATATTTGCCTCTCATGGGCTGCAAACTGTAATTACTTTTATTGGTTATCAAAGGAAAGCCATAGTTTAAAAGTGCTAGAGAGTACTGTAGGAAGGTTCTTACCGAAGGAAATGTCTCAGACATTTGAAAGGTCAGAATGCCAGCCACTACACAATGATGAAAAACTTCCAAAGCCCAGACCTCCAAAATGTGCGAAATTCAGTCTGAAAGAGTCCTCTTGGGACTTTAGCCATCCTAAAGGCCATGCCTTGGTGAGGCGGCAAGAAGGGTTTCATGGATTTGTTTCCCTTATCACTGAGGTTCCTCCAAGAGGTACGATGGCCTTCCTTTCCCAGAAAACTCCATTAAAGAGTAACAAAGTCAGGCTGGAGAGACTGCTTAGTGGTTAAGGCATTTGCCTACAAAGCCAAAGGACCCAGATTCGATTCCCCAGGACCCTCATAAGCCAGATGCACAAGGGGCACATGCATCTGGAGTTTGTTTGCAGTGGCTGGAAGCCCTGGCACACCCATTCTCTCTGTCTGTCTCTCCTCTCTCTATATATATCTCTGCTTGCAAACAAATAAATAATTTTTAAAAAGAGTGACAAAGTCAAATGGCTGCCACCCCCTGCTATGAATGTTGTGGGATGGAAAATGCCTGCCTTCTTTGAATTTCCACTTCTTTAGTTTTTTAATCATTTAAGAGCATATTACCAAAACAGCCATCTCTTATAGAAACTCCATTCCACTTGTCCTCCCTGAAGATGAAAGAGCCACCAGTGTTCTCCCCTTACTTTGTTAAGTCACAGCAGGACCACTAAGCGCCCATGCTTCTCTTTTCATCCAGGCTGGGCACAATCATCTTGGCCTCACAGGCTATCCCTTTTGCTCATCCCTGTGACAGCCCACAGGCTGGCATCTTCTACACATCCTAATTTGAAACAAAAAATCCTATCTCAGAGCAAGGAGCCTGGGATCCATTCAAAGCATACTAAAAGCATGCACAGGTTCACCTCATATCACGGTTATGATAACTCATCTTTAAAGTTCTATTAAAAAAAAAAAAAGCCGGGCGTGGTGGCGCACACCTTTAATCCCAGCACTCAGGAGGCAGAGGTAGGAGGATCGCCATGAGTTCGAGGCCACCCTGAGACTACAGAGTGAATTCCAGGTCAGCCTGAGCTAGAGTGAGACCCTACCTCGAGAAACAAAACACACAAACAACAACAAAAAAAAACATTGCTCACAAAATTTCACATGTAGATCAAGTGTATGAGTCTGCTGGGTACTGAAACAAAGTCCAATTCCATTAACTGCAGTTCAGTTCTATAGAAAACTTCCTGAAATACTTCATTTTTAAATGCAGTTCCTAGAAGAATTGCACAAGGAATTCAGCCAAAGTTAACTTTCAAAATTAAGAACAGAGGTGTTGTCAACCAAACTACTCATGTTCTATCCGGGTCACTGTGGACACCTACAGGCCTGATCCAATGACCTTTCCTGACTTTATCTTCCCAAAGGAAACCTTCTTCGAAACCCTCTTCTTCCTCACAGGATCTTCCTCCTGGGTTTTCCTCTCTGTCTCCAGCTCTGGGTTCTTGCCCTTTGCCAGCTCTGCTACATCTCTTCCCCAAGTTTCATTACTAGGGTTTCTTAGGCTCCATCTTGAGCCATCTTCTCCTCCTCTAACTGAGGCACTCCCTGTTATTTTCTATGGTTTTAATAACTACCTGTAAATCAAGGAGTTCTGACACATAATTGTGGTCTACACTTTTTTTGAAATATCTTATTGATTTATTGGAGAGAGAGAAAAAAAGGCAGATAGAGAAAGACAGAATGGGCGCACCAGGGCCTCCAGTCACTGCAAATGAACTCCAGACTCATGCGCTATCTTGTGCATCTGGCTTTCATGGGTGCTGGGGAATCGAACCTGGGTGCTTAGGTTTCACAGGCAAGTGCCTTAATCACTAAGCCATCTCTCCAACCTGGTCCAAACTTTTATTTGAAGCTCCATAAAGTGTCTCTACCTCCTCTCTCAAGCACCCAATTCTCCATTTAGACATCTAACAAATGACTCCCACACCCCCAACAACAGACCAGTTTGCTATGTTCCTGCACTTCCTAATTCCAGAGTTGCTCTTGTAAAAAAGAAAAAAGTAATAATTATTATGAAATAAAATAAACTTTAAAAATAAAAGTAAAAACTTTGTATTATCTGATACCTTCTCTACTTCACCCTTTACATCCAATCACTTACTCATACCCATTAGATCTATTTCCTAAATTCCTCAAGTATATCTGTTTTTCTTCATTTTCATTTCCAATGTTCCATATTAATAGGTTTTTGTCACTACAATAAAACAGCTGAGGCATCTAACCTCATAAACAAAAGGAGTTAATCTAGCTCATAGTTTTGGAGGCTAGGAGTTCCAATATCAGGGTATAGGCTCCAGTAAAGGTTCCTGGTGGATATTGGGAGTTGCTCATATGAAGAAGCAGGAAGCAGAAAGAAGCCAGACTTGCTCCTTTAATAACGACTCTTACAAAAATGACTTACTCCCTTCAAAGGCATGCCACCAGTGACCCAAATACTGCTCAATAGATTCCACCTATTATCATCACCACCTCCCACTAACACCAGCCTGTGGGGCCACTCCTTTCCTCCAGGGAAGACACTCGAACCATAGCACCTTCCTTCACCACACCCACTCTCACCTCTGTCCTTGGCTTCTACAAAACCACCCCAACCATATTCCAATCCTATCCAGTAAATCTTCATGTGGCAATCAAAATGATGGTTTAAAATACAAATGTTGGGCTGGAGAGATAGGTTAGTGGTTAAGGCACTTGCCTGCAAAGTCAAAGGATCCCAGTTCGACTCTCCAGGACCCACATAAGCCAGATACACAAGGGGGTGCATGTTTCTGGAGTTCATTTGCAGCGGCTGGCTGGAGGCCCTGGCACACCAATTCTCTCTCTCTCTCTCTCTCTCTCTCTCTCTCTCTCTCTCTCTGTCTCTCTCCCTCCCTCCCCTCCCTCCTTCTCTCTCTCAAATAAATTAATTAATCAAATATTAAAAAAAAAAACAAATGTCCCAATGTTACTCCCCTGCTTAAAATTCCTAAATGGGAGCCGGGCGTGGTGGCGCACGCCTTTAATCCCAGCACTCGGGAGGCAGAGGTAGGAGGATCGCCGAGAGTTTGAGGCCACCCTGAGACTACATAGTTAATTCCAGGTCAGCCTGGACCAGAGTGAGACCCTACCTTGCAAAACCAAAAAAAAAAAAATCCTAAATGGGGGCTGGAGAGATGGTTTAGCAGTTAAGGTGCTTGCCTGTGAAGCCTAAGGACCCATGTTCAACTCTCCAGGTCCCACATAAGCCAGATGCACAAAATGACACAAGCATGCAAGGTCTCACATGCACACTAGGTGGCACAAGCATCTAGAATTTGATGACAGGGGCTGGAGGTCCTGGTCCACCAATTCTCTCTCTCTCTCTCTCTCTCTCACACACACACACACACACACACACACACACACACACACACACACAAAAGGTCAGTCTCTTGGGCTTGCCTAAAAAAAAAATCCTAACCAGACTGCAATTGCAGAAGATCCGAGATCTTTTTTATTATTATTATTTGAGAGAGACAGAGAGAGATAGAGACAGAGACAGAGACGAAGAGGCAGAGAGAGAAAGAATGGGCACGCCAGTGGCCTCTCAGCTGCTGTGAACGAACTCCAGACGCGTGCACCCCCTTGTGGGAAAGCACAGCATTGTGCGCTTGCATCACTTTTGCGTCTGGCTAAACGTGTGACCTGGAGATCCAACAGGCGTTCTTACGCTTGGCAGGCAGGTGCTTTAACCGCTAAGCCATCTCTCCAGCCCCCAAAATCTTTTTTTTACAGTGCCTGCATGATCTGATCCTGCATTACCCAGGTTCTGCCTACTTTTAAACATGAGTTCTCACTACCCACCTCCTTTCTCTCTCCACTACAGCCACACGAGGCATTTTTACAACCCCTCAGATGCGTTGTGCTCATTCCCACCTCACAGTCTCCACATGTGCAGACCCCTCTGCTTGTAATGCTCTCCAGATATTCCTCCAACGCTGCCCTCACTCTTACTGCCTCAGCTTGCATGCATTTTCCTCAGAGATGTCACTCTTGGGCCTGGTACAAGGTCTGGCCACGACAGCAGCGCCCATCCCCCAACTCCTCCAGCCTTTGCGACTGTGTGAATAGCTTTCCTCCTGACCGTGTGACATCAAGTCATCTGAAGTACTTACACCTGCAAGGTATCTCTGTGTCTTCCCTTTTTTGTTTATGTAGCTGAAAACAATGAACTACATGATAGCAAATTTGTAAGACGGTAAGAGAGAAATAAGCCCTTTTGCTTTATCCACTGAAACTTTGGGATTTATATTTCTTCACCAGAACATAGTTCAGCTTCATCTTGACCAATGTGAAATTCTCCCCTTGTTATTCAAGCTCATATTAAAATCCTTTTAGGAATTTTATGTGGGAGGGTGACAATGACATGGTTCTATTCCTGGTGCTTACCACAGTATTTGTTACCTAGTAAGTACTAAAATATGTGTTGGGGCTGGAGAAATGGCTTAGTGATTAAGGCACTTGCCTGTGAATCCCAAGGACCCAGGTCTGATTCCCCAGTACCCACATAAGCCAGATGCACAAGGTGGCACATGCATCTGGAGTTTGTCTGCAGTGGCTAGAGGCCCTGGTGTGTCCATTCTCCCTCTCTCTCTCTCTCTCTCTACCTCTTTCTCTTTCCCTCTCTCTCTCTAAAACTAAATAAATACATAAAATATTTTAAAAATATATTTGTTGACAGTTATATGAGGGGAAAATGCCAGAAAATAAATATTGACCATGAAATTATTTTGAAGTGTTCTAAAAAACTAAATGAAGACAATAAAGCCCTTTGATAAAGTTCACAGAAGATACTGTACATTTGTTGCTACCTGCAGTATGAACCTGGGTTCACTACTTCTCTTCCTGGCTTTTTCTGGGGCAACATGAACAAATATCTGAGCACCCCAAAGAGGGCACCTGCAACAGACCAAAGAAATAATTCCACCCAAACCTATCTGGGTAAAGCAATATAAATGGGGTTATCGCACAAGCATGGGGGAAGGGTTATTTGCAGAAGCTCGATCAATGTAACTATAGGCAGCTACACTGCTGAGGAAGAGTCCTACCCCCAGCAATTCTTCACCACTTCTCTATCCTCCCAGAGGGGAGGGGCCTCATGCAGGCCCTTTTGTTCCACCTAGTCAGCCCCATGAACCCCGACCCCTCCATGATAGGAATGTTAGTGGACTCAATCCTGTGATTTCAAGACAACAATGGCCAGGTCATGCCTGAAAAATAGGACTCCATATCAGGATGAAAGATAAGAACACAAAAAGATAAAATTCTGGGAGAGAGTCCCCTTTTAGCAAGGGAAGGGCATCACAAGAATGAATTTTTGAAATTTTCCTACAGACCCAGTTCACACCATACTGAGAGAGATTTCACAGGTGAGAAAAGTCACATGATCTTTCCTTTTCAGCCACTCAAACAAAAATGACTACTAATAAAAGAAATTATCTGGACTAGTGAGATGACTCAGTGGTTAAGATGCTTGCCTGCAAAACCTAACGACCCAGGTTTGAATCCTCCATACCCACGTAAAGCCAGATGCACAAAGAAGCACAAGTGTCTGGAGTTCGTTTGCAGCAGCTGGAGGCCTTACTGCACCCATTCTCTCTCTCTCTCTCTCTCTCTCTTTCTCTCTCTCTCTCTTTCTCTCTCTGCTTACAAATAAATTTTAAAAAAAAATTTTAAAAATAAAGTATCTATTTTGTTTCTTACATTGCAGTTTTTACATTTTTATTGTATATGGGGTGGGGTAGCACACATGCCACATGGTGTGTGTAGAAGTCAGATGGCAACCTCTGAGTGTTGGTCATCTTTTTTTCAGAGAAGGTCTCTGTTGTCTTGCTGCTGGGAAGGCCAGACTAGCTGGTCCCACAGGCTTCAGGATTTCCTGCCTCCGCCTCCCATTGCCACAGATGCATTGAGAGGAAAGCTGGCCCACCACTTTTGAGCCTGGCTTTTCTTGGGTGCTGCGGAACAAACTTCAGTTGGCAGTCTTGCAGACCAAGTGCCTTTAAGCACTGAGCCCTCTCCCCAGGCCTGTAATATGGTTTAGACTACTAAATTCTCCCCATTTTAACCCCTGTTATGGAGTGAGTGAAGGTATAAATGTTTTGTATAGGTTTTGCCCCAAGATATGGTGATATTTCAGTAATTTATCCAACTTTGGTTGCTAAAGTCATACAACTGGGAAGACTCACCTTTATTTCTGTTACTCTGCTTTTCAGTTTTTTATTAAGTATCTTAAGTACAGTAGAAAAGATTTGCTGGGTGTGATGGTACACACCTTTAATCCCAGCCCTCAGGAGGCAGAGGTAGGAGGATCGCCATGAGTTCAAGGCCACCCTGGGACTATGGAGTGAATTCCAAGTCAGCCTAGGCTACAGGGAGACCGTCCCTCGGGAAAAAAAAAAAAAAAAAAGATTTAATTTCTTCCTTTAAGGCTTTTTGTAACATATGTCAGGTCTGTTTTTAAAGAAAAGAATTCAAATGTAACAATATGCAATCTGTGTTTTCATCATTCAAAGAGCTGTTTAGCAGTTGAAACAATGTAATGCCAAAGTGACCAAAATGAAAAAAAAAAAAATTGCAGAAGAGGGGACAGAAAGATTGTAAGAGCCACAGGTTGGGATGTCATGCCCAGAGGCATTGTCTCCTCCCAACAACTGTCTGCTGCTCCCACAACACATAACCCACAACCCCATGGGGAATACCAGCAACCCCACTGAGGAGGGCCTACTGCAGAATGGGGCCAGGGAGGAGGGAAGAGAAGGTACCAACACATGATATATCCATACAAAGAATATTCTTAATAAAAAGAAGGAGGAGGAGGAGGAGGAGGGAGTCTCCAGAAAGCTCTTGTCTGGACCAATAATAATGAGGAAGGGGTAGGAGACTGGTGAGTCAAAGGTTCCCAACCCATTCCAGTATGAAAAAGTCCACTTCTGAGTCAAAGTGGATGTTGGTACAACATGTAACTAAAAATTTACTACATGAGTGCTATTCTAAAAGTACTATCTCTCCCAGGTATAATGGCACATGCCTTTAATCCCAGCACTCGGGTGGCAGAAGTAGAAGAATCACTGTGTGAGTTCGAGGCCAGCCTGAGACTACCTAGTAAATTCCAGGTCAGCCTGGGCTAGAGTGAGACCTTACCTTGGAAAATAACTAAATAAATAATAAAAATAAATAAAAGTACTATCTCAATGTTTAAAAGTGGGATAAATTTAGCTCTTTTGTGCTTTAAAAGAACTTCTACCCTTTCCAGGGAGATGGCAGTAGACTAGGGATACTCCAAGGTCATCAAAGCAGATTCAGACATGAGTTCTTAGAGGCAAGCACCTTACCACTAAGCCATCTCTCCAGCTCCCCGCTCCTTTTTTATTACAGTTCTTAACTTCAGAACAGAACTTAGTTCTAAGTGTATGGGATGGAGGAGCCTCATCCTCTACATTTAGGAGGCCATCCACCCTGTCTCAGGGCAGCGGCCTGTCTGTGCAGCTGCCGTAATATCAGGATCTCTGTTATCCTCTGCAAGCAGCATCGGGAAACTGCAGGAGCAGCTCCTAGCAAGGCTAAATCTGAAAAATTAAGAGGACAAAATGACAGCTAATGTCATAGGACCTGGGAAACATAATTATGAAAATAACTGTGAGGAAAAGATGTAGCAATCATAAGACACGTGACACTGAAAGGACACCAAACCAGAGGCTGCTATGCCCGCAGCAACCACCCACAGGTTGGAGAAAGCAGGAGTCTACAAGCAAGCTGCTGTAGGCAGCTCTACTGTCTTTGCACCAAAGAAGTAAATATGTTATGGAGGAGACCGCCTGTGCATACAGAACATTTGTAATTAAAGGGGGAAAAAATCACTCTGGGCTATTGTAAAGCAGCAGAGAAAGATAGGAAACACACAAGATTAGGAGTAAGGTAATCTGGTTTGGGAATGGAGTGTCCGCCAGCTCCTTGAGTGACATTGGACTACAGATTTCTGCTCCTTGTATCTCGTTTTTCTCGGGAGCATAAAGAGAACCTTTCAAAGGAGTGGATGTTTTAAAACTGTGGCCCTCAGAGTGCCGTGCAGATGTCCCTCTCTTCTTTCATCCCAGTCGCCCAGCAGTCCATTCACAGCAGCTCCACATTTCCAGGTGAAGACACCAACCTTCAGGCTAAAACTTCACTTGAACCAAAGGTTTCCACAAAACTGTTATCCAGATCTTCCTTCCCACAAAGGTGACTTGATATCTTCCCTTTGGCCCTATATCCAGCACACTGACCCACTAAGTCAAACTAAGTCAGATTTAGTTTTAATTATGCTAGTCCTCACAAAGAAGCCTTAAACAAGATACCGAAGCTGGGAGGTGTTATAGTCTTCTTGAGAATCTTCCTTCAATAAGCTGCCTGGGGGTTGGAGAGATGGCTTAGTGGTTAAGGCACATACCTGCGAAGCCTAAGGACCCTGGTTCGATTCTCCAGGTCCCACATAAGCCAGATGCACAAGGGAGCACACACGTCTGGAGTTCATTTGCAGTGGCTAGAGGCCCTGGTGCACCCATTCTCACTTTCCCTCTCTCTCTTTTCCTCTCTCTGCCTCTAATAAATAAGTAAAACTGGGCATGGTGGTGCACGCCTTTAATCCCAGCACTCCGGAGGCAGAGGTAAGAGGATCACTGTGAGTTCAAGGCCACGCTGAGACTACATAGTGAATTCCAGGTCAGCCTGGACTAGAGTCAAAACCTACCTCCAAAAAACCAAAAATAAAAATAAAAAATAAGCTGCCTGGTATAGCAAGAAAAGTAGAAAAGCTAACCAAGCAAAAATGACCTTGTTGCCTGCATGTTTATCTTGCATTTGTTCTTCATGCTTTTCTCTGACCTTCCTTCCCCACCCCCTCTCTGCTACACGGGGCTGTATCTGCTGCTTCTACCCTCTGCCTCTGGCACACTTTACACATGGTTTCCCTAGCAGGAGGTGACAAACATGGTGGAAAGTGAGGTAAAATAAGCAGGCTCATGCTTCTCTCTGTGGAGTAGAACTTAAGATCACAGTCCCCCTCAAGGTTTCCCTCTGTTTGTGGCTCTCTTTTCCTGTTTCCAGTGACAACTTGGTTCCACTGTTACTTAGGCCCCAGAAGTAGGAAATCCTTCACCGCACCGTCATTAGCCTGACTATAGTATGACCACTTTTCCTACTTCCTTACCTCTCTTAAGGCATAGGCTTTAAAAAAAATTCCTCTTTAATTATTCTAATGTGAACGTTTATGCCAAACTTAAAACCTGACTGATAAACAAACCAATGAGAATCTTTTTGTCCAACTGATGCAAAGACATCTCTTATAAAAAGGTCTGCTTGGGCATCCAATACTTACAGATATTGAAATGTAAGAACTCGGGAAGGGACTAAGGAGATGGCACAATCTGTAAAGTGCTTACTAATCAAGCTTGAGGACCTGAGTTCAATCCCCAACACCGACGTAAAAGCCAGGTATGATGGTATAAGCCTGTGATTCCAGTGCCGGGGAGGTGCAGAGAATCTGGTTACTCAGTGAGCTCTAGGTTCAGTGAGAGATGCTGTCTCAAAATAAGATAGAGCCGGGCGTGGTGGGGCACGCTTTAATCCCACTCAGTGTGGGAGACTGAGGTAGGAGGATCACCGTGAGTTCCAGGCCACCCTGAGGCTACAGAGTGAATTCCAGGTCAGCCTGAGCTGGAGCAAGGCCCTGCCTCAAAAACTAAAAAAAAAAAAATAAGTAAATAAGGTGGAGAACAAGTGAGGAAGACACCCAAAGTTGACCTCTAGCCTCCACGTGCATGTGTACATGTGCACCTGTGCCCACACAAATACAAACATACATGTACACACACCACATATTCATGCACATGACAAAAGAAAAATAACTCAGGAAGACTTGGCAAGTTAGAGACAAAATATCCATCCATTGTCTTACACAGTGTGGTAGTTTGAATATATGGCCCCCAATATATTCAATGTTTTATTACTTTATAGTTTGCATCTGCAATCACCTTCCTAGAGGCAATGTCACTGGGGGCTGGTCTTAAGGTGTTAATGGTGGGTTTGAGATTCCATTGTAAAGATATGCAAAGTGTGTGTAGCGGGAGTTCCTGAAATGTGCTGGGCTTTTGGCTGTAGTGTTTTGCTCTGTGTGCTGTGTGGCTGGCGGCTTGGGTTTTTCTCTCTCTGCTTGGCCCTGTGAGAGCAGGCCACTTCTCCTGCCTTTATGGAACTTCCCCTGGATCTGTAAGCTTCAATAAATAATATCCCTTCCTCCACAACTGTGCCTGGTCTGGAAGTTATCTCAGCGAACCTGAAGCTGTCTGCTACACACAGATTTCTTGCGTTCTAGATGGCCTGCTTGCATTTTCATAGATACGGGTTGCAACAGCAGCCTCATAAATATTTCTTTGGCGCCAAGGCCTGTCCTATCTACCCCTTAGACTGATCTTGTTGCAATGAAGCTTCTCTCTTCACTCTCTGTGAGGCTCGGGTCTCTACTGCTGCAGGAGGCCTAGGAATTACACTTCAGTCTATTGCCAACTAACTTCTCAGTAATCTCTCTCCAATATTCTCTTCTCTGAAATAGCCTGACCCACGCTCTGAATTATCCACCCATTAATCTTGTATCTCCTCCGCTCTATCATTTAGACTGCTGTAGTAGTGATTATAGAAAGGTCTGGCGTTTAAATTAAACACTTCGTAGCACTATTTACCTTTGACCTTTCCTTCCTGAAGCAGTTAACACAGTAGGCTCAACTAATTTTTAGTGGGTTTAAAAAAAAAAGGTACCAAGCTGGGCATGGTGGCACATGCCTTTAATCCCAGCACTCAGGAGGCAGAGGTAGGAGGATCACCATGGGTTCGAGGCCACCCTGAGACTACATAGTGAATTCCAGGTCAGCCTGAGCTAGAGTGAGACCCTACCTCAAAAAATAAATAAATAAATAAATAAATAAATAAATAAATAAATAAATAAGGTACCAACACATGATGTATCCATACAAAATATGTTGTTAAGAATAATAATAATAAAGAAAAAATGTAACCTAAGCATTAGTAGTCTGAGAGTTTAAGAGCAAGGCCACTGAAGTCTAATAGCTGGATCCAAATTATTAATCATATGACCTTTTTCAACATTTCCATGCCTGAATTAGATGCTGTGTTGTTCACTTGTGTTTCACTATGACTAAATCCTTGGAGAGAAACCATTTAAAAGAGAAAAAGATGTATTTTGCTATCTGAGCACCCACCAGAGTCATCCATTAAGCTCTGTTTCTAGCATGGCATGATTTATCTTGCCTCTTTCTCCAAACTTTTTCCAAATTTCTCACACAAATCATTTCTTTTCTTAACCTTTTATTGATAACTTCCATACACAGACAATATAACATAATCATAACCCCCTCCCATCACTCTCCCTGTTTCTCCTCCTGAATCCCCCTTTACTGAATTCCTCCTTATTCTTTCTAACTAGTCTCTCTTCTTCTTTGATGTCATTGTTTTCTCCCTCCTGTTAACCAGGTCTTGTGTAGTAGTGTCAGTCACTGTGAGAGCTTGATCACCACTGCCACTCCATGTCTGCAAGATAGTATGGTAAGCACTTCCACCCCTTCTTTTGGCACATACACCAGTTCTAAGTGTTTAAGAACCACGTGGTCAGGGTTAGTCACAGCAATGACCCCATTCGTCTGATACCCAATTTTATGTGTTAGTCACTTTCTCATCATTATGACAGACTACCTGACATATACAGCTTAAAAGAATGAAAGGTTTCTTTTAGCTCAGAGTCTGAGAACTTTCAATCCATCAAACAGTGAGAGTTGGCAAACCAATTCACATGGAATCCAGGAAGGGAGAGAGAGAGAGACAGAGACAGCGATATGACAGAGACAGACAGACAGAGACAGAGAGAGGGGAATGAGATTGAGAATGTTTATTCTATCTAGCCTTTTCCTTTTTAACCGTTTATCTCATCTGAGCCTGCACCCTGTGGTACAATTCACAATCTGGAAATGCCCTGACGGACACACCAAGAGGAGTGCTTTTATGAGGCTTCTAAATTCAATCAAGTTAATCCTAACAGAGGCATTTGCTCAACTCAGGGTTCCTCGTCTGGTTGATCCAGTAGCTGTTTGATGGAAACTCTCCCCATGGTATTAGTACTAATTTGGGAAGCTGGCTTTGTTGCCATTGTGGCAAGTGTGGTAACTCTGAGAATAAGGCTAATAATAGTGAAGGAAAGTTAATCGGGATGTTGAGGGTGATGCACAGAGGTGACACTCTAGAAAGAAGAATTTATTTAGAGCTACTGCTACTTTCTTCTTAAAGGAAAGAAACATGAAAGGACAGAAAAATAAAACAAATAATAAGTATTATCTATGCTCACCTGAAACATGTGGATAAGAGTACCTTTCTTCTCCCAGGATATGCATGTTCAAACCCTCGACATGGGTCTACGCTACTGATTCTACTTCCTTTTTCTTTGGATAAAAATAAGAAAAAACAAAAGTTTCCAACTGTCAGCTGTTTTCCTCAAGTTATCTCCCAACCAGGGTCAATGTTCCTCAGAAAGGCAATGGGCTGGTGAATCTTGCTTGTGAACTTGATGGGATTTAGTATCACCTAGGAGATACAAGTCTCAGCCCATCTGTGAGGGCATTTTCAGGGAGAACTGACTGAAGGAGAAAACCTGTCCTCAGAATGGACAGTACCTGCCAACAGGTGATCCAGATGTAAAGGGGTCCTAGAAGAAAGCAGTGCTGCCTGCCTTGGTTTCGTCCTGAGTGAGTGCATATTGCTGCTGCCGCCACCACTGTCATCCTTGCTGCCATCAGACTCCTGCTTCTTCAGCCTTTCAAAGTGGACACTATTTAATACAACAGGATCTCTAGGATACTTTCCATGCTCTCAGTGCCCGACTGGGATTGCTGAGGAGTTCATCTTTGTGGGCCAAGTAGCTACCCGGCCTCTCAGCAAACAGCCAATGTTGAACAACCCAAACCCCATGGGGTAAACTACTCTACTATATCCATTGGTTCTGTTACTCTAGAGAATCAGATTTTGGTACCAAGAGTGGTTCTAGAGAAATAGAACTTTGAGGACCACGGTTTTTTTCCTAGTGGGCTTAGTGGTATCTGGAGCTGGCTCTCCAATGTGACTACACAAAATGTTGGTAAAGACTCTCCTGGTAGCATGAAGGACACTGATAATCTATGGTGGAAAGTTTATAAAGAATGACTGTAGTTACCTTCACGTTGCTGGCACAAAGCACCCAACCAAAAGCAGCTTGTGGAAGGAAAGGGCTTATTTATTTTAATATTTTATTATTTATTTATTTGCGAGAGTGAGGGAGAGAGAGAGACAAAGAGGCAGAGAGAGAGAGAGAGGTTGAAAATGGGTGCACCAGGGCCTCCAGCCACTGCAAACGAACAGATGCATGTGCCACCATGTGTTTACATGGGTCCTGGGAAATCAAACGTAGGTCCTTTGACTTTGTAGGCAAGCACCTTAACTGCTAAGCCATCTCTCCAGCCTAGAAAGGGCTTATTTTGGCTTACAGACTCGAGAGGAAGCTCCATAATGGCAGGGAGGAACCATGCCATGAGCAGAAGCTGGACATCACCTCCTGGCCAACATCAGGTGGACAACAGCAGCAGGAGAGTGTGCCAAACACTGGCAAGGAGAAGTGAACTATAAAATTCCTAAGCCCACCCTCAACAACACTACTCCAGGAGACCCCAATTCCCAAACTGCTACCAGCTGGGGATCCAGCACTCAGAACATGTTAGTTTATGGGAGAGACCTAATTCAAACCACCACATTCCACCCCTGGCCCCCACAAACTCGTGACCACCCATGATGTGAAATGCAATGCAAATTCAGTCCAAATTTTAAAGTCCCCATAGTTTTTATCAATCCCAATTCTATTCAAACATCCCCATAGTCCAAGACCTCTCAACTGAGCCATGAAACCAAAAATAATAATGATAATAATAATGGCAAGAATAAACATTCACAATACAAAAGACAGCACTGGACATAGCAAAGAAAGATTGAATCTACTGCAAAATTTAAAACAACAGGGCAAACATAAAATTCTGTAGCTCCAAATCCAACAACTCTAAACAGTGACAAGTCTCTGGAGTTTCCAATTCCACCCCTTTAGCTGTGGTGTTCACAGAGAACAATCCATATTGAACCAGCCGCTCTCCTCGACAACCATCCCCTAGTCCTGGCATCTCCATTAGGTCTCCATTGCAATCCACAGTTCAGCTTCATGACTCTTATTGGGTCTCTACACAGAGACTTCCAATATGACCATTTCCAAAGAAAAACAAAACCACATTGCAAATCCAATTACCATCTCTGTCCTGCATTTATTATATTCCATAGTAGCAGGTAGGCTACCAATTTGTATGGTAGAAAGTAAACTTTGAAGAGCAGGACACTCCTTCAGCATTTAGGTCCCCTACTTTCAAAAGAGTCAGCATTCTCTCTGCTGTCCCAATGCAGAAAATAGGTGTAATCTCTCAAACAATTGTGGCTGAATGGGCAAAAGTTTCATCCTAAAGATTTCATTTATTTCTATGCCATATCCTTCTATTCACACAAGTCCATTTCTACACATTGAGAGCCTGCACAAATTCCTAGGACTCAGGCAGACAGAATGCAGCAAGCCTCTCACACAAACTGCTTCTAGCCTAGTCCAATAAAGCTCTTTTTTTCTCTCATGAGCCAAACCTCACAGTCCATAGTTCTTACTGGACTCAGGTCTTTCAACTCCAACCAAAACAATTTGTGAACTTCTGCCTTCAACACTGCAAGGTGTTTCTTAGACTAAGGTTCCAAGCCCTTCCACATTCCTCTCATAAATCAGTTCCTAATGGGCAAACATCACAGTAAACAGCAACATCCCCACTCTCAGTACCAATTCTATAGCTTGTGGAAGGAAAGGGTTTATTTTGGCTTACAGACTCAAGGGGAAACTCCATGATGGCAGGGGAAACATGGCATGCGCAGAGGGTGGACATCACCTCCTGGCCAACATCAGGTGGGCAACAGCAGCAGGAGAGCATGTCAAACACTGCAAGGAAAAGCTGGCTGTAACACCCTTAAGCTCACCCCCAACAACTCACCTACACTAGGAGACTCCAATTCCCAAATTACCACCAGCTGGGTACCCAGCATTCAGAACGCATGGGTTTATTAGGGACATCTAATTCAAACCTCCACAGGAATCATACAAGACAAAGAAATATTCGATACTCCTGATTCACCACTTGTAAGAGGCAAGGAATTTTGTTGAATATAAATGTAAAACTTTTGAACATATGTGGAAAACTGAGAAATATAGCGCTACTGGCAACTCTGGATAATATAACAAAAGAACAGTGAGCTCAGAGATGCAATTTTCCTGCTTCAGGCGCACATAAACAACCTAAAGCCTTCTAGGTATATAATGAATGAGATTTTTTTTAATCCAGAAGTCGCAAGGCTGAAGTTGCCAAAAAAAAAAAAAACAAACATAAGCTCTCCACATGGGACCAACTGGCTTACAATGCAAGGTCAAGCCTCAGCCTGGAAGGATGTGTTCCATTAAAGTGAGGGTGTTGACTGGAAAAGAGTTGGGTTTTGTTATTTGGGATGGAGGTGTGCGAGAGGATTCTAATGAGGCTAAGGACATAGAACTCTCAGCTTCTGATGGGCTTATTTTTCCTGAGGAAGTCCTCTCCTCATCCTACATAGCAGATGCTCCCCCTCTTGCTGTCTTCAGTTCTGTCTACCCTTGCCTGAGAGAATTACTCCTGCCTTGTCTGTGGAACCAGTAATGACCTTCCCTGAAGGACATGCCAAGCATAGGGGTAATATCCTCCAGTGGGTATCCCAGATATGAAGAGATCCTAGGAAAAAGGAGTATTGCTTATCTGCCTTCACTTCTTTCTGAGTGAGTGTATCAACTGTTGTCGCTGCTGCTGTGGATGTTGCTGTTGCTGCTACCACTGCCATCCCCTGCTGGCATCAGACTCAAGATTCTTCAGCCTTCCAGTGGGGAATTGAATGCCAACAACTCTCTAAGAATCTTTCAGGCCATTGGTGCCAGATTGGGACTGCTGAGGCTTCCAGCTGAACAGCTACTGGGCTCTCAACTTCTCTAGTGTGCAGACAGCCATTGTTGGACTACCTAGCTCCTACTGAATAAGCCAAACTAGAAAACCACCCCCATTTCCACCCTCTTGATTCCTGGACCCATGAATCTGGGTGTAACAGACAGCTTCAGGTTCACAGAGATGAACTTCTAAACCAGGCACAGTTATGGAGGAAGGGATATTTATTGACGCTTACAGATCCAGGGGAAGTTCTACGATGGCAGAAGAAGCTGGCTTCCTCTTAAATGACCAAACAGAGAGAGAAAAAAGCCAAGAGCCAAAAGCCACAACCACATATGACACTTCGGGAACTCCAGGAGGAACTCAGGCACTTTGTATATCTTTAGATTGAAATCTCAACTCCACCACAACACCTTAGGGCTAGATCCAAAGATCCCCCTCCTCCATCCAGGTGGCTGCAGATCCAAACTACCAATAAAACACTAAATATATTGGGGGGGGGCATCTATTCAAGTACCACACTGGACTACAGAAGAAACAGTACTATATATAGGATGCTGATTCAGAGCATATACAGCTTGCTAGAGGACATTCTCCCAGCCACCCAAGCTATTGCCACCTAGTTGGTGCTGTAACTGTTTCTTGAAAAGGCCATTCCATCATTCTATCAAGCCAGCTGCTTCAGGGTGGTGGGACACATGGAAAGACCAGTAAATTCCATGATCACAAGCCCACTGCTGTACTTTCTTGGCTGTGAAGTGAGTTCCTTGGTCAGAAGCAATGTTATGTAGAATACTGTGATGGTGGATAAGGCGTTCTGTAAGCCCACAGATGGTAGTTTTGGCAGAAACACTGTGTGCAGGAAAAGTAAATCCATACCCAGAATAAGAGTTTATTCCAGTAAGGACAAAAATACTGTCCTTTCCATGACGGAGGGGGTCCAATGTAGTCAATCTGCCACCAAGTTGCTAGCTGGTCAACCTGAGGAATGCTACCATATCAGGGGGTCTTGATTACAGAGGGCAAAGTGCTTTGCCAGGAGACACAAAAAAAATTCCATTGAACTGGAAGCTAAGACTTCCCCCAGACACCTTTGAGTTCCTGATACCATTGAGTGAACAGGCTAAGAAAGGAGTTATAGTGACAACAGAGGTGATTGATCCAAACTACCATGGATAAATGGGACTGCTCCTCCACAATGGAGGTAAGGAAGAGTATGTCTGGAGTGCAGGAGATCCTTTAGGGCGTCTCTTGGTGTTACCATGCCCTGTTATCAAAGTCCATGGACAACTGCAACAACCCAATCAACGCAGTGTGATAAGGACCCAGATCCTTCAGGAATGAAGGTATGGGTCACCCCTCTAGGTAAAGAATCAAGACCTGAGTTGCTTGCTAAAGGTGGAGGAGATACAGAATTGGGTAGTAGAACAAGGTAATTACAAATACCAACTAAGGCCATGTGACCAGTTATAAAAACAAGGACTGTAACTGCCATGAGTGTTTCTGTGCTACCTTGTTAAGAGTGTTTGTACATATCTACACCAATATTAAGATGCTTTTGTTCTTCCTCTATTTCTTTATTAGGTAATTAATTATTGATTAAGATTATATCACTGAGCCAGGCGTGGTGGCACACGCCTTTAATCCCAGCATTCAGGAGGCAAAGGTAGGAGGATCGCCATGAGTTGGAGGCCACCCTGAGATTACATAGTGAATTCCAGGTCAGCTTGGGCTAGAGTGAGACCCTACCTTAAAAAAAAAAAAAAAAAGATTATATCACTGGTTAACTGTTGTTGAATTTATATTTAACCTATTATAGTAGAGACTAAGCATTCCTCAAGAGACCTTGCTTTATGTTGGCGGAGCGTGGGTGAGCATTTCCGGTTTTACATGGGATAGTTATATCATGTTAGGTGGAATTATTATCTTGTTACTGTCTTCTGGAAATTAAGCATGATGTAAAGAGGCTGCCTGTGCTGCTTGCTGCCTTCCAGCGTGGACTGGAGACCAGCTGCCCTCCAGGAAGCCTCCAGGCCTTCAGTGCTGGATTGGGACTGCTAAGGCATCCAGCCTTGTGCACTGAGCAGCCTACCAGGTTCCTTGACTCTCAGGCATGTAAACTGCTATTGTTGGACTGCTGTAAGCTAATCCAATAAATCACCTTTTAATACAATTCCTCTAGAGAATCCTGACTAATACAGATGCCAAGCAATTCTTCAATTTCTTCCTAAAATATAGCATTCTGTAATACTGTCTATAATAAACACACACAAAGAGAGGAGTGACTTCTGATTTTGCCTCTTTAAAATGTAACTTCATAGAGATATTAGGAAGTTTCAATGATATGAAGTACATCAAGTAATATCCTTTACCTGCCATGGAGACATTGAAGCAATGTTCCTAACAAGGAATGAGAAACTGAATAAATGGATAGCTGGTGGTTCATGGATGGACAAATAAATGAAGGAACTCCCTTGCTCCCTGAGCTTCACATAGTATCTTCTCTGTCAATGGATAGCTTTTTTTCTTTTGTTTTAGAGAAAGTGAATACCATCTGCTACTATGACTGTCTGTAAATTTAGACTTATTTTCATATTTTTATACTTTCAGTGATGTCTTCCTATTTTCCTCCTCAAATGAAAAATACGTTTCTCTCTATTTTCAAGAATAACCCTTGCTCTACCATTCCCTGAAAAAGCCTTGAGAATGTGTCTTATCAACTATGGTATGTATTTATCTATTCTTTAGTTGAATTTTAAATCTCCCCCCTCTCAAATGACTCTGGCTTAATAATGTCCTATCAACAAAGTAATAACATTGTTGCTAGTATAACATCTATTGAGTATTAATGGAGGCTATTAATGATTATTGATGGAGTATTAATGGAGCATTGAAGGGCTTTATTTGGGCGCTGTGATACTCTATTCATTTGTATCAGTGAAACTCACAACTCTATGATGTCAGTACAATGAACCTCATTTTTATATATTAGGCAATAAAGGATGGAAACATTATAAACAACATGTTGGTTACTTGGTGATTAGAAAGTGTTAAGTTTACTTGGGGATATAGCCCAGAGGTCGACTGGCAGGACCTAAAGTGCACAAACCCCCAGAGTAAGTAAGTAGTTGTTACCCACATACCTTCCTTGAGGCTAGTAGTAAAGGCTAAAATTTGAATCCAGGTCTATGTTATTCTCAATGAAAAGAGGAGAATAAATGGACAACAATGCAACATAGAATCGATATAAGAAAAGCCATAAAATTGGAATAATAACATTCAATTCTACCTGAAACAACATTAGATTGTCGTGTCCTCGCAGGCATAACAGACATCACTGTCTTAATCAAACCAGCTGTGACCCTTGAGAGATATTCAACAGGATAGACTGTTGCTGTGCCTTTGTGTAAGGTGGCTGGGATATGCATTAGACCCTCCCCTGAGATTTCAGCCACATACTCATTCCTGCTCTCCCCTCCTGGCTATTTGTAACTCTGTCCCAGCGCGCATGGCCAAAGTGTATATAGGAGGTAGAAAGTTAACGGAAAGGGAAACTCCATTTACACACCTATGTGGAAGCCATCAGCCATGCTTGAGTAAGAATTTTCAGTGATGTAGTGATGTTTTGGGGTCACCTACATTTCTGTAAGTAGTTCCTTACCTATGGTCTTTTAAATAAGCCAGCTATGCACATTGGCTCACCAAGCTAGACTTGAGTAGGGGCTGGAGAGATGGCTCAGCAGAGTGGAATCATTACTTTAGCCTGTCACTGACACTCTATCTGGGGTGAGAAGACACTTGTTCACAATTTCCAGGTGAACATTTAATGCAACAAAGACATAGCCCTCCTCCCCCTTATGAGAGTGAGTCATTTCTGGAAAAACACTCAGGAAACTCCTCATGCCAACAAGTGGAACACTCAAATTAATTGTACATGATGTCAATAGTTATCAACATATGTGCATCAGTTACTTTGGCTGTTGCTGTGAATAAATACCACACAGCAACTTAAGGAAGGAAGGGGTTTATTTGGGCTTACAGATCCAGAGGGTAGAGTACACCAAGGTGGGGAAGGCAAGGCAGAAAGGGAAAGCCTGTGCCACACTGTAGCACAGTCAGGAAGCCGAGAAAGAAAAGGTAGTGAGGCAGGGCTACAATACTTCAAAGCCCTCCCCCAGTGACCCACTTCCACCAGCAAGACTACTAAAGGTTCCATAACCTCCCCAAACAGTGCTACAAGGTGGGACCTATGGGGAGGTACTTTACATTGAAACTACAGTGCGTGCATTGAATGTCCAGTGTTTATAAATTTTAACTTTACTGCCAAAAATCCTTGTACCAGGAAAATAAAAATAAAAGACCAAGCCAGGTGTGGTGGCACACACCTTTAATCCCAGCACTAGGGAGGCTGAGGTAGGATTGCTGTGAGTTTGAGGACAGTCTGAGACTACATAATGAACTCCAGGTCAGCCTGGGCTAGAGTGAGACCTTACCTCGAAAAACAAAACAAAAATAAATAAATAAATAAATAAATAAATAAATAAATAAATAAATAAAAGACCAATGGAAAATGGGCCTGGGGAGGTGGCTCAGCTGTTAAAGGTGCTTGCTTACAAAGCCTGCCTGCCGAGGGTCAATTTGCCAGCCTCCCACATAAAGCCAGATAGACATTTGATTGCAGCAGCAAGAGATCCTGGTGCATCCATACATATGCACATATGCAAATAAAATTTTTAAAAAGATCAATAAAAAGAACACAAATGGTACTGCAAACCAGAAGTTTTGGAGGAAAACAACACAATAGGAGACAATAATATATCTGTCAAGACAACCATAAAGAGGCTGCTATTTAGGGATACTCAGAACTCTAGATATGCCTAAAATCTTAATTCTTCATCAGGGGTGAAGAACATCTCACAAACCCAAGGCAGATTCTTATGATAAAATACTTTACAACAAGGTGAACTCTCATAGTACAGGTACATATCTGGGCATAACTGAAGTACTATTGAGTTGTTTACTCTTGTTTTTGATGCAACAACAAAAGCTTGGCAGCTTTTGAACATTTTATATTTGCTAGTTTATTATAAAGGATATTCTAGTGTATTTAAATGAGAAAAATGCAAAGTCTGAAGTGTGGGAGAATAGAGACAAAGTTTCCATGACACCAGTGGCCAGAGACCTCCAAACACTCAGATGATCCCTTGTTTATCTCCCCACTCCCCTTCTTTTTTTGGTAGGGTCTCACGCTACTCAGGTTGACCTGGAATTCACTATGTAGTCTCAGAGTGGCCTCAAACTGGGCGATCCTCCTACCTCTGCCTCCTGAATGCTGGAATGAAAGGTGTGTGCCACCACGCCCAGCCCTTGTTTGCCTTTTGATGAAAGCAATACTGAGTGTCTTCCTCAATTGTTCTTTATCTTACTTTTTGAGAGATGGACTCTCACTAATCCTAGAGCTCACTAACTCAACCAGCAAGACTGAGGGATCCTCCTGTCTGAACCTTCCCAGGGCTGAGATTACATGGACTCTGGGAACCTGCGCTCAGGTCCTCATGCTTGCACAGCAAGTACTTTTACTGGCTGAGCCATCTCCCCTACCCTTTAGTATTTTGATATTTACTTTTCACAGACTATCCATAATAAGCAATGGCAGAGATCAACACAAGAGTTCAATATGCAGAAGTTTTGTAATGATGCTCCTCAGCTCCTGTAGAATTTTCTCAGCTCTAGGTCCTTTAACATTATACAAACTAGCTTAAACTTTATTTTATATTTAATTGTATGACTATGTAACAGTATACTAGACACAGGCAGTGATTATTGCTATCACAACTGAGAGCCTATTCCGAATTTAATGTTTTCACTCAAGTTAAAATGATTTTTGCGTTAACTTGGTTCAGTTGCATTGGTGAGAAAAGTGAAGCTGAGAGATATTAAGTAACTTTCCCAAGCTAACTATACATGAAAGATTTGAATCCAGGCTTTCAATCTTCTGTTCTAATTTGAGTATATTTGTTTCAGTATACATAGGATGAAATCATTCTGGGAGTCTATATCCTTGTTTATTTGAGTAAAAACTGGGCAGTATGATTATCTAGAAATTTCCATTCATTGATAATCTATAAATTTTATAAGTTCTAAACAATCAAAATGTTATATGGAAATATAATCCTTGGCATCTGTGGTGGGTGGAGTCAGGTGTCCCCCATAAACTTAGGTGTTCTGAATGCTAGTCTCCCCAGATGATGGCAATTGGGAATTAACACCTCCTGGAGGCAGTGTATTGTTGAGAGCAGGCTTATGGGTATTATAGCCAGTGGTCCCCTTGCTAGTGTTTGGCACACTCTCCTGTTGCTATTGTCCACTGTATGTTGGCCAGGGGGTGATTTCCACCCTCTGCTCATGCCATCATTTTCTCTGCCATTGTGGAGTGCCTCCTTGAGCCTGTAAGCCAAAAATAAACCCTTTTTCCCAAAAGCTGCTCTTGGTCCAGCAATGAGAACCTGTTTGCAACAGCATCCACATTACCAATTCAGATATGTTGAATCTGGTGTGTAGTCCTTAAAACAATTTCTTCACATATGAATATGTACACATATGAGAGTGTATATATGTGTGTGTGTGTGTGTGTGTGTGTGTGTGTGTGTGTGATATCTTCTTTGGTATTGAACATTTAGAAATAACCAATATTTTAGTAGTGAGATATTAAAATGAAATTGGGAATGTGCCATTAAAAATATCTTTCTTTGAAAATGTAGAAAATGGACTATGGCCATACCGCTCTGAACATGCTCAATCATGTGAAAATGTGGAAAACATTTTCATGTTTGATAACTGACATTATAAGTATCAAGTAATTTTCACAAGTGATAGGACATTAATGAATAATTCTATTAATTGGGTTGATGATCTTTCCTAAGGGGCAACATTTATATTTTAAAAATTGATTTATTTTTAACAAATTACCCAAACTAACCTTAAATTTTTGGAATGTGAATCATTATCTGTGAAATTTGGTGAAGAGAATGAATTCCGTTAGCAGAAGTTCTTATCTTTCATTCTGAGGGAAAAAAAAGTTGAATCAAGTCAAATTAAATCTGGAATCACTTTTGTAGTCAATGAAAAAGAATACACAAATCCTGTGTCGGAGGCAAGTATATTCAGAGGAATGTTAAGGACCGATAAGAGGGCTCCTTCAGATTTTTAATTGAAATGTGACTTCAAGAAGGGATTGTCAGAAGTAACCTCTGATTTCCAGATAAATGTACAAATCCAATGTCACTAAAAGCTGGTAAGACAGATTTCTAGAAAAGGGATTTAAAAAGCTCCTCCCACCTTGCTGATTCTGAACAGGACAACTCCAATACAACTTCCTCTGTTATCTGGGCATCCTTGGCAGGAATGTAGGATTATTTTCACAGGCTTTTGAATTCCCATTGCTCCCTACGGCTATATAAATGCAAAGTAATAAGATAATGTTATCAATAGCTAGTAAAAGGGCTTTCATCTTAGTTGCTAGAGCAGAATGCTCAGATCTAAGGCTGACTGGTTTCCCAGTATGTACTGAGAAATGACTGTTTCTGTCAAGATCATACTTGTCACCATCTCACTCTTTGCCATGCACCTCGAGGCACTGTTTCACAACATGATGTGTGCATTGACAAGGGAGAATAAAGGGTTTCTCTATTACCTCACTGCTCAGGAACGGAGCTTCTTATACTTGATGCAAATCAGAACCAAAGGCTGCATGGTATTGTCACCTCCTCCCCTCAGTATGGCTTGAACATTTGCTACTGACACTACTTCATTTGCAACTTCAGGAAGGAAAAAATCAGATTCAGTGGAAGATGCTTATTAGCTATGGAGGTGTAGGAAGAGGATACATTTTTTGGGGGGTGGGGGGTGGAAGATCAGAACAAAAGCCTCCGAATTTTTCCATGGTTACAAATTGGATTCCCCATTCACTTCGCAGTAGACTCTCAGGTAGGTATTGACATGTAACTGATTTATTAGAGAATATTCTTGGGGTTAACATTTAGAGATAGGAAAGGGAATGGTTTAGCCAGGGGGAGAGGACAAAGCTCAGAGAAATCTTCAGAACACCCTCACCTGGTCTCAGGGGTAGTTCTGAAACTGGGCTGTGATTTCACAAGCCAGCCAGAGAGCACAACCCTTTTGACTAGTCACTGTATTCAGGCTGCCCCAAAAGGAAGATGTGATGGGGGAAGAGCTCTCTTCAGCTGGAGCAATTTCTGAAGAGGACTGACATTGGAGAACTGTTAGTCCCAGCACTCCTCAGAGCTTCACGTCCTTCAGTGGAGTTCTTTTGAAGATCTGGAGAGCACGCTAAGGCCCTCGCTTGTCCAGGCTGTGGTGGATCTCCATTGTCTCAAAACAGTAGCAGTGAGTGAGGAAGACATACTTTGTTTTCCAGGCAGCTGCACAAGAAAACTGTGGAAGTAATGCGTGTATGAATTATTATTAAGTTCCCTATCTTGAGAAAAGACGGTAGAAATAGCTTTCCGTGGACTGTGCACATGTGACTTTACCCTTCTGAATCTAATCTTGGCATTTATTTGACTCTTTTAGAGGTTTGTGCTGGATCATCTTGCATTCCCAGGGACAACCTGAGGTCCTTTTGAAGATAACTTGGAGATACTGAAAAAAAATATCATAAATTCATCATTAATCCACATATAGCGGAAACACCTAATTGTAGGGACCCACTTTGGCACTAAAACATAAGGCAGATGTAACAATACTTACTTATATAATTTCTAGACATAAGATTCTTCACTGAACATGTTTTCTAGAGAAATCTTACATTTGAAAAAGTTTGAAAAGCATCAGCTTAAAGAGAATATTATGTTCTTAGATCTTTCTGACATATGGAATATTATTTCTTAAAGATATTCTTTTACATGTATTTATTTGTGTGTGTGCGCGCATGCGTGTGCTCAAGTGCATGTGTGGAGGTCAGAGAACAGCTTCAAAGAGTCTGTGCTACCTTTTTTGAGACAGGGTCTTTTGCCATTGCAAATGAACTGCAGACTGCGAATGAATTCAGACGAGCTGGCCCAGCTTTGGATTCTCTTGGCTCTACCTCCCTTGGTTGTAGGGCTGTATGTTGGTGCTATGAATTGTCAGGCTTTCTAAGCAAGTGTCTTTAACTACTGAGCCCATCTCCCTAGTTTGGGACCATTAACATCTTGATTAAAATATTTTATTCTACCCTTTCTAAGTGCCTGGTTTTATATAGATTACGCAAAAATAGGTTTTTTGTTTGTTTGTTTGTTTGTTTGTTTGTTTGTTTGTTTGTTTTTCGAGGTAGGGTCTCACTCTAGCTCAGGCTGACCTGGAATTCACTATGTAGTCTCAGGGTAGCCTCGAACTCACAGTGATCCTCCTACCTCTGCCTCCCGAGTGCTGGGATTAAAGGCGTGCGCCACCACACCCGGCTCAAAATAGGTTTTTGATCACTGACTTCTCTTTAAGATTCTAATAAACACTGTTTAAATAAATAAATGGCTTTGGGGACTTTTTGAAACATTGGCATCTTGAGTAACCTTGTCGAAAGCTTCAGCTTTAATTATTCACACATTCACACAGCTGCGCTGAGAAATTATCAAAGAAAATAGATAGCAAAGTCAATACTAGCCCGCTATTTAAAATTTTGTCACTAATAGCCTCATTCAAAATTTGTGATTGTAAGCCAGAATTCTGTAGTTCTTTCCTCTGAATGGGGATCCCTCCTGGAGGAAGGAGGCAGGCTCAGAAGATTCAAGAAACTAACTGAACTTACAGGGTTTAGGAACTGAGAAACTTACAAGGTTCACGAGACCCTGCTTCAGAGTTACAGGAGGAGTAAGCAGTTGCTGGGGGAGAGGAGACTGTGGAACTGACAGCACGCTGTGCAGAGGGCTCTTGAGCAGGATTTTCATGCACCATCACCCATGCTAGGGTGGGCTTTCCAGTGAAGCAGTTGCCTTTGTTACCCATGCTCCCGTATGTAATCCGATAAACTCATTGGTTCACCACGGTAATTAGGTGGAATCATTTCTTTAGTTTGTCATTGTGCCCTGTTTGGGGTGAATAGTTTTCATTCGTGTCTTCCCAGGAAAAGTCAGACAATACCGGCTATGGTGGTATAGGTCTGCAATCCTAGCATTTGGGAAGTAGAAGCCGGAGGATCAAGAATTCAAGACCAATATGGGCTGCAAAGTGAGTTTGTGGCCAGCCTGGGCTACATGAGATCCTGTCCCCCCAACAATATATACATACATATATAGATATATGTATGTATTATGAATATATACATACATCTATATATGTATGTGTGTTCACATATACATATATATGTAAATAAGGAATGTGTCTTTTCAAGTACATAATGACTTAAAATCATTTATTTTTATTGTAAATATGCCAGATTGTAGAATTGTATTTATTCCCCATGCTTGAGCAGGAAGCATTCTTAACTGCTGAGCCATCTCTCCAGCCCATTAATAATTTTTCACAAGGTGCTTATTTATAACTATAATACTAATACACTCAGTTAAATATACTATGTGAACAGAATTCTGCATTACACAAAACATAATATATAAGTTCTGTTGCAAAAACTGAGCCTTTCCTACATTCTAAATTTAATATTCTAAGTAAGAGGTAATGTCACGTGTTCTTGTTTGCCATCACTAAGTATTCCCATCTCATTCTGCCTCTCCTCCCAGGGTCCGCTTAGAGAGGTTGTGTGCTCCTGTTCTGAGTCCTGGGCTAGTTCATCAAGCAGCCATTGACCCAACAAGTAAGTCTTACAAGCCTTGCCTCATGTTCCATACTGCAATGACTACTCTCAGGGATTACAGAAGATGTGGAGAACACCATCTCCATCCTTCAGGAAGTTATATTGTGGTCAAGACACTAAAAATCAGTGACAGTGTTAACAGCAGCTATCATTTACTGGTGCACATTGTACCAAGTATTATACCAATACTTTCCTATACACACCTGAATAAATTTCATATATATTCATATATATATAAATCTTCCAGTACTTATCTTTATATAATCTATCTATATATAATCTTCTAGTATATATATTCTAGTATATATACTCTCCTAGTATTTATCATTAAGTAAGTGGCACTGCATATCAATGATATAGATGTTTAGAAAAATATCAACATCTGGGCTGGAGCAATTTCTCAGTGGTTAAGGCACATGCCTGCAAAGCCCAACAACCCAGGTTCAATTCCCCAGTAAGCACATAAAAAGCCAGATGCACAGTGCTGGAGAGATGACTTAACAGTTAAGGCGCTTGCCTGTGAAATCTAAGGATCTCATGTTCAACTTTCCAGATCCCAAGGAAGCCAGATGCACAAAGGTGAGGTAAGCACAAGGTCACACATGCCCAGTAGATGGCACAAGCATCTGGAGTTCGATCTCAGTGGCTGAGGCCCTGGCGTGCCAATTCTCTCTCACTCCTTTTCTCTCTTTCTTAAATAAAAAAGAAAGAAAAAGCCAGATGCACAAAGTGGCATATGCATCTAGAGTTTGTTTGCAGCAGTTGGAGGCCCTGGAGTACTTCTTTTTCTCTCTCTCTCTTTGCAAATAAATACATAAAATATATTTTTTTAAAATAGGGCTGGAGCCAGGTGTGGTGGCGCACACCTTTAATCCCAGCACTCAGGAGGTAGAGGTAGGAGGATCACCGAGAGTTCGAGGCCACCCTGAGAATACAGAGTGAATTCCAGGTCAGCCTGAGCTAGAGTGAGACCCTACCTCGAAAAAAACAAACAAAAAAAAATAGGACTGGAGCGATTGCTTAGTGGTTAAGGCATGTGGTGGCTTGATTCAGGTGTTCCCATAAACTTAGGTATTCTAAATGCTAGGTCCTTGCTGATGGCAATTTGGAAATTAAAGCCTCCCAGAGGCAATATATTGTTGGGGGCAGGCTTATGGGTATTATAGCCATCTTCTTCTTGCCAGTGTTTGCCATACTCTCCTGTTGCTGTTGTCCATCTGATGGTGGCCAGGAGGTGATGTCTACCCTCTGCCCATGCCATCGTTTTCCCCTGCCATCATGGAGCTTCCCCTCAAGTCCATAAACCAAAATAAACCTTTTCTTCCCACAAGCTCCTCTTGGTTGGGTGTTTTCTACCAGCAATGAGAACCTGACTACAACAAAGCACTTGCCTGCAAAGCTAAAGGACCCAGGTTCAATTCCCCAGGACCCATGAAAGCCAGATGCACAAGGTGCTGCATGTGTCTGGAGTTCATTTTCAGCAGCTGAAGGCCCTGGCACATTCTCTTTATATATAGATAGCTGCCTCTTTCTCTCTCTTCCTCAAATAAGTAAAATAAATAAAAGAAAAATATCAACATCTATTCCTTGGAAAGATTTACTGCATAAGGATGTGAGATAATGAAATATTCATTCCTCCATTTCCTAAATATCCTGTGATGTTTTAATATTGTTTTATAAGAAAAAGTTCATGAATCTGCTTCTTTATATAAGTAACTAAATTTCTCTGAGTTCATCTCCTCGTTTGAAATGAAGGTGGTTTGTATATTACATAAACAAGTTTAACTGATAAATTGTATGCAAAGTCTAATAAAGAATAGTGAATTCTTAATATTAATTTCCCTTTCTTTTCTCCCTAAGAAAAATGACATTTCATTATTTTGCTTAAAAGGATGCCAGCACTAAATTTAGATAATCCAATTTCATTGATTCCTAAGGGAAAGTAATAGCATGGTAAAGGAAAAAAATATCAAGGACTACCCTAGTCATCACAATAGTTCAAAGCACAACCGAGGGAAGTAATCTATAAGGTCTTTCCTTAAGCCATAAAAGATGATTTAGTTTTTTAATTTTCATTTATGTCTTAAGATGATTTCTACCAAATCAGAGTTGCCTTATTATCAAGACCAACCGTTTTTAAAAAATGCAGTGAAAACCCCTGTGATCACCTCAGTAGATAATTTTCAAGTTTTGTTAAATTCTTTTTTTCTATCTACTGGAGAATAGCAGGAGAGATTAGTCTAAGAACCAAAGGGTGAAGGGTGGATGCATCCACAGGGTCCAAGGGCCCATGTATATCCATTCCAACACTGGCAGTAGCTAAACTAAGCTAAACTGCACTGCCAGGTGGAGAAGGCCAAAACCCTACAGGTGGCAAAGACATAAGATGCTGAGAGATGACTAGCACAGGAACCAGAAAAGAGAAAAAAAAATCACCACAAGTTTCCTGAGCAACAAGGCTTTTTTATCCAGGGTCCGAGGCTGAATCCAGAAGTCAGCACACCTGGGTGCAGCATCTGGAAGGAGCTAGGCTTAAACGCACACACCTGAGCACAGCTCTGCAGGAGCCACCGCCCACATAGCAGGGACAAGGTGAATGTGAGATGTTTTATCTCTACTCTCCTATGGGCCTTCCTGTCTCACCCTCACCACCCAGCCAGACTCAAGTGTATCCCTGTGACCCAAACAGGTGAGCTCAGGTGGGCTGGGCTGGGCTGGGCTGAGCTCAGGTGAGCCTGGCTGGGCTGGGTTGGACTGAGCTGGGCTGGGCTGAGATCAGGTGAGCTGGGCTGAGCTGAACTGGGCTGGGCTGAGCTGAACTGGGCTGGGCTGAGCTGAACTGGGCTGGGCTGAGCTCAGGTGAGCTGGGCTGAGGTGAGCTGGGCTGAGGTGAGCTGGGCTGGGCTGAGCTGAGCTGAACTGGGCTGGGCTGAGCTGAACTGGGCTGGGCTGAGCTCAGGTGAGCTGGGCTGAGGTGAGCTGGGCTGGGCTGGGCTGAGCTGAGCTGAGCTGGGCTGGGCTGAGCTGAGCTAGGCTGAGCTCAGGTGGGCTGGGCTGGGCTGGGCTGGGCTGGGCTGGGCTGGGCTGGGCTGAGCTCAGGTAAGCTGGGCTGGGCTGAGCTCAGGTGGGCTGGGCTGAGGTGAGGTGAGCTGGGCTGGGCTGGGCTGGGCTGGGCTGGGCTGGGCTGGGCTGAGCTCAGGTGGGCTGGGCTGAGGTGAGCTGAGTTAGCAACAGGGACAAGACAGGAGACTTTGTAGGCAAGGAGAAGACCTGATTGGTTGGTAGATTTAGCAGGCCCATCCCTGGGGCAGCCCATCCATGGCCCTCTGTCTAGGTAGCATGCTAGACTGGACAGCAGGGGATGCTGTGGCTCAGCCTGGATCAGATAGAAGTTCCATTTCTGCCAAGAGTTGCCTTCTTGTGTCAGGGCAAGATGGCATGTGGGGTATCTCCTGGTTGTCTCTGGGCTTCAATCTCTAACTAAAACTGCCTTTAAAAGAAGCTAGCTGCTGGGCGGGGGTGCATGCCTTTAATCCCAGCACTGGGGAGGCAGAGGTAGGAGGATCACCATGAATTCAAGGCCACCCTGAGACTACATAGTGAATTCCAGGTCAGCCTGGACTAGAGTGAAACCTTACCTAAAAAAAAAAAATAAAAACTTAACTTTTTTTCCTATCCTCTTCCAGTAGCAATATTTACATAAGACACATACTCAGTATGATGGTTATTATCAGCTTGATTGGATTTAGAATCACCATGGAAACAAATCCCTATGGGGGACTTTCTAGATTCAGTTAATTGAAGTGGAAAGACCTTTCATAACTGTGAACCACAGAGCTGGGTTCCAGACTGAATAAAATGGAGAAAGCAAGCTGAGCTGAGCTCCAGTGTTCAACTCTCTTTCCTGACTCAATGCAATGTGACCAGCTGTTTCATGCTCTTGCTGATATGATGGACTGTGTCCCCTGGAAAAATAAGCCTGCCTTCCTTAAGCTACTTTTTTTTTTTGGAGAAAGAGAGACAGAGAATGGGTGTGCTAGCAGCCTCTCAGCGGCTGTGAACGAACTCCAGACACGTACGCCCCTTTGTGGGCAAGTGTGGCATTGCGCCCTTACATCACTTTGTGTCTGGCTAAATGTGGGACCTGGAGAATCAATCGGTCATTCTTAGGCTTAGCAGGTAGGTGCCTTAACCGCTAAGCCATCTCTCCAGCCCTTAAGTTGCTTTTGTCAGGTATATTGTCACAGTAATGAGAAAACTAAAAATAGTAAGTAACAAGTTAAATTCACATTGGGATTAAAAGAATGAAATATTCTAACATGAAAAAGAATTTCCTCAATTCTTAGGCAATATCTATAATTAGAGGGGTTTTTTGTTGTCGTTTTGTTTTGTTTTGTTTTTGTTTTTCAAGGTAGGGTCTTGCTCTAGCCCAGGCTGACCTGGAATTCACTATGTAGTCTCAAGGTGGCCTCGAACTTATGGCAATCCTCCTACCTCTGCCTCCTGAGTGCTGGGATTAAAGGTGTGTACCACCACAGCCTAGCCAAGAGGGGAATTTTACCCAAAGATAAATGAAGCCATTGTCTACAAAACAAGAGATTCTCCCTCCTAGATGTCCATCAATTGATGACTGGATCATGAAAATGTGATATATATATGCAATGGATATTTTCATTAAAAGAAAAAATTTAAGCCTGGCATGGTGGTGCATGCCTTTAATCCCAGCACTTGGGAGGCAGAGGTAGGAGGATCGCTGTCAGTTCAAGGCCACCCTGAGACTCCATAGTGAATTCCAGGTCTGCCTGGACTAGAGTGAGACAATTCCTCAAAAAAACAATTATTCAAAAAGCATGATAAAATTAGCCAGGTGTGGTGGCACACGCCTTTAATCCCAGCACTCAGGAGGCAGAGGTAGGAGGATCACCATGAGTTCAAGGCCACCCTGAGAATACAGAGTGAATTCCAGGTCAGCCTGGGCTAGAGCAAGACCCTACCTCGAAAAACAAAAAAAAAAAAAAAAAAAAAGATAAAATTAAGTCAAATGATATAACAAGAAAAAATTATTATATTATGAAGACTCAGAGAGAAAGTACTTATAAGACCCTCAGGAAAGAAGCCTTTTTCCCTGAGCAAAACCTACCTACTTTGGGTCTTTGCACCTTCTACTCCCTGCCTACCAGGACTTGGCCTTTAGCAAGCTCTTTCCTTCTAGTCTTCCTTCCTCCTCCAAGAAGACCTTAGCCTCCTGATGCAGGATTTTGGGATTCAGGAGGGGCCTCCCAATCTTATGAACACCAATTTTGGGTCCTTGTCCTATTTTAACAAAGAAAATTGATAAAAGAAAAAAACAGACCCAAGAAGGATAAATGATGAATTATTGCGTTTACTTAGGAAGAAATCACAAAGCATGGGGTTTATTTGGAGCAGAACCACAGCACGTGGAAGAACACGCACTCGGGTGGAAGGCACAGCACAGTGCATGGGTTCTTTCAAGAGAAACGGAGGTCTAGGAAGAGGCTGGAACACAGCCACAAGCACGCAGAAGATAGAACCTAGGAGCTTACGTAGGGAGATTTAGAAGAAACATGCACTGGTGCGGAAAGCACACTCAAGGCATCTGCCCTGAGTCTCCCCATGGAAGAAAGTTAAGAGAGCAAGTGGGGATGGCTTAAGGAACAATAGCAGAGGGAAAGTACCCAAGCAGAGACCAGGAAGTTCAGATGAGAAGTGGGCAGTAAAAAGAGTTACACCCATGGTTACCCCGTATTTAGAAAATTTACCTGGAGTTTAGAGGAAATACCCACTTAATTGATCTAGGGTGTAAAGGAAATACACATGTGCTAGATCTAGAAGTCAAAGGAAAATCATACATGTAATTAAAGTGAGAAGTTTGTCCAAAGCATAAAGCAAAGGCAAGCAGAAAACTACCCTGGTCAAGAAACAATGCTCTCCCAACTTAACCTGTCCACACAGGGATCACAGGGCAGAGAGAGAGCCAGAGACCAGCATGGACAAGGCTTTATAGTCAATTGAAAAATGTATTCTTTTGTCAGACTCAGATACGTAAGGGGAAGACCCAGATGGTTTGCAGATTCAAAGGATGGACCCCAAAGGCTAGCCCACCTAGAAAGTGTTCCAGACTGGAGGCAGCAAGGGGCGCTTTAGCTATTGTGGATGAAACTGGATCAGACATGCGTTCCATTCCTGCCAAGGTGGAGTGGCAGCTTCTGGTTTTCTTTTGGGCTCCTGCCCCTAACTGAACAAATGGTGTTAAAAGCTCCTGGCTCCCCACACACCTAAGCGGCCATGATTCTCACTCATCACTAGGCACAATGGAATTGTATTCAGCTGAAAATAAAAATAAAATTATGAGATTTTTCAGGATAATGGATGGAATGGGAAAATATTGTATTAAGTGAAGTAACCCAGGCCTAGAAAGACAAGAATCACATGCTCTCTCTCATAAGTAGATCCTAAATCCTAATGTCTGTATGTAAGTAAATAAGGGATGTGAGAGTATAGCTATGAATGAAGGTAAGCCTTAAGAGAGAAATAAGAAGTGATGAAAAGTAAAAATGTAGTATGAAAGTGGAAAGGAAGCTATGGTGGGGGAAGGGCATGAGAGGTAAGGAGGAGGAAGGAAGAGGGGTAAAAAACAGGCTGAAGAGATGTCTCAGCAGTTACATCACTTGCTTACAAAGCCCGGTGGCCTGGGTTTGATTCTGCAGTGCCCACATAAGGTCATGTGCACAAAGTCTTGCATGTGTATGGAGTTCATTTGCAGGAGGCCCTGCCATACTCATTCTCTCACTTTGCTCTTTCTCTTCCCTCCCTCTCTCTCTCTCTCTCTCTCTCTCTTTCTCTCAAATAAATAAATGTTTAAAAATAAAACTTTCTGAAATACAACCTAATTCTATGCTAATAAAATAAATACCAAAATGGTTAAATATAGCTTTCCTGGGCTGGAGAGATAGCTTAGTAGTTAAGGTACTTGCCTGCACAGCCTAAGGACCCAGGTTCAGTTCCCCAGTACCCATCTAAGCCAGATGTACATGGTGACACATGTTCATTTGCAGACCCTGATACACCCATTCTCTCTCTGTCTCTCTCACTGTCACTCTCTCTTAGATAAATAAATTAAAATTAAATATAAAAATATATAGCCTTCCTATATATTTCCAATTCACTCATTATATTCAGTAAAGGGTATGCAGAAGTGAGTGTTCTAATATAAACAAAGGAATAAACAGTAATTTTTAGAACTTGGGTTTCCATATTCTAAAATTTTTGGATTACAGGTCATCTGTATGATCAGGACTTGAATTTATAATATATTCTATCAATATTGGTAATATGTTAACATTAGATGAAGAAAGGCACTAGGGAAAAAAGAGATTCTTCATAAATGATTTGAAGAAGAAAAAACTCTTGCAAATAAGTACTATAATAATTTTGGGATTCTTGGAGACCTTGTATCTATCATAAATATGTATTCTGGGACTCAAAAAAGTTTCAATGTCTTCGGTAAAAATCAGTGTATTTAAACAGATGTAAGAAATGACCCCATCTCTTATTTTTTCTACTATATGATCAGAAAGGCTAAGCAAAACAAATTATATATAATTAATTATATAATATACAGTGACTGTTGCAGTCAGGTTTTCATTGCTGGCAGAAATCATCGACCAAGAGCAACTTTGGGGGGGAAAGGGTTTATTTTGGCTTACAGACTCAAGGGGAAGCTCCATGATAGCAGGGGAAAATGATAGCATGAGCAGAGAGTGGACATCACCTCCTCACCAACATCAGGTGGACAATAGCAACAGGATAGTGTATCAAACACGGGCAAGGAGAAACTGGCTGTAATACCCATAAGCCCACCCCTAACAATACACTGCCTCCAGGAGGCGTTAATTCCCAAAGCTCTATCAGCTGGGAACCTAACATTCAGAACACCTAAGTTTATGGGGATCACCTGAATCAAACCACCACAGTGACTTATATATAATGTATATAATAATATATGTAGTCACTTATATATAATATATAGTCACTTATATATTATGTATAATTTTATAATATAGTCACTTATATATTATATATAATTATATACTATATTTAGCCACTTATACATAATATATAATTATATAATATATGTAGTTACTTATATAATATATAATTATAAAATATACAATCATGTGTTTATAATAAACATAATTATATAATATATAGTCAGTTATATAATATATATCACTAATTGCCCACATCACTCACTGCTTCAAATTTCAAATAGCAAGAGATGTTATAGGCACCAGCAGAAGCAGCCAGCACAACTCCCAGAACCTAGAAGGAAGGACACAGTTTCCTTAATGCATAATAGTGTATTCCCTAACATGATATAGGGAAGGCAATAACTGAAATTTCTTATTTTATTTATTTATTTGTAAACAGAGATAGAGAGGAGATAGAGAGAAAGAATGGAAGCACCAGGGCTTCCAGCCACTGTAAACGAACTCCAGATGCACACACACCCTTGTGCATCTGGCTTATGTAGGTCCTGGGGAACGGAACCTGGGTCCTCTGGCTTCACAGGCAAATACTTTAATGGCTAAGCCATCTCTCTAGCCCTAAAAATCCTTTTTTGAATGCATGCTATACCAATGGTGATATAAAAACTTGGTTTGGCGACATGTCCTTCTTCCTTTTTCCTGAGATACAGGAAACACGTGGATTCCTTGCTTAATGTTGCTGCCATTCAAAGCAGAAACTAACCCGAACCCGAACCCATGTGCTTGCACCACTGCAGCAAACATGACTCTAGGCCAAACAAGGCAGGATGATGCAGGATTAATCATAAATAAATCTGTAGTAAATCCAAACCATTATCAGACAACCGAGATGACAGAACAGAAGCGAAATATCCCACCAACTTACTAATGCATCGTTTCCTTGAAAACATTTATGATACAGTGTATTGGTTCCACTATAAATAGAGAATGGACTCCATAGAGATAATTGACTTTTCCAAAACCCAGTTTATAAAAGGGGACAAGGGTCTGGAAACGCATCTGTATCTGCATTCAGACTCAAATTAGATTTCATCCTGACTACAGCAGGAAATAGCTGACAGAGTATGGTGGAGAGGAGCTGATTGACAGGCCTGAGTTTTAACAGGAGACATAAATAAGAGAAGAAATGGAATAATACTGAGGCATTGTGAAGGGAGCTTGACAACTTGAGGTTGGGTGAATTGTTGGGGTGGGTGGGAAGAGCTAAAGAAATTTAAAGAAACTTCCGTAACACTTTGACTATCCAGAGGTATTTGTGATCTCCAGGGCAGAGTGGTGGGAAACCTGCCCTCTCCTCACCAGTCAGGGCTCATAGCAGAGGACATGGCGTAGAGGAGACCAGCCCCCAGGACCATCATTGCTTGAGTGTGTTTTCCACTTCAAGTCTCCAGAGGTAAAAAGAAAACAAGACACTAATCACATCAGTTGACCCTAAACTCACTCCCCTCTGATTCTAGAAGAGACGGTTGTCCTTAAGGCCCAGAGAACAGTCCTAGGCCTTAGAATTTGGAATTTAAATGGGTAAATGGGTATTTGTATAGTACTAGGTATTAATAATGACACTAGTGAATAAAGTAGTCTCCATGAAGGGTACAATGTTGTGAGTACACTTATGTCTTGTGTCCAAATAGCTCTCCAGGAGTGTGAGAGGCTGTTTTAAAAATTGCACTAATTAAAAAAACATGCAGTAAATAGCTGATCAGGAATCTAACTTTAGAATCATAGTACAAGTCCTAGAACTTTAAGATCCTTGATACCACAGCAGCACATGGGCAAAGCTTTATCTACGTCACACTCCAGCATTTACATGCATTTGTGACAGGAATAGTTTCCCTGCAAACAAAGGTAAATCATCCCACAAACACTGGATTTCCACTTATTTCCTTTAGAAAATATTGTGGACTGGGCTTTTAATTACTTTGCTCTAATGGCTAATTTCTCCTATACTCAAATGAACATTAAAAACCATAAACTGACTTGCATTGCCTCAATCACCTTCCAAAGACTGAAAGTCTGCAGGAATGGAAAACCTAAAGAGTCCAAATTTACTGAGTGCCCACTTCTCCATAATATCTTGCTTTTATTCTTTCTCCTCAACATTTTCTTCCAGGACTGTCTTCCTGTACTCTGCCTATACCATTTTGGGGTCCCCCCCACAAAGACGTTTCCCAAGTGCCACACCTGACACCCCACTCAGCTCAAGGAAGCCAGACCGGTCATTACCCCCACTTACCTAACAACAGTTAGGGTTACCTCTTCAGAGGAGAAATTGAGGCAGTTTAGGGTGACTGCCCCCACCCTCCCATGAAAGTAAAAGCAGCAATGTCCTTAAGCCTGCCCTTGCAGTCTCCACTTTGCTAGAGGTCAGAGAAGGATCTGGCTTCTCCTTATTGCTTGGCCAAAGGAGTTCCCTCGACTTGGTTTTCCATAAACAACCTGAGTCCATCCCTAGGAAGGAGTTCTCCTTTCCTAGAATTAAGATTCCTGAAGGATTAAACTTGATCCTAGCATTGTGGCTGGTTAACTCAGCGTCCACACCTTGGTGTCAGGGCTGGTTAGCTCAGCCCCCATTCAGAATTTATAAATTATCCCAAATTGGGCTTTACTCTCCCCTTCCTGCCTTCTCCTGGGTATTTGTATTCTCTCCTCTTTCCTTCTCTTAATCTAATAAAATCTCTCTAAGCCTTAAAAAACATGGACAGAATTCAGTCATTCCAGAACTTTATTAAGTGAGGTGCTTATTTAGATAATGAAAATAAACAGATTTGTTTTTGAAACGCCTTGTTGTATTTGTTTCGTAGCATAGTCAAATATTGCATATTATCCTAGATGGGCATGGTAGTGTACATCTTTAATCTCAGCACTCGAGAGGCAGAGGTAAGAGGATCACCGTGAGTTCAAGGCCACCATGAGACCACATAGTGAATTCCAGGTCAGTGTAGGCTAGAGCAAAACCCTACCTCAAAAACTAGAAAGCTAACAAAATAGCTTAGTAGTTATCATCAAAAGGGGGGGAGGGGGCTGGAGAGATGGCTTAATGGTTAAGGCGCATGCCTGCAATGCCTAAGGACCCAGGTTCGATTCTCCAGGTCCCACGTAAGTCAGATGCACATGGGCATGTGTCTGGAGCTCATTTGCAGTGGCTAGAGATCCTGGCATGCCCATTCTCTCTCCCTCTCTCTGTCTCTAATAAATAAATAAATAAAAATAAATCTTAAAAAAACTTACATCAGCCAGGCGTGGTGGCGCACGCCTTTAATCCCAGCACTCGGGAGGCAGAGGTAGGAGGATCGCCAAGAGTTCAAGGCCACCCTGAGACTACAGAGTGAATTCCAGGTCAGCCTGAACCAGAGTGAGACCCTACCTCAAAAAAAAAAAAAAAAAAAAAAAAAACTTATATCAAAGGTTTTTATTAACTGCTTTATACCATTTCTGATGAAGAATTTAGCATCAGAATCCCCACAACACCCTTTTTTCCCCTTAATATTTATGAATTTAACTATATTTTAGAGTTCCCTGTTCGTGCCTACTTAAACTATTGACCTCAAGCAGCGATAAACTTTGCCTAAATATATAAGTATACACGCCATGTTTATATGCATAATACCAGGATTTTTTCTTAGAGTTCAGACCTCAGAAGACAAGATGCTTCCTGGCTGATGCTGCTGCATCCGAGGGGATATGCTGAGCCTGGTTCTTAGAATGTGGAAACGAAAGCTAGGAACTAGAACCAAGTGTGCTGCCAGGATGGGGCCATTGCTGGCATCATGCTGCTACAAACAGGAATAAAGTTACAGTGTGTCACTTCTCCCTGCCCCACCCTTCTCATCTTATCCCCGTGACTTTGACAGTTAAACCTAACAGAAAACCAGCAGACCAAAAAGAAATATGTTTTGTAAAATCTCAGCCCCACCATTACCAAACAAACCACAGACAAGTAGATTTGTAGCTGAGTGCAAATAGCACACTCCTCTTATTTAATCTCAGGGCCCAACTATGTGTTCACTCTGCCTACAATGTGGCAGCTGCTCAAGGCTGCTCAGTTCAGAAATTCAATTTGTTTGCTTCTGAAAACAGATACATACTTTTGGTTATTAATGCTAAAACGGATCCCACAAGTCACCCACTAAATCTCCACTCAGAAAAGCAATGACTTAAGTACCTGACATGAATAAACACAACCTTGATCATATGAGACATTTAACTGACAACATATAAATACAAATGAGGCCATAGATTTTTGAGACTTGGAGTAACAACAAAATCAATCCTAGCAAGTTATGTTCTTTCATATAAATGGTCTGCCTTTCCTCTTTATGATAAAGTGAACCCACAGTTCTCAATAATTCAGATTGCAGAACCAGTGGGTAGATTTCCCATGCTTCTTTTTCTTGTCCCCACTGGCACCTTTCTCTCCAGTACTGATGCTACAGAGCAAATGCACCAGAGGGTTAAAACCCATTCTGCTTCTTTTTCCACCACTCAGTGGGACAGAACACAGAACCACTGACTATATATTCCAAACTTGACCCATAAAATCCAGTATAGTCTGGTGGAAGACAAGGGAGTATGGAGTGCCCAGAGTGAGGAGAGGCAGAGAAAGAATGCAGGCTGGGAACAGCGCTTTACAGTTCTTTGGTCAGATTCAGGTATGCAAAGCGAAGACCTGTTTGGTTTGTAGACTTGAAGGGGCAGGCTTTAGGGTCAACCCACCAGGGTAGAGAAGTCTAGTGTGTTAGACTGTGGACAGCAGGGGGCACTGTAGCTGCTGTGGATCAGTTTGTATCAGAAAGAGTACCTTGCCAAGGGTTCCATTCATGCCAGGGCGAGGTGGCATCGGTTTTCTCTGGGCCTGTTTCTAACTGAATGTGCCTAAATGTGTGGAGAGCCGGGTGCAGTCTTGGTTATTTCTTGACCTTGCTTTGTGCACAAAATACTTGGCTGACAGCCTAAGGCTTTAAGGGAGTTTGCTGAGACAAAGATTGTAATATTTCCCAGCCTGATGAGAGAGTTTTTCAAGGACAGGGTGTTTAGCCACAAGAAATATTATTGATAGACATTTTATCTGAGTTTCCCTCTCTGTGCAGCTGTGTAACTGGGACAAGGTCTCTGCTCTCAGGAGCTTCGTTGTTTTGCTTACTAGTATATAAGCTGAGACTTCTGCAATAAACTTTGAGCCTTGATCAGCATTTGTCTTGGCTCCATTCTTTGTGTCCTTGTCCTAGGATCATTCCAGCCCCCTCTCTCAGGGTCCGTTCGAAGTCGTGCCGCGGGTCGGCACAAAATGAATCTAGCTTTCCCCTGTTTCTTCTTCATTATGAACTCTTTCAGAATTTCTTTTAGGAAAATTTCTTTTTAATTTCCTCTCCTTTACTGAGTACCATCAGTGTTGGCTGTAATAGAACAGACTAGAAATTACTGAGAGGATAAAAAATAAATTTATAAAAAGGACATAAGCCTTATATTTATTTAGGGAAGTATAGAGACAAAGGAAGGACACCCATGTGACTTGAAGCCTACATGGAAGGCCTGGAAAAACTGTGGAGAGGACAGAAAAGAAAGTTCAAAGGGCTCCTGCCATGTGGAGGGCAGGAGGGGTAAAGAGCCCATGTGGAAAATAAGGGCGGGGGGGGGGGCGCGATTCTTCCCTTGGCTCAGCCCAGCTAGACCAAGCAGAGGAAAAGTTCACTAGAAGCTGAAGATTCAGCTGAAGGTCAGGCAGCAGAGAGACCTTGCTATCTCCTCACAAAGGTATTTATAACCTTATGGTGGTGAGCCCTACTTTCTGGCTCAGGTGAACCAGAGGAACAGCTGACTGATTTGGGCCAGGGGCTGTCTCAGGAAGAGGCCAGCCATGACTCTAAGTTCTGGGGTCTAAACTTGACCAACCACAATATTAGGGTAGATTTAAGTCCTAGGAGAGTCCTCCCTCCCAGAAGGGACCCAGGTTGTAGAAAAACAGATCTAGGGAAGAAATAAGTCAGATTATACTTTCTTGTCTAGCAAAGTGCAGACCTTCCTGCCTTTTTACTTTCAGGGGCCACCCAAACTGCCTGACAAAGCTACCTGATCTCCCCGCTCAACACAAATGTGTCTGTCCATGCTTCTGAATTGTGTGCTCACAACAGCTCCTCTGGCTAATACATTGCAGGCAGCAGAAATGACTTGGCCACATGGTTCCTACTTTAATCCCACCTCGCCTGTTTCTGAATGGGGCTTTGTGGGAACCTCACCAACATTATGAATAGGTAGGTGACCCTACAGACTATGAACATTACTTAACATTACTTAAAGATCTGTTTTTAAAATAAAAATCTGCTTTTAAGGCATGGGGAGTGTCAGAATTCATCAAAGTAAATATTAAATAAAGAGAAGCATGAAGGAGAAAATGGTGTGAAGAAATTGTGTTAGCACATCACGTATCAAAATCAACTTTAAGTGGCATTACACAAAATATAGTAAAGACAAATTCATTGATGCTTTTAAAAAATTCCTTGAGATAAATGTTTTTTTGAAATGTCAGATTTTTTTTTAAATCTCTTTAGTTCTTACTTTTTCTGTATTAGTTACTTTTCTTTTAAATATATATCTCTTTTATTGATAACTTCCAAATGTATAAACAATATACCTTGATTTCCTTATTGACTCTTCATATATTTAAAAAATATTTTTATTCATTTATTTGCAAGCAGAGAGAGATAGAGAGAAGAAAGGCAGGTAGAAAGAATGAGTACTCCAGGGCCTCCAGCCATTGCACCCCAACTCCAGATGCATGAGCCACCTTGCGCATCTGGCTTGATGTGGGTGTTGGGGAATCAAACCAGGTTGTTAGGCTTTGTAGGCAAGTGCCTTAACTGCTGAGCCATCCATCCAGCCCTTTTTTTTTTTTTTTTTTTTTTTTTTTTTACTTACCAGTTTTGTCACAACTGCAGATGTTAGTCTCTGATAAGTCTTTTGATCTCTTCTGACATCCATTCACATCTAATTTTGTTAATTTTTGTTTTTTCTCTCTTTTTTTATTCAATCAGGATTAGAATATTGATATATTCCACCTTCCTTTTTAGAAGCAACTTAAAAAAATCATTTGTTACTTACAGTCTCTTTAGTTAACTTTTAACTGAATTTTCTCCTACCCATTTATTCCTTTTTGCTTACTTTATTGCTTGAATTTAATTTGTTATTTTGAATAGCTAAGCTATTTGTATTTTTTCTTATCTATTTTTGTCTGTGGCATAAGCAACAAGCAAAGTTATGCTTATGTTAGACGCATTTTACGGTGACTTGTTTTTGTAGTATTTTCCTTTTTGTTTTTATTTCTTTCTCAAATTCTGAAGGCTTGTTTTCATCAACACATGACTCATAATTTCCTCTTTAAACCACCACATTTCTTTATTGAGATCTTGTTAAAGAATTAGGATTATTTGCAATTTATTTAAAGTTGTAAACAACTATTGCTATTGATGCAGGATTTGGGGGTTTGGAAGGGTTCCCCAAGTTTATGAACCCCAGTTTTGGGTTCTGTCCTACCTTTAACAAAGAATGATAAATACAGACTCAATAAGGATAAATTATGAATTATGAAGCTTATTTAGGGAGAAATCACAAATTGTGGGGTTTATTTAAGAGAAACTGGGATCTAGGAAGGCTAGAACAGAGCCATAAGCATGTGGGAGGCAGAAAACACACACTCGGGTAGAAAACACAGCATAATCCTGTGAGATTCATTTAAGAGAAATTGAGGTTCTAAGGGACTAAGCCAAATGGAAGGGAGAGTCTGCGTGCTTATGTAAGGAGAAGGAACACCATTTCCCCACGGAAGAAAGTCAAGAGGGCAAATGGTGGTGGCTTAAGGAAAACTAGCAGAGAGCAAACATCAAAACACGGACCAAGAAATTTAGAGGAGAAATGAGTAGTAAAGAGAGTTACCCTCATGGCTACCCCTAGTTTAGACAAGTTACACAGGCGGTAGGTTTAGAGTTAGAGAAAGCACCCATGTGGTGAATCTGGAGTGTGAGGGAAATACACAGGTGGTAGATTCAGAGACCAGAGGAAATCTCTACATGTAATTAAAGTGAAAAGTTACCCCGAAGTATGGAGAGGCAAAATAGAAAAACCACTCAGACCAACGAACAGTGCTTTGCTCTCCCCCCACTCAGCCAGGCTGAAAAAGACAGTGGGCAAAGTGTTTATATGAAAGCTTATCACAGGAAAGAAATCTGGAGGGTGGAAGCTGTAAGACCAATGATGGGGAAACAATGAAGATAAGGTTAGCTTATGTGACAATAGAATTAATAAGTGGCTCTACACTGAATATAGAGCAGAACTTACAATGTGGTGGTGTTGCAAGGAAGATTATTTCGAAGTACATATTGAGACAATGGTTTTGAGGCGCAAAAACTGGGTTATAGCAAGTATTAAAAAGGTAATGTGAGATAGGTAAAGTGAGCAAAAAATGCAGGAGGTTGATAATATGTGGAGCAGCTTCTCCAAAGAAACACAGGGCTGGCTTTCTCATGGGTCTCAGAGTTTTGGTGCTTTGGTAGGTAGGTACAGGTTCTGGAATATACTACCTGTAGCAGACTTGCCTTACCACCAGGTGGCTGCAGAGTCATGCCTTGCTAGAGCAGTGTTCAGGTGTTTGGGCCAGAAGTGATGACAGATATTGTTCACAAATCGCATTAAAAAAAAAAAAAAACTGACGATCTATTCACTGTTCTATCTATCTAGACAGTCTTTCAGGAAATCTTCAAATGTGTTCCTCTTTTCTTCATATGTGCAAGTTTAGGGAACTGATGTATAGTTTAGATGCTCATAGGAGGCATGAAAACAAATGAAATCAAAGTAACTGATAAGATTTCTTTGTTCTGTGTTTTGTTTTGCTTTGTTTTGTTTTGATTTGTTTTGAGGTACATTATCACTCTAGCCCAGGCTGACCTGAAATTCACTCTGTAGTCCCAGGCTGGCCTCAGACTGTCAGCAATCCTTCTTCCTCTGCCTCCTGAGTGCTGGGATTAAAAGCATGTGCCACCACACCCAACTACTAATAAGATTTCTATCTCGTTTCCATGGATCCTACATTATAATCTGTGACCTGTTCTTAGACAATTTTATTTGGCGCTACTGCTATCCAGTATTGCATTTTGCCATTTAAAAATATGCCCACTGCCTAGAATGTGAAGAGATTGTCATTCAAACTCTGATGTAGTGTATTCGTTGTTTTTCTCATCACGACGACATGACAGAGACAACTTAAGGATGATTCTGTATTTGGGCTCACAGTTTCAGAGAAAGCAGCCTACGATCCCTTGGCCCCAAGTGCTTGAGTAGAACAACTTGGCAATGGGAGTATAGTAGGGAAGAGTTCTTCACCTCATTGCAAACAGAAGGCGGAGTAAGAACTCATGACTGGAACTGAAAACCTAACCAAGTGTCTATGGCTGGGGAGGTCATAAGCCTGGCCAGGGGCGGGGGGGGGCAGACTACTAATGTTGTCTGCCTAAATGGATACATTATGCCCGCCAAATGGCCCTCTAAATACTTATGTTTATGCCCATATATTAATGCTACTCTCACTTTTGGTGAAAGAAGCTTCTCTTTTCAGATGGTTGGTGATCACTGGGGTGACTCAAAAACTCACCAAAGTGCTGAGAGGTGACAGAAGAGTGTTCAACATTAAGTGACACATCTCTATCACACCTTCCAAGGGACCATTATGGAAGAGATGGCAGAAAGAATGTAAGGCTAAATGAAGGTTATGACTGCTTACAATGCTGTCTTCCAGGAGCAAAATGGCCCTGATATACATGACCTCACATGCCTGATACTACTTACACAAGACCTTCATAATAGGTGGGCGGGAGGAGGGAATGATGACATCAGAATAGAAGCGAGACTAATCGTAAAGAAAAAGGGATTCAATAGAGGGTGGATTTGGAAAAGGGAGGCTGGAGATGGTGGGAGGGAATTATCATGGTTTATTGTCTATACTTATGGAAGTTGTTAATAAAAAGTTTTTAAAAAAGAAAATCAAGGAACTCTTGATTTTCAATTTAAACAAATTATCTTTTTAAGTTTATAACTTTCTTTACAAATCAATTAAAATAAAAAATAAGAATAGGGTTGAGGTGCTTGTCAGCAAAGCCAAAGGACCAAAGTTTGATTCCCCAGTACACATACATAGCCAGATACACAAGGTGGTGCATGCATCTGGAGTTTGTTTGTCTGCCTCTTTCTCTTTCTCCCTCTCTCTCTCTCTCTCTCTCTCTCTCTCTCTCTCTCTCTATCTATCTCCATCTCAACTAAATAAATAAAATATTTTGAAAAATAAGCATAATGTTGCAATTATCTCTTTTGTTGCTGGAACAAGCATCTAACCAGAAACAGCTTATGGGAGGAAAAGGTTTATTTCAGCCAGAGGAAGTTCCATCATGGCAGAAGAAGCTAGCTTACTTCCATAGATCCATAGCAGAGAGACAACAGCCAGCACGTGCAAGCACAAACAGCCAGAGCTCTAACTGGTCTCGACACACCTCATAAAGTTGAACTAATTATCCTCAGTGAAATCTTTTCCAGCAGGCTGCTGGAAACTTGAGTTGAAAGCTTAATCAAAAATCCCTGGGCTAGAGAGATGGTTTAGTAGTTAAGGCACTTGCCTGCAAAGCCTAAAGACCCAGGTTCAATTCCTCAGTACCCAGGTAAAGCCAGATCACAAGGTGATGCATGCATCAGGAGTTTGTTTCCAGTAGGTGGAGGCCCTGACATGCCCATTCTCTTTCTCTCTCTCTCTAAATAAATAAATATATTTTAAAATCCCTGAAAGTATGGGGAACATACATTTACATTCAAACTACCACAAATAGGGAGAGAATATGAAGAGAAAATATTCATGCACATAATGAGTTTCCATTTAATGTACTTAGTGTGCCTGTTGGATGAAGCAAAGAATATACTACAATGGAGTTTTCATTTTTGCAATTTTACTTCATTACAGGAAACACAAGATGAGACAGTCTTTCTATCACTTATGGGCATTTCTGTCTTGCTCTTATTCAATAACAGAAAACAGAATTGCAGAATCTCCAGTAATATTATCCTGTGGCATATTCTCCTGGGTCCTCTTAGCTGAGTATTAAGTGAATACTCAAGTGTTGAGTTTCATCTATTTCCCATTATAGAAACCAGCCATTTTCTTATATCTGCAGAATGAAAAATGTGATGAAGGTTCATCTGTGTGCCACTACTGGGTTCTAACAGGGTCTTTCCTGAGACCTTAAAGCCAGGCCATATTTCACTAGGTTCTGATTAAACACAGTGATACCATGAAGTGGACTCATTTGGGCTTATTTTTAATAACAAGAAGTATATCTTTAAGGACCAGATTACAGAATGCAAATATCCCTATGCAAGCTAACTTGCTAGTCGTGCGTGTATGCTTGAGAATAGTCACTTAATGGGTGTTAAATTTAAAGGGAGGAAGTATCAACTTTCTGAGGGCAAAATTTACACATAACAAAATATACCCATTATTGGTACAGCGCTGTGAATTGGTACACCAATTCCGCTAGCACTAAAATCAAAAATAATGACTTGTCCAGGACTGGGGAGATGGCTCAGTGGTTAAAGGTGTTTGCTTGCTTGCAAAGCCTGACAGCTTGGGTTCAATTCCCCAATAAAGCCAGATGCACAAACTGGTGCACATGCCTGGAGTTCATTTATAGTGGCAAGAGGTCCTCATATGCCCATTGTCTTTCTTTCTTTCTCTCTCTCTCCCTTCCTCCTTTCCTTCCTCCCTCCCTCAGAATACTATTCCTTTAATACTGAGTACTATTTCATGGCATGGATTTGCCAAAATTTGCCAACTTTTGATGAACATTAGATTGTCTCCAGTTGGAACTTATGAGTAAAGCTGTCATGTTCAGTTGTTCACAAGACTGTATACAATTTCTCTTGGGAAAACAATTCAGAATGAAATGTCTAGGTCAAATGGGAAGGGGTTGTTTAACTCTATGAGAAACTGTGAGATATTTTCTCAAGAGGTTATGCCACTTTGCATTCCCACAGTCATCTGTGAGCATTACCATTGCTTCACATCCTCCTAATTGTGAGCCTCTAACAGGAGCCATTCTAATGGGTAGACAGTTGTGCACTTCATGTTAGTTTAACTTGCACTGTGGGAGTAAACTTTTATGAAGAGCAGAAGATTTGTATGATCTTAAGAGATTGCTTATGGGAGCAGTGGAAAATAAAACAGTACATCTGTGAGTTTAAGACCTCCACGCCCAAAAAGTAATAGAAGAAACAGCTGCTGCTTCCCCAGCACTGCACTCCCAAGACCTCTCTAATCCTTTGCTGACCTTTACCCACTAGACTTAATTATTCCGCCTGCTGACAAAATTAACTTCTCTGGGTCACTAAATAGGTAATAAATCCCACATGGCCAACCTGTCCTGTTACCACGTAAGCTGTTTCTTAAAAGTTCCCATCCTGCTCTCACTCATGTATTCCCTATGCTGCTGTCCTTGGCCTCAGGTCTATTAAACACACTTCCATACTGACACTGTGGTTCGTAGCATGATAAATACCGCTCCCCCTTCATTTTGAGAAACGATAAATCTTTTGTTAGGGAGGTTTAAATGTATCATAGCTTTCATTTTTTCCCCCAGGTCATCCTTGCTACTTTCCTAGATAGTCTCGTGGCTTTTCTCAGCAGTGTTTTCCAGTGAGATGTTTTAGAAGGTGCCCATGGTCATATTTGATGGAACTCTTAGGTGAATGCATTGGAAGCTTTTTAGATCCAAAATATGAAAAGGAGGAAAATCTGGCATCATTCAAGTACCAGTATGTCATTTTCTGTGAAATGGGAAAAAACATCTTATCAGGCACATCAAGTACTTAACTGATCTAATTTTTAGGACTTTTCAAAACTGTCAGCTTTCAAAAATGGTATTGAGGGCTGGAGAGATGGCTTAGTGGCTAAGCGCATGCCTGTGAAGCCTAAGGACCCTGGTTCGAGGCTCAGTTCCCCAGAACCCATGTAAGCCAGATGCACAAGGGGGCGCATGCATCTGGAGTTCGTCTGCAGTGGCTATAGGCCGTGGCATGCACGTTCTCTCTGTCTATCTCTCTTCTCTTTATCTCTCTCTCTTTCTCTTTCTGCTTGCAAAATAAATAAAAATTGAAAAAAATGGTATTGAGATCCAATGAAAACAAACTTACCTATTTTCATGTCAACAAAGAGTTAGTAAAAGCACTTCCAACAGGATTTTCCCTTCTGATTAGTTTACACTGATGCATTTAATCAAGTCACATTCCAGAAGAATTTGAATTGTGAAATGTCAGTAAATTTACATAAGATACCACTGAGGCCCTTTATTTTTATTATTATAATTCCACCCGACAACAACAACTAATATGGACTTGTATTATTTAGCTTTTAATAATTATTCTTAGGTAGCATTTGTTAAAAGACTCAGGCTAATGCTCTTTTTGTAGGCTATTCTAAAGCAGGTAATAATGTCTACATTTTCTATATGAGAAAACTGAAGCCCAACAAGATTAAATAACTTGACCTGGATCACAACAGTAGCAAGTGATAATAACTCAAAGACTCATGGTGTGGTTGAACTCACTTGCTATCTATGTGTTAATTCCTATTCTGAACTTCCTCTCCCTCATTATAACCTCAGTATCTGCACACACATTCTCGTAGTCAATAGAGGTAGATTTACTAGAGTATACTTGCCAAGGACCATGCTATTTAAAATATTTCAAACCAAGCCGGGCATGGTGGCACACACCTTTAATCCCAGCACTCAGGAGGCAGAGGTAGGAGGATCACAGTGAGTTCAAGGCCACCCTGAGACTACAGAGTGAATTCCAGGTCAGCCTGAGCTAGAGTGAGACCCTACCTTGAAAAACAAAATATATATATATTCAAACCACTCTCTCTTCCATATTTTTTGAAATAATTTTGAAATAATTTCTAGCATATCTATAAATTAGCTAACCAGCATTATTGGTATGGAAGAGCGCACATCTTCAGACTTTGTTGATTCACATTCATTTCAGTTTTTACAAGCATGGTCCCTCCTGCGTTTTACTGATAGCTGTTTAAAGATCTTCATTACTTCATAATTGTTCAGCCTTCTACATTAAGTTTTTCTTGTGAAGACAGATGGTCTACATGGTTGTAAAACTGGAACAATAAAAGGAAATGAGAATGCCATATCAGAGCATCTTCCATCCCTATGCCAATAGATTACTAAATTAAATGTTCTCTTTTCAATCATTGTCAGAGGACACTGCCTCCAGGAGTCAGATTCTTATAAAATCCTTCAGGGCAGCTACAGCCAAGAACAAATGAAGAACATGTAGTCATTTTTAATAACCAGGAAATGTGTCTGTAGAAGATTCATCTGTACCACAATTTCTATCAGTTTGTGTCTTGATGTCAGACTCCTTCTGGCCATTAGTGGAAAAGAAGGAAATAGTTCAAGGAGATGGCACACCTGTGGTAAGAGGACAAGAAGAAACAACATCTTTCTGTGTGTTTGATTTTATATTCTGATAAATATTCTTGGATTTTATTCTAGGATGTACTTGGGGTTTTTTTTTGGCTTTGTTTTGACTCTTATGAATTTTACATTTAAGTTTTATTTGACAAAAAGAAAGCAGCATGGGGCTGGAGAGATGGTTTAGCAGTTAAATGCTTGCCTATGAAGTCTAAGGACCCCAGTTCGAGGCTCGATTCTCCAGGACCCACGTAAGCCAGACGCACAAGGGGGTGCATGCATCTGGAGTTCATCTGCAGTGGCTGGAGGCCCTGGCGCACCCATTCTCTCTCTCTCTCTCTCTCTCTCTCTACCTGCCTATTTCTGTATCTCTCTCTCTCAAATAAATAAATAAATAAAATATTTTTTAAAAAAAGAAAGAAAGAAAGCAGCATGTTGTCAAAGGCAAATATTGGCTTATTCAGGGGCAAGTTCCTTCCCAATACTTGGATTACTTTTTTTTTTTCACTTTTTAAATTCATTATGTAACTTAGCATCCAAAGTGAAGGATTTCATTATGGTGTCATCATAAATATGTGTCATTTTATGTTATATGTTCAGTCCCCTTCCCCACTCAGGGAGCAGCTGACTGTCCCCATAGCCTGTGTACCACTATTGCACCGGTGTGTACATCTTGCCTGGCTGGTGGATTTTGTATCTTGCAGGATCCACAGTGCATTCACACTGTTGGTGACTTTTGTCCCTCAGCAGTTACGCAATCAACCACCCAGGCAAGATGTAGAGTCCATGACCTACTAAGCCACAGGCTTCTGACTCGGTTCTCAGTACCAGTTATGACTTCCCTCCCACTGAGCAGACCTCAGATCCAATCAGAGATCAGCTGATTAGCCCATAACCTATGTGCCACTATTGCACACATTTGTATATCTTGCCCAGATGGTTGATTTTTGTAGCTTGTAGGATCCCCTGCTTGTTCACACTCTTGGTGACCATTATCCCCTCACCCAACAACTCACATAGCATTTTCCAGCACTATGACGGCTGGCCATCAGGGAACTGGTTTCCTTCTCAATTCCAGTGTGATATGTTGTTATCCTGTGCAGCCAAACCAGTCACACTTGGATTTATTTATTTATTTATTTATTTATTTATTTATTTATTTATTTGAAAGAATAGTTGCACCAGCACCTGTGCCATTGCAAATGAACTCCAGATGCTTGCAAATAAATAAACAAAATAAAAATTAAAAATAGTTGGACATGGTGGTGCATGACTTTAATGCCAGCATGCAGGAGGAGAGTGGGAGGATCACTGTGAGTTCAAAACACCCTGAAACTACATAGTAGATTCAGGTCAGCCTGGGCTAGAGCGAGACTACCTTGAAAAACAAAATATATATATATTCAAACCACTCTCTCTTCCATATTTTTTGAAATAATTTTGAAATAATTTCTAGCATATCTATAAATTAGCTAACCAGCATTATTGGTATGGAAGAGCGCACATCTTCAGACTTTGTTGATTCACATTCATTTCAGTTTTTACAAGCATGGTCCCTCCTGCGTTTTACTGATAGCTGTTTAAAGATCTTCATTACTTCATAATTGTTCAGCCTTCTACATTAAGTTTTTCTTGTGAAGACAGATGGTCTACATGGTTGTAAAACTGGAACAATAAAAGGAAATGAGAATGCCATATCAGAGCATCTTCCATCCCTATGCCAATAGATTACTAAATTAAATGTTCCTCTTTTCAATCATTGTCAGAGGACACTGCCTCCAGGAGTCAGATTCTTATAAAATCCTTCAGGGCAGCTACAGCCAAGAACAAATGAAGAACATGTAGTCATTTTTAATAACCAGGAAATGTGTCTGTAGAAGATTCATCTGTACCACAATTTCTATCAGTTTGTGTCTTGATGTCAGACTCCTTCTGGCCATTAGTGGAAAAGAAGGAAATAGTTCAAGGAGATGGCACACCTGTGGTAAGAGGACAAGAAGAAACAACATCTTTCTGTGTGTTTGATTTTATATTCTGATAAATATTCTTGGATTTTATTCTAGGATGTACTTGGGGTTTTTTTTTGGCTTTGTTTTGACTCTTATGAATTTTACATTTAAGTTTTATTTGACAAAAAGAAAGCAGCATGGGGCTGGAGAGATGGTTTAGCAGTTAAATGCTTGCCTATGAAGTCTAAGGACCCCAGTTCGAGGCTCGATTCTCCAGGACCCACGTAAGCCAGACGCACAAGGGGGTGCATGCATCTGGAGTTCATCTGCAGTGGCTGGAGGCCCTGGCGCACCCATTCTCTCTCTCTCTCTCTCTCTCTCTCTCTCTCTCTACCTGCCTATTTCTGTATCTCTCTCTCTCAAATAAATAAATAAATAAAATTTTTAAAAAAAGAAAGAAAGAAAGCAGCATGTTGTCAAAGGCAAATATTGGCTTATTCAGGGCAAGTTCCTTCCCAATACTTGGATTACTTTTTTTTTCACTTTTAAATTCATTATGTAACTTAGCATCCAAAGTGAAGGATTTCATTATGGTGTCATCATAAATATGTGTCATTTTATGTTATATGTTCAGTCCCCTTCCCCACTCAGGGAGCAGCTGACTGTCCCCATAGCCTGTGTACCACTATTGCACCGGTGTGTACATCTTGCCTGGCTGGTGGATTTTGTATCTTGCAGGATCCACAGTGCATTCACACTGTTGGTGACTTTTGTCCCTCAGCAGTTACGCAATCAACCACCCAGGCAAGATGTAGAGTCCATGACCTACTAAGCCACAGGCTTCTGACTCGGTTCTCAGTACCAGTTATGACTTCCTCCCACTGAGCAGACCTCAGATCCAATCAGAGATCAGCTGATTAGCCCATAACCTATGTGCCACTATTGCACACATTTGTATATCTTGCCCAGATGGTTGATTTTTGTAGCTTGTAGGATCCCCTGCTTGTTCACACTCTTGGTGACCATTATCCCCTCACCCAACAACTCACATAGCATTTTCCAGCACTATGACGGCTGGCCATCAGGGAACTGGTTTCCTTCTCAATTCCAGTGTGATATGTTGTTATCCTGTGCAGCCAAACCAGTCACACTTGGATTTATTTATTTATTTATTTATTTATTTATTTATTTATTTATTTGAAAGAATAGTTGCACCAGCACCTGTGCCATTGCAAATGAACTCCAGATGCTTGCAAATAAATAAACAAAATAAAAATTAAAAAATAGTTGGACATGGTGGTGCATGACTTTAATGCCAGCATGCAGGAGGCAGAGGTAGGACGATTTCTGCAAGTTCAAGACCACCCTGAGACTACATAGTGAATTCCAGGTCAACCTCGACTAGAGCAAGACACTATTTTGAAAAACCAAAAAAATAAAATAAATTTTAATAAGTATTTAGAGGTCCATTTAGTCAGACAACATTAGTAGTTTCCCCTGTAGTGCTTATAACCTCCCAAGCCATAGGCTTTTCATTAGAATTTCAATACCAGGCATTAATTCTTTCCCATTGAGTAGGCTTTACCTCCAATCAGAGAACAGTTACAGTTGGCTTTCCCCATAACAAACATGCCATCATTGCACTAGTTGGTACTTTTGACGTGGTTGGTCAGCCATAAAGTTTGCAGAACTTGCAGGGTCCACTGCTGGTTAAACTGTTTTCTCCCACAACAGGTGACATAGGTCTTTCCAGCATCCTGACTCTAGTCAACAAGGAGGAGAATTCTAGCTCAGCTCTAACTTGATTTCTCAGTGAACTGCAACCCAGGCATGTGGAGTCTTCAGCAATACTGTCTTACTATATGGTTTTGGTGGGCAACCAAGAGTCTTGGCAATAGATTGGAATGTTTGGGGAGCAAACCTGGAGTTTGTTTGCAGTGGCTAGAGGCCCTGGTATGCCTATTCTCTCTAACTCTCTCTCTCTCCCCCCCCCCTTTCTCCCCCTCTCATTCAAATAAGTAAATAACTTTATTTTTAATATTTCTTTGTAAATATTATTTGTTTATTTATTTGAGAGAGGGAGAGAGAGTGCAAGGAACAGGCAGAGAGAGAGATTGAGACAAAGAGATGCCAGGGCCTCTAGCCACCATAAACAAACTCCAGATGCATGCACCACCTGTGCACCTGGCTTATGTAGGTCCTGGGGAATCAAACCTAGGTCCTTGGGCTTCACAGGCAAGGTGGCTGGAGGCCTTGGTGTGCCTATTCTCTCTATATATCTGCCTCTTCCTCTCTCCCTCTCTCTCTAATAAATAAACAAAATATTATTTTTTAAATGTTCAAACATGGTTTTTAGTACATTTTCTTTCATAATCTAAGCTTTGAAACATTCTCCAAACAACCCTGGCAGTTTGTGAAAATAACAAAATCTTGGAATTATTCCCCAGGTTCTATTCTATATCTAGTTATGAGGATCTGGAAAAATTAATAAATCAAATCAACAGTTTAATAGCTAAAAATCTACAAGGGAAAAGATTTTGCCCTTCTCAATTGTACATTTTATTTCCCTTGGCTCGCTGACACAAACACCCTTTTTTAAGAATTAAACTATATGAAATACCAATATACATTGCAGACAATATAGAAGATATAATCATGAGCAGAACTATTTATTTATTTATTTGAGAGCGACAAAGCAGAACTATCTTGATACCAAACAGCATTCAGGAGAGAAGACGCCATGGAAGGCAGCACTGCACTCATGGGGAACAAATGATTATACTAGGGAGTCATCTTTATCATCTCTCTCAGGACCCATTGCTTTCCATGATGCTTACAAGGTTCATAAGTCGGGAAATGTAAGAATCCAGCATATGATTTTTTTTTTTTTTTGCTAAGTCCTCTAACATCTATCTCAGAAATAACAACAAAAGTAGGTCGTTTTGTTGGCTTGAAAGCCTACAGGTGGATTGTAAATAGTCCCCTGTTCTCACAAAGGGATAAAGGAAGGGGAACAGGAGCGAGAAAGAGAGAAAGAACAGAGGAAAAGCTGACAGGTATAACCGGATTCCTAACTCACAAAGACACAGCAGGTTGTGCATGCAAATCTATAACACTCATAAACTTAAACTCTGGACTAAAATTAACCAGGTTCAGCTCGCATCTTACCTTATATGCTAGTCATGGGCCTCAAAGTATCAAGAGAGGGCTGGAGAGAAGGCTTAGCAGTTAAGGCGCCTGCCTGCGAAGCCTAGGAACGCAGCCCATTCGATTCTCCAAGTCCCACGTTTAGCTAGTTGCAAAAGTGATGCAAGCACACAATGTCGCACATGCACACAAGGGGGCACACTCATCTGGAGTTCGTTCACAGTGGCTGAGAGGCCTCTGGCACACCCATTCTCTCTGTGTCTCTCTCAGATTTAAAAAAAAAAAGTATCAAGAGACACTAGCAATGGAAGGAAATTTACCACCCTGGAACCAAGCTACAGCTGAATTGGAGTAAAAGGGAGACAGAGATTCTCTCCACCCACCCATCTCCGCCCCAAGTCAATAGTACGGAATAGTAGGTGACACCAGTGTCTACTTTTCCTGAAACAGACTAATCAATTATGGTTTGGCTTGGCCTTTTGTTGCATAAAACTTTATCCCTGGGGTGATGTGAGCACACATCTATTTACCCCAAGTAGGGCTCTGACCACAGGCCAAAACCCAATTATGACCAAAAAAAAAAAAAATCCAGTTTTGGTGAACCAATGAAATGATTGGAGTTACTCCCAGTGCACAAGTGAGGATTACTTATAGGCACATGGGTGACTCAAAGACAGCTGCATCACAGCAAAATCCCACCCCATCCTGGATGGCAACCTCACAGAAGCTGTATCATGGAGTTCCCCTTTTAGTTAACTTTCGACTACCTGTGTTGTGGAGCTCTTCCCAAGAGCTCTTGCACCTGAGGGGAGGGCAAGAAGGAACAACAGCTGGAATCCCAGATGAGGGTCTTGCAATTCCCCAGTCCCTCCATCCACTAGTGAGTGCCAAGAGTCCCATTTACCATAGCCATAAACTTGGTTATGGCTACACTTTCCTGATCCTAAGTTGCCATGACTACAGGGCCAACACATTCTTTATTCCAAAATTAACTCATGTTATGCCCAGAGGGGGGAAAAAGAACACTATACAACACCTTCTCACATGACCTTAGCCTTCTGTGTTTCGACATCTTGCTTCTAAAATTGGGATGCTAACAGTAGGAATATCGTGGGGGTGTGAAAATTCAATGCACAACTCTCGTTGAATCTTGATCATAAATTGTGCCCAAGGTTACAAACAGAATAAATGAAGATGAGTATAAAATCACAGAGAGGGTGCTGGGGTTAAAGGTTAAAGGTGCTTGCTTGCAAACCTACCAGCCCAAGTTCCATTCCCCCAGTAGCCACAGAAAGCGGGACACAAAGCGGTGCAGTGTTTGTAATTCAATAGGCCTATATATATAGGAAGGCACAGTCAGAATCTGCAAGCTCTTGGGGCCATCTAAACTGGAACACACACACACACACACACACACACACAATGACAAAAATAAAGAAGACTGTCTCAAGTTAGGTGGAAGCCGAGAACAAACACCCAGAGGTTATCTTCAGATCTCTACACGTGTGCTGTAGCCCACACACACCCATACACACACACACACACACACGAGATAAAATTAAACTGCATAGGGGTTCAGAGTACTGGAAAAACTCGGGTGACTGAATGTTTCTTCACCTCCATTCTATGTATGCCAAGCTTGTGGTCTAACAAGGAAGACCTTTTAAAATTGTGATCCAGTATCCTGAGGTCTCTGGCACCAACTTGTAAGGAAGGAGCAAGCCTGAAGACAGAAAGAATGAGGTCAGCACCGTGGGGGAGGGGGAGCATAAGCTGGAAGCCTGTGAATTTCTGTGACTCTCAAAATTGAAATGCCTTTTGGCTTTTCACTCAAGCGTTCCAGGAGCTGCGTCTCTAAACAAGGACACGACCCCCCCTGGCACTCTTGGAGAAAAACCTGGCCCCTCGTGACAAAGGCTTTATCCAGGAGCAGAAGCGGTACCTGCAAGGCCTTGCTATTCTGCTCGCCTGCAGTGAAGTGAAGGGCATTGGCGAAGACAAAAGGTATTTTCCCTTCTGCAGTACTGAGAGGACCATCTGTTATCCTGCCACGATGCAGTGCCAGGGAAATCCTTCATGAGCGAGAACCTTCCTGCCAGGGTTCCCTGGAAGCCCTCCCCAGATGATCACGCCCACGCGCAGGAGCGTGTCACGCTTTCTTCCCGCCCACCTCCCTTCCCCCAACCCCCGCCACCCCGGAGCTGCCTCTTTGTATTTTTCCTTTTTATTATTCCACAGACCCAGGCAAAGAAAACAGCGTTTGCGATTTAAAGCTAGCAGAAAGAAGGTTCTGCCTTTAAAGCTGCCAGAATTTTATTATTATTGCTATTTTAGCTCTGGCACATAGGAAGGAGGAGCTAACCCAAAAGGTTTCCCTGCTTGAGGGAAGACCCTCCAGTTAAATCTCGGAAGGACATGATGTGGGAAAAGATAGGTCCCCAGGGCTCGGCCACAGCCACCACCTTCTTGCTGATGGCCAGCTTTCACTAAAGCGCAGCCAAAAGTGCCAGCTCTGAGAAATGACTTGCCACTACCCCCTCAAATCCCACAAGGGAAGACAGAAGAGCCAGGTTGGTCCCCGGGCAAGCACCTGGGAGAGTGGGAAGAAGTGGGGTCGTTTGTTCTCTGATGAGGCTGCCCCATGACACATGAGCCTTCCCCTGGGGCTGAGACATGAATCCCTAGGCTTTCTTTGGAATGAATGGTTGCTGCCACTCTCACGCACCTGTAAGCACTCTCTACTTACTTAGTGGGCTTTGGGGTATAGAAAGGAACCTTGCCTCTCCATCCCCTTGCAAAGCTCCATCCTGAGTTTCTCTTCCAAGAGTGAGTTCGTGTTTCCCTGAACTTGTCCTGTGCCTTTTGGAATGGTGAGGGGCTTTCTGAAGTGAACTGGGCAAGATCCATGTCTGCCAATGCACCTCAGTCCGCTTCCTTCAGCTCTACCCTTCCCAGCAAGGCCAGTATCTGGCTGCAGAAGCAGCAGCGCTGTAGCCAGTGCACCTGGGAACCTTGCAGGATACCTGAGTACATGAGCCAGGAAGATGCCGGGTCGTTTTTCCTTCTCTGACCTTTAGAAGTCATCCCCCTGGTGTCCTGAGTCACGATGTTGCATAGCACTTTCTCCTTTCTTTGCCTTGCTGCAACTGTTACTAGCAATCCAGCGAGGGAGGCGGGAGCGCTGCTGTAACTGGAAACTAAGGTGGAGCAGCAGCACCACCGTTCTCAAACATGGAGAACTGCAGGAGAGACAATGAAACCTTTCCCAATTTCCACCTGAACTGCAGAAAGAAACGTCGTGACACTGTCACTCAAAACAGAAAATAAAATAAAATAAAATAAAATAAAATAAAATAAAATAAAATAAAATAAAATAAAATAAAATAAAATAAAACAAATAAAGTAGAGCTTTACTCAACACCCCTTGAATCTAATCAGTGTGGGCAAGCACATATAGGTATGCAGGTAATATAACTACGAGAGAGATTCCGTTTCTTGGTTCTCAGCATTTACGCTATCTAGACTACAGAACGATGTTTCCATCTACTGTGGACCACGTAGACGTTGGTCATCAGGTTCTTTCACTTAGTGATGTTGTAGCGATCTTAAACTATGATGCATGAATGATGATGAAATCACCTAATGATGCAATTTTTTCATAGCAAATCCCTGTCATTAAGTGACACACCTGTAGGAATATGCTTCTGTGTAGGCTCAGTCTTTAACGGTTCTGAAAATGCCCTGACAAATGAGCCCGACTCCTTCCTGCATCCATTGTTTCACAAAACTCACCATTTCAGTTCTACTACTGCACACACAGTATATGTGTGCATCAATGGCCAAACCAATTTCCCAGCCCGGGGTTGTCTGTTGGGCTATGACATACTACCTTTTCAAGACGGGAAAACTCTGAGATTAGAAGTCGAAAGAACAGTACTTCTACTAGCATAGACCAGATTGAGAAAGTTCTACCCAGGTGACAGGTATGTAATATCACAAGCCAAAGGTGTTTCTCCAAGTCTGTGGAGAAGCACATTTGATGACTGGCTTCCTAGGAAACAAAACCATCAACAAAAGAACAAATGATATGTGGGAGAGAAATGTCCCTTCCGAAATACAGAGTGAGTAGGAGGAAATGCCAGTGAAACATTTGTAAGACCTTAAAAGTAAATTTCCTTGTGCAAAAAAATACCTAATATGAGAAATTAAGAGTATATCACATATCCTCCCACACTGCTTACTCTGGCAGGAAAAGTGATAGTGTTTTCCAAATTTTGACGAGTCTCATTCAAATCATCCATATGTTGCAAGTACAGAGTCACACAATCGTAGATTTGAACACAGGAGGGGATTTGCAAATCACCACGTCCAAATCCCACTCATTTTAAAAGTAAAGAACAGAGGTCTAGAGAAGGGAGGAGACTTAATACCAGCCATCAGCCCAGTTACCATCAGGCCAGAGGTTAGAATCTAGGTGTCCGGACCCAACACAGACATCTTCCAACAGCTCCCTCAGTTCCATTTCAAGCTGCCTCTGAAAATGTCTTCCCTCCTGCCAATGCCTGCTCTGTCTCATGTGTCACACACACTGAAGAGACCACCAGTGAGCCAGGGGGACATCCTCCCCATTACCTGCCTATACCGTATGAGCCCTCAGAGGCCCCTTAAACACTTCTTGCCTCTGATAGCCACTACATTCTCTCTCTCTCTCTCTCTCTCTCTCTCTCTCTCGCTCTCTCGCTCTCTCGCTCTCTCGCTCTTTCTCTCCTAAAGCTGAAGTAATTATCCTTCTTTCATATTTAGCTCATATTCTGTAATATCCTGAGACTTCTGTGATGTAATCATTATATAAATTCCTAGATCATTGCTTTAGTTGACCTAACCTTTCTAACTCCTGCTTTACTCTTATTGACGACTCCTCTGAACTATAAACCCATTAAGGGCAGAAAATGCTTTTTCATCTCAACATTCTAATGCCCAACACCCTGCTCAATCAACAATTCCCACCAAATAAACTTGTTATAGAATGTTTATGTAGTGTGTCAATTAGCTTTTGATTACTGGAACAAACACCTGAGGTAACCAATTATAAAGAGAAACTGTTTTGGCTCACAGTTTTAGAGGTTTCGGTCCCTGATCAGCTACCATTCCCTACCCATCCCCCACCTTGCTTTCTGGCCTGTGGTGAGGCAGCAGCATGCCTGGGAGCAGCTTTTGGTGGAGCCTATTTGCCTCACTAACTGGGACCCAAAAGAGAGGAGAAAGAAGAGGCAGGAGTCCCAGCATTGCCTTTGAGAGCACTTCCCCGTGACTGGAAGATCCCTTACGAAGCCCCACCTTTTAAAGTTTCCATCACCTCATAATAGTGCCCCTGGAGGCCACAAGCCTTTTAACACATGAGCTTTTGGGTGACATTCCAGATCCAAGCTCTGGTATTTAGCAACTTCATTTTTCACAGATACAAGCTTCATCTTTCCCAACCCCAGCCAGATTTCCAGTTCAGAAACTATTTAGTGTTTGTTTGTTTTTAATGTTTCATATTAGGGCATATGAAGGGAGATGAGAAAAAACGTTTATGGGATACATGGTTTGGGGGCAGATTTTTTTTTTTTTTTTTTTTTTTTTTTGCAAGAGTCTGAGTTTTCCCATTGAAGCTATCTAAATCCTGCCACATTCCACACTCATGGCACAGGCCCTGACACCATGGTGCATGGGTGGCTTTTGTCCACCAGGTGGTTCTAGAGAGCAAAATGGGAGTTCACCACCCAGAATACCAGAGCATCTTCTGGGAGGAGCTGGGAACTCCAAGCTGAAGTCTTACCAGACCAGCATAGATGAGCCCACATATATTGTTACTTGGGTCCTACTGTGTCCTAACATAGACACAGAAGAGGCTTGGGAGTTAAGGGCATGGACTTCAGAGCCAGACACTTAGTTTCAAACCTCAGCTCTTCCATTAACTACCTGTAGATGAAATAACAAAATAATCTCTGTTTAGATCCCTCTACTTATGTAGATCATAACAGTGTCCATAGGTCCTGACCCACAAGTAGAAGCTCAGTTAATACTCATGGAACATACTTGGGTTGCAGGTCACTAAGAAATCAAGCTGGAGCTGAGCTGGAAGTCTCCTCCCTATTGACTAGCTGTCAGGATACTTAAAAGAGCTATGTTGCATGCAGGCTTTTGGGAAAGAGAAGTCATCAACGGTCTTAACCAGCAATAGACCCTGGAAGCCTTAGGACTGGCCAGCCAGGCCAAAGGTGCCAAATGTTGAAATAGTGGCATGTCTGTTATGGGGAAAACCAACTTTTCTCTGGTTGGACTGGAGGCCCATCCCATGAGAGGGAGTATATGTCTATTGCTGAAATCCTAGTCAAAAGATTGTGTCTGGAAGGTCATAAGCCTTAGGGGAGTAACGACTACTGTTGTCAGGCTAAATGTCTTATAGTAGGCCCACCAAAATGCCCTCTAAACATTGATATTTAGGCCCATATATTAATGCTATTCTCACTTTTGGTTAGAGAAGCTTCTCTTTTCAGATGGTGGTGACCACTGGGGTGACTCAACACACACCATAGTGCTGAGAAATGACAGTGGAGAGTGTTCACACTGAAACATCTTTACCATGCCAAGGGTAGGGGTCCAAGGGTCAGGGTACATTGTGCAAGAGGTGTCAGAAACAATGTAAGAGCCAAAGGAAGGCTAGCACTGCTTACGATGCTGTCTTCCCAACACAAAATGGCCTGGATACTCATGACCTCACAGTGCCTGACACAACCTACACAAACCTTCATAAGAGGGGGAAAATGACGTCATCAGACTAGAAGAGAGACTAATTGGAAAGTAGAAGGGATTCAATGGAGGGAGGATTTGAGAGGGGGGAGATAAGAGTGGTGGGAAGAAAATATCATGGTTTATTGTCTATGCTTATGGAAGTTCTCAATACAAAAATTTAAAAAAAACAAAAAATACTTGTAAAAGAAACGAATGAATAAAAGAGATTTTTAAAAATTTTATTTGAGAGAGAGGCAGAGAGAGGAAGACAGAGAGTATGTGAGAGAGTAAGAGAGAATGGGTACGCCAGAGCCTCCAGCCACTGCAAATGAACTCCAGGTGTATGTGCCACCTTGGCTACTGGGGAATCAAACCTGAGTCTTTTGGCTTTGCAGGAAAGCACCTTAACTGCTAAGCCATCTCTCCAGCCCTAATAGAGATTTTTTTTTTTCTTGAAGTAGGATCTTGCTCTAGTCCAGGCTGACCTGGAATTCACTATGTCATCTTACGGTAGTCTTGTACCCATGGAGATCCTCCTACCTCTGCTTCCCAAGTGCTGGGATTAAAGGTGTGCGCCACCATGCCTGGCTTAAAATAGATGAGTACAAAGGCTAAGTAATATTTCATAGATAAGTCAGTCTTTGGCTGGCCAACCATTTTTTAAGATTTATTTATTTATTATTAGAGAGAGAGAGTGAGAATCAGCACGCTAGGGCCTCTAGCCACTGCAAACGAACTACAGATGCATGCACTACCATGTGTATCTGGCTTACGTGGGACCTGGAGATTCAAACCAGGGCTCTTAGGCTTCGCAGGCATGCGCCTTAACTGCTAAGCCATCTCTCCATCCCAGGCCAGCCTTCTGTGCTTCTGTGCTTCCATTACTTTTCAGTAAACAAATATGCAACATTAGAGTAGATTTGTATTTTTTTCCCTAGTCATACTAAGATCTGAAGACCGCAAGGTAAACAAAATTCCAAATTCCTCCCTCTCAAGGTGGAAGTGGGCTCTGGGCCTGGGATTAGAAGTACATGGAAGTTGGGTTGTATTAGGGAAATATTAGAATCACAGCACTGGAATATGCTGCTCTGGATTCTACCTCCGACCTTCACATACAGAGAGCCTAAACGAGCCAACAAAAATCCTTGCTTCTGAGGAAGAGAAACTCATAAATACAAATCAGGCTGATAAAGACAAACTTCCTGCTATGACTTCACATCTCACAAAATTATACAAGACCCTGAGGGATCAACAGATATTCATTTATTCAGCAAATATTTGGATCTCTAAAATACTTTCTCAAATATATATAATGTTAGGTGTCTTCTTTAAACAGTTGAAAACTTTGGTTGTGAAGAAAGGTCAGCACTTAAAGAGACTCTCCATGCTTTCAAACTTTAAAAATTCAGCTGTTGGGCTAGAGAATTGGCTCAGCAGTTAAGGCACTTGCCTGCAAAGCCTGACAATCAGGGTTCAGTTCCCCAGTACCCACTTAATAGCCAGATGCACAAAGGGGTGCATGCATCTGGAGTTCATTTGCAATGGCTGGAGGCTCTGGCACACCCATTGTTTTTCTCTCTCCCTCTCTCTCTCTCTCTCTCTCTCTCTCTCTCTCCATATGTGTGTGTCTATGTCTCTGCTTGCAAATAAATAAAAAATTATTTAAGTTATCTTAATGGTATGTGCTGGTCTTTTGGTGGCCCCAGGAGAACCTTAATGATTCCTTCTGGCGGGTCTTCCTCAGTGGAGACCCTGTGCACATGGTAGGTCTGACAACTGATGCTGCCTTAAATGTTTCCTTAAGAAACCACATTTCTCTTCTATAGCCACTTGGAAGCTCACTGCTGCTTACTTCCATAGAAATCACTCTAAATGAGCTACCACTCTTCACTGGGAATGTAAGCCAATGCCACACAGTTTAAAAGTTTAGCAACCTAACACTAAAGCTAGCTGTAAATGGTTATCACATTCCCTAGTTCCTCTTACTGAGGGTGCCCAAATCTTTGTACATTTCCGTTAGATGTGTATCTATACTAATAGAAAAGCAAACTCTACTCCTATAAAAACCTGCAGACATGGGCTGGAGAGATGGCTTAGTGGATAAGCGCTTGTCTGTGAAGCCTAAGGACCCTGGTTCCAGGCTCGATTCTCCAGGACCCACATGAGCCAGATGTACAAGTGTGGGACGCATGCATCTGGAGTTGGTTTGCAGTGGCTGGTGGCTCTGGTGCACCCATTCTCTGTCTCACTATCTGCCTCTTTCTCTCTCCCTCTCTCAAATAAATAAATAAATAAATAAAATATTTTTTAAAAAAAAACCTGCTGACAGTCTTACTGTTTTTACAAATTTCTTTCTCTTTTTGTCAGTTTTCCTTTTCTTTGATGCTCCATTTCTTTTTTTATTTGTTTGACTGGCTGGCTTTGGTTTTTGGAGGTAGGGTCTTGTGCTGACCTGGAATTCACCATGTAGTCTCAGGGTAGCCTTCAACTCACAGTGATCCTCCTACCTCTGCTTCCTGAGTACTGGGATTAAAGGAGTGCGCCATAACACCCAGCTGATGCTCCAATTCTTTAACCCAACAACAAACCTTTAAGCTCCAGCCTACTGAGACTCTGAGACCATCTTTGAATTCCCACAAATTACCCACAACTCTCTGAGATACCCCGGATTCTTCTGACAGTCACAAAGCCAGTCTCAATAAAAACATCGTAGTCAAAAAAAAATCGTGAGCCGGGCGTGGTGGCGCACGCCTTTAATCCCAGCACTTGGGAGGCAGAGGTAGGAGGATCACTGAGAGTTCAAGGCCACCCTGAGACTACATAGTTAATTCCAGGTCAGCCTGGATCACAGTGAGACCCTACTTGGAAAACCAAAAAAAAAAAAATCGTAATTTTCATTATAATCTTCCAGTAATACAGAATTCCTATTATTTAGTTTTTTGAGTTCTTTGTATATCCTGAATATCAATGCTCTGTCAGATGTATAGCTGGCAAAGATTGTCTCGCATTCTGTAGGTTGCCTCTTTGCTCTATTCACAGTGTCATTTGCTATAGATAAAAGAGCTTTTTAATTTCATGAGGTCCCAGTGGTTGATTAGTGGTTTTATTTCCTGAGCAACTGGTGTTATGTGCAGAAAGTCATTGCCTATGGCCAATATGCCTGGTGAGCTTCTCTTGGAAAATGCTTCTGTGGAATCTTGGAGGCGCTCACATAGCGTATTTCTGCGTCCATTCTCTTGTTAGTCTTTTGTACCTTGATTGGCTTCAGCTTCATTCTACATACGTCCAAGCAGATAACCCCTAATTTTATGCAGTAAACCTTAACATTTAAGCCAGAATGTTCTTCTCATAGTCTCCTGAGTTCATTGTTGGCTGGCCTCAGGGAAGGACTTGGCAACAATATTTTAGGATTCAGCAGTGGCAACTGATGAGCTGTCCAAGAGGCTGAAGTACTTTTCTCCCTGCACCCTCCCCAGAATCAGGGAACATGTGAGCAAGAGCCAGGAGGCTAAGCCCAGGCACACCCACTGCATACATGGGCTTGACTTGGGCAGGAAGGTCCGTGGGGACCTGGGCAGCTGTGCACAAAGGCCACTAAAAGAAGATGCGTACTTCTCTCTGTCAACCTTGAAGGTGTGGGCTATCTCTGGCACCAGTGGGTCATCAGGGTTGGGGTCACACAGCACAGAGCAGGTGGACAAAAGAACTTTGGACAGTCACTGCTGGAGACCGCTGGACCACAGGATGTCCAGGCAGATGTTGCCATTGCTGTTGATAGTGGGATGGTAGGTTTTGGAAGTGAAAGCAAACTATAGGCCTAGCACTCGGATGGATCAGAAGTTCAAGGTCATCCTTAGATATACAGTGAGTTCCAGGTAAGCCTGAGCTACATGAGACCCTTTGGGGGTTTGAAAGGATAATCTGTAGGAAAGTGAATGGTTAGGAAAAAAAATACCTCCTTGGTAAGGACTGTCACTCGGGCCCATGACGGTGGCCTGCCAGTGGAACAAGTTATCACCCATAAGTCCTGCTGAACACTGGGCAGGAGGATCCCTCTGTAAGTTACTCAGTTCCTTCTGGATCTGCTTCGGAGCCATCCTCCCCATGGCATGGGACCCAGAGCCTAGGCCGGGCTGCCAGAGGCATCTAATTTTTTAATATAGGCACTTAAAGCTATAAATTTCCCTCTTAGGATTGCCTTCATTGTGTCCCAAATGTTTTGTTATGTTGTGTTCTCATTATCACTTGATTCTATGATTTTTTTTATTTCCTTCTTGATTTCTTCATTGACCCATTCTTCATTTAGTACCACACTGTGTTTAGCTTCCATGATTTTGTGTATGCCCTACAGCTTTTCTTGCTGTTGATTTATAATTTAATCCCACTGTGATCAGATAGAGTGCAAGGAATTATTTCAATTATCCTGTATTTGTTAAAATTTGCTTTGTGCCCTAATATATGATCTATTTTAGAAACTGTTTCATGTGCTGCTGAGAAGAATGTGTATTCTGCAGCATTTGGATGAAGTGTTCTGTAGATATCTGTTAGGTCCATTTGTTCTATAACATCATTTAATCCAGATGTATCATTGTTTATTTTTTGCTGGGATGACCTGTCAATTGATGAGAGTGGGGTGTTGCAATCAGGTTTGCATTGCTGGCAGAAAACACCTGACCATGAGCAGCTTGTGGGGAAAGAGGGTTTATTTTGACTTATATAGGCTTGAGGGGAAGCCCCATATGGCAGGGGGAAACAATGGCATGAGCAGATGGTGGACATCACCTCCTGGCCAACATCAGGTGGACAATAGCAACAGAAGAGTGTGTCAAATACTGGCAAGAGGAAGCTGACTATAATATCCATAAGCCTGACCCAACAATACACTGCCTCTAGGAGGCTTTAATTCCCAAATTGCCATTAGGTGGGGACCTAGCATGCAGAACACCTAAGTTTATGGGGGACACCTGAATCAAACCACCATATAGGGTATTGAAATCACCAACAACAATTGTGTTTGGTGTTATCTCTGATCTTAAATTTAATAGTGTTTATTTGATGAAATTGGGAGCCCCCATGTTAGGTGCATATATGTTTAGAATTGTAATGTCCTCCTGTTGGAGTGTTCCTTTAATCAATATTAAGAGACCTTCTATCTTTCCTAAGTAATATTGGTTTGAAGTCTATCTGTTAGGTATTAGAATAGTAACACCTGCTTGTTTTCTAGGCCCATTTGCTTGAAATACCATTTTTCATCATTTCACCCAAAAATAGTGTCCATCTTTTATGGAAAGGTGAGTTTCTTAGAGGTAACCAATAGAAAGGTCCTGTTTTTTAGCTGGGTGTGGTGGCGCACACCTTTAATCCCAGCATTCGGGAGGCAGAGGTAGGAGGATCACCATGAGTTCGAGGCCACCCTGAGACTACAGTGTGAATTCCAGGTCATCCTAACTCAGTCTCACTGGAGGTCATTTCTGATGGATTTATAAATTTGGTGGAATTGTGTTGTCTTGATTTTTTTTTTTTTGTATTTCTTGTATTACAATGTAAAGACTTTTGCATCTTAAGTTAATTTGATGCTTGGATTTTCTAGTTATCTGCGAGAATTCCTAGACATGTAAATCTGACTTTATGTATGTATCTTCAGGATAGGAGCTTAAGGTTCCAGGTGTGGCTCTTATATTATTTCTCCCAGAGTAATAGCAGAAGTGACCCTAGGTGTTGAGTTTGCCTCCTATGCAAGTATTCTAGTAGGCTGGGTGGAGCAAATTACTGGCAGATTCTAAAATTCAACTGAGCAATATATACATTCAATCAAAACCAGCCCAGAGTATTTATACAAGCATGGGGATTAGAACAAACAGGTAATCTAATAAAGCCAAAGTCCCTAAGGGTGTGTGTTGTTCCACACCCTTAATCCTTTGAACTGGGAGGCTGAGATTTCTGTTCTAAAACAGTTCTAGGTCAGCCTGGGGCTGAGTGAGACCCTGCCCCCAATAATGACAGAAGGAAAAGACAAAGGCCCTATAAATCAGGAAACATTAAAGGCAACAATAGTCAACACCAAAATACAGCTTGTTTGAGAATGGGAAAACCATACAAGAATACATCAATCAAATCTAACACATAGCCTGCCCTGACATGGAAGGTGAGATTAGCACTTCCAGTGCAGGCCTATGTATGTACCTGGCTTTGTGGAAGTAGGCCCTGTTACCTTTTGGGATTGTTTCCAATCTCACCTATGCTGAGTGCCCACCTCGATCCCTCTCTGCTGCGCTGTGGACTTGGCTGGGCTGCTTGGGTCACTGGATCTGCTGTTTTGATCAGCTGTGCTGGATGCTGTGTGACCGGGGTGGGTGAATTCTCTGGTGATTCGTGGCACTGGAGGTTGGGAGATTTAAGGCTGTGCAGGATGCCTAGAGTTGTACTGGACCTGCAAAGCTGTTCCCATTCGTGTTTCTGTCTGACTTACTCTGTTTTGCATTTCTAGTATTTCTGGTTGGTGTTTTTTCATTATTTCTATTTCCTTACTCATGTCTTATATTGACCTCCTTATGCTCAGTTTGTCCCTACTGTCTTCCCCTTGAGTTTCTTGACTTTGCAAGGAGGCTGGTATGAGTGGAAAGTCCCTTCACCTGGCTTCTGCTCCCGCAGCTCAGCACTAACCAGATGAGCATGTGAATTGGGGATGCTGGCACCTTGGCCAGATTCTGGCTGTTTTCCTAGTTGCTAGAAGCTCTGAGTCTCTCGTGCTTCTCCGCTGTGGTTGATAATTCCTTATGCATCTTTACTTTGTGGTAGAGGAGTGCATTTTGCTGTTTTTCTGCTTACTTCCCTCCATGGGCTGCTTTGGCATGGCTATTATGCTGCCATCTTATCTGGAAATCAAGGACACTTTTAATTCAACCCTTATTGTGTAGCAATGTTCTGTGATTCACATGGGTATAACAATAAGCCCATGGTGAATATCAGTATCTCCACTGAGGTGGACCCTCAGTGGAATGGAGGCACAGAAGAAGGGATATGAAAGATACAAGGGGACTGAAACCAACACATGATTTGTTCATACAGTAAAGTACATAATTAATTTTTATTTTATTTTTGGTTTTTTGAGGTAGGGTCTCACTCGATCCCAGGCTGACATGGAATTCACTATATAGTCTCAGGGTAGCCTTGAACTCATGGCGATCCTCCTGTCTCTGCCTCCCACCATGCCTGGTTTCATAATTAATTTTTGAAAAGGGAAAAAAGAATTGTTATAGTCAATGTCCACATCTTTATCTCACCAAGGAAACAGCAGGACAAAGACCAGCTAGATGAACAGACCCCTGAAAAATCAGGTTTATATCATGTTCATCCCACTTTGAAATCAGTACTCATGCTAATCAGGCAGAAAAATTATCTTTTCCCACTTGGATTGATTTAGTAATGCCAACCACATAGCTCTGGTCATTATCCAGCCTTTGATTAAAGAAAATTTTTTAAATTAAGAAAAATTTTTCTATATTTATGCTATGTGTTCAAATATAGGAGAATCACCTGCAAATATATTTTTTAAAGAATCACCTCCAAACCTATCCATTGGATATCTCTGCTAATTGTAATGAGATAGCCACATGTGATTTCGTTTTAACTCCACATAATTTAGCCATTGCTAAAATTTTAAGAGACTGTTAGTTTTGCTTATAAACTCAGACTTACTATTTGATTAAACTCCCATGATAAAACTTCAGTCAATACTGCAAAATCTGGATATTGACTTACAGTACTCTCCCAGAAGGGGGGGAAGCCTGTTCTTTCTCTTTACTTGTACAGATATTATTTGAGGGAAAAAGAAGACTCCTAGAAAAGAACCTAACCACATATATTTTAGGAAAGTTCAGCTACTTTAGACACTGGCTGCTGCTATCACTTGAATTTTCTGCAGTAAAAGAGGAATGCTATCCACCCAAAGTGCTTTCCCCTTGTCTCCTCTTGTTACACCGCAGTGATTCTCTATAATCAATTCCAATCAAGTCTGTGCCTATGTCCTTTTGGATTTTTTTCAAAGAATGTTCTTTTTCAAGGCCAATATCTTTGTGCTATTAACCTTTGAACAAACCTCTTGCCAGAGCTGCACATCAGATTGAATTCTGATCACTTGCTCCTCAACCTGTCACTGTTCTCTTACCTCTTTTTCTGGATCTTTCCCAATCTTTTTAAGCAGCCAGCCTGCAGTCAAACATTGGCAAGCCTACACAAACTGTCCCCCACACACAAAAAACAAAACAAGCCTTTAAAAGCATTCCCCCTAATTGGATCAGAAAATTCACTTGTTCCCTTTCTCCCAGGGTGAATTAAATTGAAAAACCCTGTAGGCCATCATTGAATTCAACTCAGCTGGGATTCATTGAGTCTTAACTGTGTTCATGAAACTATAACACACACTGTGGAACTTACAATGACAAAATAAAGTTCCTGTCCTCAAGCTGTTTATAATCTACCAAGACCAAAAACATATCCTGCAATCCCTTGGGGTTAGCCTTTATTAGAATGTATTTACTTTGGAAGCAATCTTTGGAAGAAAAAAAGAATCTTTGGAAGCATTTTCTTTTATTTTTACTTTTACTTTTGTTTTCATTTTTATTATGGTAAAACATATCACATAGGAGATATCATTTGGGGCTTATAAATAGGTGTGTATATGAATGTGTGTATATATATTTATATGTATGTGAGCACACATGTATATGCACAGGTACATGTGTGCTATATACGCATGTGGAAGCTAGAGGTTGATGTCAGACATCTTCCTCAATTGTTCTCCACTTTATTTTTTATTTTTTTTTTTATTTATTTAGAGAGATAAAGGGGGAGAGAGTGAGAGAGATAGTGGGCATTCCAGGACCTTCAGCCGCTGCAAACAAACCTCAGACACATGCACCACCTGGTGCATCTGGCTTATGTGGGTCCTGAGGAATCGAATCTGGGTCCTTTGGTTTTGCAGGCAAACTCTTTAACCACTAAACCATTTCTCCAGCCTCTCCACCTTACTTTTTAAGATATAGTCTCTCACAGAACCAGGATCTCTCCAATTCAACTAGGGAAGCAAGCCAGCAAAGCCTGGGCATCCTCCTGTTTCACCTCCCAGCTTGTATCTGGGTGCTGGGGATTCAAACTCGGGTCCTCATGCTTATGCAGCAAGCACTGTACCCACTGAGCCATCTCCCCAGATCCCATTTAACCATTTTCAATGCACAGAGGTAGGAGTCGGGTTTTTCTCTAATTTAGTTGTCATCTGACTCCTAGCAGCACTAGCATTGTCCCAGGTGAAAAGAATGCCCAATTCTGTTAATATTTCTGATTTTCAATGGTTGCTACTGACACTCTGACTAAAGCAGCAATCCATTCAACTTCAGCCCTTTTGGATAATAAAGGATTTTGTACTGATTGTCAAATAATTTAAAAATTTCAAAAGGAGGGCTGAAGAGATGGCTCAGCAGTTAAGGCCTGCAAAACCTAAGGACCCAGCCCCAGTATGTAAAACTGGATGCACAAGGTGGCACATACATCTGGGGTGCATTTGCAGTGACTACATGCCCTGACATGCCCTTTTTCTCTCCCTCTCTTTCTCTCTTTCCCTTTCCCTCTTTCTCTCAAATAAATAAAATATTTTTTAAAAGAAAATATCTTTTTTAAATGCCAAAAGGGCAAATCTTTTCATCATCGTATAATCTTCCTTTCTCTCTCTCTGCCCCTCACCTTCATCTCAATATATTTCAGAATGTGAGGGCGATCTAGCTGCAACATCTGTCACCCCATTGATCGCCAGGATTGATTAGGCAGATCTGGATGGCCAGGCGGGTGTCCCCTTCCTCCCTTACCACTCCATGTGCGTCCCTCCTGAAGCTGTGCGCTCAAAGAGGACGACCTTCCCCAAATACAGGAGGACTGATCTTTTTGGTCAAGGGTATATGAGTAGCTGTGCTCCTGGGCTAGAACCTCCAAACAAGCTCTCGATATTTTTCATTTGTTTCCAATATTCACTGTGCCAACTAATTTTTGTTAAAAGAAGGCCAAAGAGAGGAAAGAAATGAATATTTTGATGAGTGACTCAACAAGTTTGGGGATTTTTTTTGAGGTACAGAAAAAATATCCAAGTATGTTTTAAAATCAAAACAAAACCATTTGATTTCTGTGACTATACATGAGTAATCCCATCCAAGACAAATAATTCTGTTTACATAGAAACAGAAAAAATTTCATTTTTTTCAACTTATCAATAAACTAATAAGGCTTATTATATTTAAGTAATTAGGGAAAAATCTCCTTAGAAACTTTAGAAACATCTGAGAACTCCAAAAGAAAGACAAACAAAGTACAAAGACAACTATAATCACCATGTGATACTCTGGATTTGTCTCGATGCTCTTCTAAGGAATCAGGTAAAAGTATTATGTTAGAAACTGTGGGCATTAACAAAGTACACAGAGGGCTGGAGAGAAGTTTAGTGATTAAGACATTTGCCTGGGAGGCCTAAGGACCCAGGTTTGACTCCCAAGTACTCATATAAAGCCAGATGCACAGGGTGGTGCATGCATCTGGAGTTCGTTTGCTGTGGCGAGAGGCCCTGATGTGCCCATTCTCATTTTCTCTGTCTCTCTTCACTCTATCTCCCTCTGCTTGCAAATAAATGAATACACTTTTTTAAAGAAAAGGAAAAAAGCACACAGAAAAACAGAACACTACACAACCCTTTTTGCTTAAATATGTTCCTAAAACTCCAATACCAGTTCTTTGTAATAATACACTAGTTCCCACATCTTGCCAGAGATGAGGGATAAGACAAGAGTAGAAGGAATCCAGTGCTAAAATGGGACATACCAGGCTCTAACCTGAGTCCCCTGCTAATCCCATTAGACAGACTACTCAATCTATCGGGATTTCTCTTTTCATTTGACTTAGGAAAGGAAACCAGACAAAATATAGGACACCCAGTTATTTTGAATTTTAGTTAAACAATTAATAACACTTTTTTTTTGTTTTTTGTTTTTTCGAGGTAAGGTCTCACCACTCTGGCCCAGGCTGACCTGGAATTAACTTTGTAGTCTCAGGGTGGCCTCAGACTCACAGTGATCCTCCTACCTCTGCCTCCCAAGTGCTGGGATTAAAAGCGTGCGCCACCACGCCCAGCTTAATAACACTTTTTAACATTATGTTTGTTCCATGCACTAATAACAATGTAAAATTTTTTCTTCTGAAATGCCAGTTTAGCTGAGTGTCTTGTGTTTTTATTTGTTATATCTGGCAGTGTCACAAAAGAATTAAAAGTCCATGCTCACAGCATTTAGGTAAGAATTTGATAAACAGTTCAGTAAGGATCAAATCCCTCAGTTCCTGGGTCAATGGGCCTGAGTTAGGTCTTAAAAACTTGTACTTTCTACACATCCCAAGTGTTTCTACTGATTTTGTTCTGTGGAACTGGTTTGAGATCACCATCTTCTGGTGAAGTGTTGCACAGCATCTGTGACAGTCCTTGGTACTATAAATGGTGACTACATGAAGTCACTAATCATGAGCCAAAGAAAGCCAGTGCCCAACCATTGTATGAACTCTTTCCTGGGGGAGGGGGACTGGCGAGTGCTAGGTCTCCCAAGCAGGCCACCCCTGACAGGTTATAGGACCAGTTCCACCAAAGTTCACTCTAGTGAACCCATGAGTTTATTGGTCTTCTTTACAGGGTATGGATCAGGGGGTACTTACAGGAACCTGGAGATCCCAAAGCACCTGTAGCATGGATTTGATGACAACCTCACCACAGCTGCATAGATAGAGCTCCCAGTGCCTTGATCTTCCCCCCTTATATACACTACATCATGTGACCTCATGGGTCATTGCATATTGCTGGCACAAGGGATACCTGATTTAGATAAAGAAAGATGCCAGTTGTTTTTCTTTTTCTTTTTTTTTTTTTTGTTTTGTTTTGTTTTTGTTTTTTGAGGTAGGGTCTCACTCTAGCTCAGGCTGACCTGGAATTTACTCTGTATTGTAGTCTCAGGGTGGCCTCAAACTCATGGCAATCCTCCTACCTCTGCCCAGGAATGCTGGGATTAAAGGCGTGAGCCACCAAGCCCAGCATCAGTTGCTTTTCTAGGAGGACTGCTTCTCATTTCACACAACATCAACTATCACTCAGTGGCTTTTACTCTTTTCCTTTTGAACAAAGCAGAAGGTGGTGATGGAAATGCATAACTATCACCAATACTGGAAAGCTTCCTCTTTTTAAGGCCATGATGGTCTTTCTTACTTCTCTTCCAGACTCCAAATCTCTAGGGAACTTTCCTCTAACATTGCCCTTGAAAAATACATGACAAAGGGGACTAGTAAGTGTAACACACCCCACAGGAAAATAGCCATGACACTATTCTCTCACTGTCCTTGGCAAATTTACTCAGTAGGGAAAGTTTTTCTCTGGCCCCTTGACAAAGGCTGGGCCAAACCCATGACTTTTTTTTCTCTCTATTTTAGATGACAGTTCTAAGGTCACCTTAAGTCAAATAAACTATCACACTTAAGAAATTAGACCACCTGGGGGGCACAGGACAGCTACGGACATGGCTGGGGGAAAAAAAGAAATTAGACCATCTAGCACACCACATAATCAATATCCTAAGTTGGACTTAATGCACCAGGTGTCCCACTGTTTTCAATAGTGACTCAGCAAGCTTGTGAGGTGCAGGGGAAAAAATGCAAGCATGTTTTAGAATCAAAACAAAACCGTTTGACTTCTGTAACTAAGTAAGATAAATTACTTCTGATGCAAGTAATCCTATTCACGTGAACACGAAAAAAATTATTCATCCATTTTTTTCAACTCATCAATAAATAAGTAAATCTTGTTATATTTAAATAAACTGGAGAGAAAAAAAATAGCCTTCGAAGCATTAGAGGCATCTGAGGACTCCAAAGAAAAGACGAACCAAGTATGAACACAGCTATCATCACCAACATGACAGCCCATGCATTTGTCCTTGTTAGAAAGCTCCCTCTCAATACAGAGACTCAGAGACCCGGAGCAGCTAAAGAGAGGCAGCTTATTTTCAATTTTGCAAGGTCTGGCACAGCCCAGAAAAGAAGTGGCTGTACACAGCCTAAGCTCAGACAATAACTCCTATAGCCCCTGAACACAGCAGGTCCCTCCCCCTCTTCCCCATTGGATGGGATCTTGGGGAAGCACAATCTTCCCAGTGTTCTAATGTAACCCCTGCCCTGGGTTTCTTTGACTCCTTTGTTTAGCTGACCTTGGTTTTGACTCTGCTTTTTGAAGACATGAAGTTTTTTTTATCTCTGTCTTGAGGCTTTGACATCAACAGACCCAAGGAGTCACTGAGTCACTTCACAGCACAGTCTGTAAATTTCCACCCTGGACAAAGGAATCTAAATGGCAGGTATGTAGTTCCTCTAGTTTGTTAAGCCTGTAAACTCAAGTCTTATGCGAGATAGATAGATAGATGATGGATGGATGGATGGATGGATAGATAGATAGATAGATAGATAGATAGATAGATAGATAGATAGGTAGGTAGGTAGGTAGATGAGACCAGTATTATATTCTTATTTCTTATATACCCCAGTTCACCTAAGGAATCAGATAAAAGAATTAAGTTTCAGCCGGGCATGGTGGTGCACACCTTTAATCCCAGAACTCAGGAGGCAGAGGTAGGAGGATCACCTTGAGTTCAAGGCCACCCTGAGACTACATAGTGAATTCCAGGTTAGCCTGAGCTACAGTGAGACCCTATCTTGGGGGGAAAAAATTAAGTTAAAAATTTGGACATTGCTGGGCATGGGTGGCACACACCTTTAATCCCAGCACTCAAGAGGCAGAGGTAGGAGGACCACCATGAGTTTGAGGCCACCCTGAGATGACACAGTGAATTCCAGGTCAGCCTGAGCTACAGTGAAACCTTTCCTCGAAAACCAAAAAAAAAAAAAAAGGACATTAACAAAGCACATAGACACAAGGTGGCACATGCATCTGAAGTTTGCAGTGGCTAGAGGCCCTGGCACACCCATTCTCTCTCACGTGTCTCTTTCTCTCTTGCTCACTCAAATAAATAAATAAATATTTTTTTAAAAAAAAGAAAGCACATAGAAAAGTGAAATACCACACAATCTTATCTTCTTAAATATGTTCCCACAACTCAAACATCAAATTATTTTAATTGATTGCCTTGCTAAATAAAAATTTTCTAGTTCTATCCATTTTCCTACAAATTTCATAATTTTATTTTTCTTTATAGCTAAATAAAGTTTCCATTGTGTATATGTAGCACATCTTCATTGACCACTCGTCAGTTAATGACCATCTAGGTTGATTCCATTTTCTAGCTATTGTGAAAAAGAGCTTCAATGAACATGAATTTCCGAGTGTCTTTGTGGTAGGATAGAGAATCCACTGGGTATAAGCCCAGAAGTGACACAGCTGGGTCATAGAATAGTTCTACTTTTTAGCTTTTTAAGGAACCTCCATACTGATTTCCAAAATATTTATGCTAGTTCTCACCCCAACCAGCATGAATAGGGTTCCATTTTTCTCACATTGTTGTCATTTGTTTTCTTTTAAAAAATATTTTTTATTTATTTAAGAGAGAGAAAGAGGCAGAGAGAAGGAGAATGGGTGCACCAGGGCCTCCAGCCACTGTAAATGAACTCCAGATGCATGCACCCCCTTTTGCATCTGGCTTACATGGGTCCTGGAGAATCAAACTGGGATCCTTTGTCACAAGCATCTGGAGTTTGCAGTGGCTGAAGGCTCCGGTGTGCCCATTATCTATGTGCCTTTATCCCTCCCCCACACTCTCTCTCTCTCAAACAAATAAAATAAAATAAAGTTTAAAAAACTAAAATAGGGCTGGAGAGATGGCTTAGTGGTTAAGGCGCCTGCCCCTAAGCCTAAGAACCCGGTTCCAATCTCCGGGTCCCATGTTTAGCCAGATGCAAAGTGATGCAAGGGCACACTGCCGCACTTGCCCACAAGGGGGCGCACACATCTGGATTTCGTTCACAGCAGCTGAGAGACTGCTGGCACACCCATTCTCTATCCGTCTCCCTCTCTCTCTGTCTGTCTCTCTTTGTGTCTCTCTCTAAAAATAAAAAAAATTAAAAATTTTTAAAAGATAATAAAATAAAATAAAAACTAAAATAATAATAATAATAAACAAACAAACAAATAAATAGATAAATAATAGAGGCATGGCCTGCTGGACCCTGCTGATCCAGAACACACACACACAGTCTGTTCACAAATTCAATCACACTAAACCCACCTGTTGCTTTCAACAGCTCTCTGTGGCAGTTCTGTGGCTAATCCGTGCATTGTTTGCAATGCTGTCAGTGTGTTTTACTCATGTGCACACATTATTTTAAGGCAGGAGTGCAATAAGGTTACTGAGGAAGTAGGGCAAAGAGCATAGCTCACAATCAGTCAGCAACTCAGCCTTACTCATCAATATTGATCATAGGTGCTGGTCAGGCCAAAGATAAGTGAAGGCACAGGAAACCTACTTACATTATTTAAGCAGGCTGATTACATGGTTGTAAGATCAATGTCAGGGCACGTTATAAACCAAGAAGTTAACAAAAAATTCTGGAAGCCCTGGCGTGCCCATTCTCTCTCTCTCTCTCTCTCTCTCTCTCTCTCTCTCTGTCTCTTTCTCTCCCTCTCTCACAAATAAATAAATAAAAATTTTAAAAAAAGAATAAGACAGGTCTGTAGTTCATTCACAGTGGCAAGAGTCTCTGGTTTACCCATATACTTTCTCTCTCTCTCAAACAAATAATAAATATACAAACAAACTAGGGGAGAAAATGGGTATTCCAGGACCTCCAGCCTCTGCAAACAAATTCTAGACACATGTGCCATCTTATGCATATGATTTACATGGGTCCTGGGAACCAAACCTGGGTCCTTTGGCTTTGAAGGCAAGTGCCTTAAATGCTAAGCCATATCTCCAGCCCTCTGTTCTCTTTATTTCCCCATAAGATGCAGTTTTTTTAAATATTTTTATTTATTTGAAAGGAGGAAAAGAGAATGGGCACACCAGGACCTCTTGCTGCTACAAATTAACTTTAGTCAGAGGTAGGAGGATCGCCATGAGCTCAAGGATACCCTGAGATGACATAGTGAATTCCAGGTCAGCCTGGGATAGAGCCAAACACTACTCACCCCCACCAAAAATGAGTATAAGGCCAGTCGTGGTGGTGCATGCCTTTAATCCCAGCACTAGAAAGGAAGAGATAGGAGGATCACCTTGAGTTCAAGGCCGCCCTGGTTCATAGTGAATTCCAGGTTAGCCTGAGCTACAGTGAGACCCTATCTTGGGGAAAAATTAAGTTAAAAATTTGGACATTGCTGGGCATGGGTGGCACACACCTTTAATCCCAGCACTCAAGAGGCAGAGGTAGGAGGACCACCATGAGTTTGAGGCCACCCTGAGATGACACAGTGAATTCCAGGTCAGCCTGAGCTACAGTGAAACCTTACCTCGAAAACCAAAAAAAAAAAAAGGACATTAACAAAGCACATAGACACAAGGTGGCACATGCATCTGAAGTTTGCAGTGGCTAGAGGCCCTGGCACACCCATTCTCTCTCACGTGTCTCTTTCTCTCTTGCTCACTCAAATAAATAAATAAATATTTTTTTTAAAAAAAAAGAAAGCACAGAAAAGTGAAATACCACACAATCTTATCTTCTTAAATATGTTCCCACAACTCAAACATCAAATTATTTTAATTGATTGCCTTGCTAAATAAAAATTTTCTAGTTCTATCCATTTTCCTACAAATTTCATAATTTTATTTTTCTTTATAGCTAAATAAAGTTTCCATTGTGTATATGTAGCACATCTTCATTGACCACTCGTCAGTTAATGACCATCTAGGTTGATTCCATTTTCTAGCTATTGTGAAAAAGAGCTTCAATGAACATGAATTTCCGAGTGTCTTTGTGGTAGGATAGAGAATCCACTGGGTATAAGCCCAGAAGTGACACAGCTGGGTCATAGAATAGTTCTACTTTTAGCTTTTAAGGAACCTCCATACTGATTTCCAAAATATTTATGCTAGTTCTCACCCCAACCAGCATGAATAGGGTTCCATTTTTCTCACATTGTTGTCATTTGTTTTCTTTTAAAAAATATTTTTATTTATTTAAGAGAGAGAAAGAGGCAGAGAGAAGGAGAATGGGTGCACCAGGGCCTCCAGCCACTGTAAATGAACTCCAGATGCATGCACCCCTTTTGCATCTGGCTTACATGGGTCCTGGAGAATCAAACTGGGATCCTTTGTCACAAGCATCTGGAGTTTGCAGTGGCTGAAGGCTCGGTGTGCCCATTATCTATGTGCCTTTATCCCTCCCCACACTCTCTCTCTCTCAAACAAATAAAATAAAATAAAGTTTAAAAAACTAAAATAGGGCTGGAGAGATGGCTTAGTGGTTAAGGCGCCTGCCCCCTAAGCCTAAGAACCCGGTTCCAATCTCCGGGTCCCATGTTTAGCCAGATGCAAAGTGATGCAAGGGCACACTGCCGCACTTGCCCACAAGGGGGCGCACACATCTGGATTTCGTTCACAGCAGCTGAGAGACTGCTGGCACACCCATTCTCTATCCGTCTCCCTCTCTCTCTGTCTGTCTCTCTTTGTGTCTCTCTCTAAAAATAAAAAAAATTAAAAATTTTTAAAAGATAATAAAATAAAATAAAAACTAAAATAATAATAATAATAAACAAACAAACAAATAAATAGATAAATAATAGAGGCATGGCCTGCTGGACCCTGCTGATCCAGAACACACACACACAGTCTGTTCACAAATTCAATCACACTAAACCCACCTGTTGCTTTCAACAGCTCTGTGGCAGTTCTGTGGCTAATCCGTGCATTGTTTGCAATGCTGTCAGTGTGTTTTACTCATGTGCACACATTATTTTAAGGCAGGAGTGCAATAAGGTTACTGAGGAAGTAGGGCAAAGAGCATAGCTCACAATCAGTCAGCAACTCAGCCTTACTCATCAATATTGATCATAGGTGCTGGTCAGGCCAAAGATAAGTGAAGGCACAGGAAACCTACTTACATTATTTAAGCAGGCTGATTACATGGTTGTAAGATCAATGTCAGGGCACGTTATAAACCAAGAAGTTAACAAAAAAATTCTGGAAGCCCTGGCGTGCCCATTCTCTCTCTCTCTCTCTCTCTCTCTCTCTCTCTCTCTCTCTCTGTCTCTCTCTTTTTCTCTCCCTCTCTCACAAATAAATAAATAAAAATTTTAAAAAAGAATAAGACAGGTCTGTAGTTCATTCACAGTGGCAAGAGTCTCTGGTTTACCCATATACTTTCTCTCTCTCTCAAACAAATAATAAATATACAAACAAACTAGGGGAGAAAATGGGTATTCCAGGACCTCCAGCCTCTGCAAACAAATTCTAGACACATGTGCCATCTTATGCATATGATTTACATGGGTCCTGGGGAACCAAACCTGGGTCCTTTGGCTTTGAAGGCAAGTGCCTTAAATGCTAAGCCATATCTCCAGCCCCTCTGTTCTCTTTATTTCCCCATAAGATGCAGTTTTTTTTTAAATATTTTTATTTATTTGAAAGGAGGAAAAGAGAATGGGCACACCAGGACCTCTTGCTGCTACAAATTAACTTTAGTCAGAGGTAGGAGGATCGCCATGAGCTCAAGGATACCCTGAGATGACATAGTGAATTCCAGGTCAGCCTGGGATAGAGCCAAACACTACTCACCCCCCACCAAAAATGAGTATAAGGCCAGTCGTGGTGGTGCATGCCTTTAATCCCAGCACTAGAAAGGAAGAGATAGGAGGATCACCTTGAGTTTGAGGTTACCCTGAGACTACATAATGAATTCCAGGTCAGCCTGGGCTAGAGTAAAACCCTATCTGAAAAAAGAAGGAAGGAAGGAAGGAAGGAAGGAAGGAAGGGAGGAAGGAAGGAAGGGAGGGAGGGAGGGAGGGAGGGAGGGAGGGAGGGAGGGGGAAGGAAAAAGAAGAAAGAAAAATTCTAGATGTATGTACCACTTTGTGCATCTGGCTTTACATGGATACTTGAAAACAAAACATGGGCTGGAAGGCTTTGTAAGCAAGTCCCTTTAACCACTGAGACATTTCCCCAGCCCAAAATGAAACATTTTAATGTAGTTCTTTTCTCTTGAAACATTCATAATTTATTACACAGCATATGGGAGTCTCATAGTTAATATGTTTTATACTTTTAAAATATCTCTTTTCATTTTTTTTTTTTTTGGTTTTGGTTTTTTGAGGTAGGGTCTAGCTCTAGCCCAGGCTGACCTGGAATAATTCACTATGTAGTCTTAGACTGGCTTTGAACTCATGGCCATCCTCTTACCTCTGCCTCCCAAGTGCTGGGATTAAAAGTGTGCACCACCATGCCTGGCTTAATTTTTTGAGACATGGTCTCATTATGTTCCAGCTAGCCTGGAATTCATGACAATCCTCCCACCTCAGCATCCCAAGAGCTAGGATTACAGATGGGCATCTGTAAGAAGGAAGGAAGGAAGGAAGGAAGGAAGGAAGGAAGGAAGGAAGGAAGGAAGGAAGGAAGGAAGGAAGGAAGGAGGAAGGGAGGGGAAGGGGGAGGGAGGGAAGGGGAAGGGAGGGGGGAAGGGGAAGGAAAGGGGAGGGAGGAAGGAGGAAGGGAGGAAGGGAAGAAGGAGGAAAGGAGGGGAGGGAAAAAGGAACTCTATTACAATCTTCAAACTTGAACTGTAAATGTAAAACTGGGAATATTACTGTTGCAGTCAGGTTCATATTGTGGTAGAAATCACCCAACCAAGAGCATCTTGTGGGGGGAAAAGAGGTGTATTCAGGCTTAAAGGCTCAAGGGGGGGGGTAAGCTCCATGATGGCATGGAAAAATGATGGCATGAGCAGAGGGTGGACATCATCCCCTGGCCAACATAAAATGAACAATAGCAACAGGAGGGTGTGCCAAACACTGGCAAGGGGAAACTGGCTATAACACCCATAATCCAGCCCCCAACAATATACCACCTCCAGGAGGCTTTAATTCCCAAATCTCCATCAGCTGGGAATCTAGCACTCAGAACACCTAAGTTTATGGAGGACACCTGAATCAAACCATCACATTCCATCCCAGCTCCCATAAATTGATAATCATACATGATTTAAAATACAATGCATTCATCCAACTTTAAACGTCCCCATAATTTTTATCAATCCCAATGATGTTCAAACATCCCCATAATCCAAGGTCTTTTAACTGAGCCATAATCCTAGAAAATAATCTCAAAAAAAAAACATAATGGCACAGAATAAATATTCACACTGCAAAAGATGGCATTGGGCATAGCAAAGAAATATTCAACCAATACAAGATTTAAAACAACCAGAACAAACATCACACTCTGTAGCTCCAAGTCCAACAAGTCTAGTCAGTGACAAATCTCCAAATACAAGAATTCTAACCAGCAACAAGTCTCTGGAGTTCCAATTCTGCCCCTCCAGCTAGGCTACTCACAGTCCTGGAAAACTTCATTGGGACCAGCAGCTCTCCTTGGCAGCCATCTCATGGTCCCGACATCTCCACTGGGTCTCCACTGCAACCCACCGTTCATCCTCATGGCTCTGTTGAGTCTCCATGCAGACACCCAGCAAACACTGCCCGTGGCTGTTTCCAAAACACAAGACCTCATTACAAACTCAATGACCCTCTCTTTCCTGCATTTCTTATATTCCACAATACCAGGTGGGGTGCCAATTTGTTAATCCAGGGGGGGGAATAAAGCAGACTTTGAAGAACAGAACACTCCTCGAGCACTCAGGCCCCTTCAAAAGAGTTTACATTCTTACTGTTGCCCCAGTGCAGGTCCAGTGGCCCAATCTCAAAGGTTATAATCTCTCAATTGCAGCTGAATGGGCAGCAGTTCACCCAAAGATTTCATTTTTTCTGTCCCTCTATTCACACCAATCTGTTTGTACACAAAGCAACCCTGCACAAGTTCTCAGGACACAGGCATAACAGCAAGCCTCTCACATGAACTGCTTCTAGCCCAGTCCAGGCAAAGTTCTTTCTCACCCTCACAAACCAAACCTCATAGTCCTTAGTTCTTACTGCATTCAGGTCTTTCAACTCTGAACAGAATAGTCCATCAAGCTGTACTTGCAGCATTGCAAGGTGTCTCTTAGGCCAAGGTTTCAAACCCCTTCCACATTCCTCTTGAAAATGCCAAAAAGCCAAAGCCACACAGTCAGGTGTCAGCAGCAATCAGCCCACATTCCTCAGAATGTTTCAACCACTTTTCGTGGTACATATATTAAATGTTGAGTTGCTTATGAAAGTTAGGTTGCCATGGGTAAGTTTTCCCTTGCAAACCGTCTGTTCCTATTGTCCACCTTATGTTAGCCAGGAGTGATGTCCACTCTCTGCTCATGCCATTGTTTTCTCCTGCCATCGTGCTTCATATTTAAAACAAATTTTCCAGAAATGCAAACCTGACTGCAACATATATGATGTGTGCTTCATATTTAAAACAAATTCCCATGATATAACAGAATTCTAATCCCTAAGATCCTTCAATTTTAGTGTTCCTCCTGCCTCATTGGCCTCCTTGGCTCTAGCTGCTTTGAGAAAACAGTGCTACAGGGGACAGTTGCCTTGGTGGGAGAGAATGGAGGAAATCATATTGATGACACCATGCTTCCTTCCCTTTATTCTGTCTGACGTTCTTGCTAAATAACAAATGGTAATGTGTTCACCATTCAGATTTACTATGAACCTTTGTTTCTTTGTAAAAGGAGTAATCTTAAGGTTTCCTGTAGTAATTGTACTTTGACTATGGACCTGAGTCTTCAGAGAGAATCTATTTGGTAAATGAAGTTCACTCATAGTGCAAAGTAATGGCCACTCTGCAGGAGCATCGAGGGAGTTAGTTGGAGAGATACTGCAAAGTCGTTTGGAGACAAAATGTACAAAAATAAATGCTAAGTAGCCCCATATATTTCTGGGAAGAGGTGCAGAAAATATAATCAGGTTCTTCCAAGCAGAGCTCTCTGAGAGCTACCTCCACATGCATATTTAATGTTAATGAAATTATGGATAAATCTTCCAACAGAAATTCTTTCTTTCCTCTTGCAACAGTGAAGATAATTTCCACCATAAAAAAAGAACAATTTATGCCTGTGAAAGATTTACACAATTCCAGAATTAAGAAAAAATTTAGGCAAATGCTGGGCTGGAGGAATGGCTTAGCAGTTAAGGCATTTGCCTGCAAAGCCAAAGGACCTGGGTTTAATCACCCAGGACCCACATTAGCCTAGATGCACAAGGGGGTGAATGCACCTGGAGTTTGTTTGCAGTGGCTGGAGGCCCTGGTGCACCCATTTTCTCTCTCTCTCTCTCTCTCTCTTTCTCTCCATCTTTCTCTGCTAAAAAATAAATAAACAAACTATATGGGCTGGAGAGATGGCTTATCAGTTAAGGCACATGCCTGTGAGGCTTAAGGACCCGGTTCAATTCTCCAGGTCCCACGTTAGCCAGATGCACATGGTGGCATATGCATCTGGAGTTCATTTGCAGTGGCTAGAGGCCCTGGCATGCCCATTCTCACTCTCTTGCTCTCCCTCTCTCTCTTTCTCTTTCCCTCTCTCTCTCTCTAATAAATAAATAAAATATTTTTTATTTTATTTTATTTTATTTTATTAAAAATATTTCTTTATTTTGACAGAGAGAGAGAATGGGCATTCCAGGGCCTCCAGCCACTGCAAACGAACTCCAGATGCATGTGCCACCTTGTGCATCTGCCTAATGTGGGTCCTGGGAAATCAAACCTGGGTCCTTTGGATTTGCAGTCAAATGCCTTAACTGCTAAGCTATCCCTCCAGCTCAAATAAAATATTTTTTAAAAAATTAGGCAAATGCTAATGTTATAGTTGACATTCAGTAATTATTTGTTGGTGGCTTTACAGTTGCTTTTGAGCTCCGGCCCTGTACTTTTTGAATGTTCCTAAGGTGATGTGAGCACTAGATGGCGCACAGTTGCCGGGAAAACTACAGGGTGCTGTGGAGCCAGTGAATTCTAATTTTGTAATTAGCCAACAATGTAGATAAGCAGAGGTTTAATTTAAGTAATTTCCCTCTCAGGATACTTCACAGGAAACCATGACCTTTTAAAATAATGGAGGGACCAAAACCTACTGCATTGTTTTATTTTTGTATAAAGCAAGTTCAATTTGATTTAATTCTTACTTTGAAGGAGGCTGCTGTCACCTCTGTTTCACAATGTATAGCATTAGTAATGGGCTATGACAGTGTTTCTTTCACCACTGTGTCACAGAAGCTGTGGGAAGGTGACCAGAGATTTGAGCAAGCTCAAAAAAGTACAAAGTCCAAAGAAATACCAAACCCCATAAAGCACCCCAACATGGTAGGGATTAAATCAAACCTCACAGTTATAACCTTAAATATTAATGGTCTTAATTCACTCATTAAAAGACACAAGTTGACAGGGTAGATCAGAAAAATGGACCCTTCTATCTGCTGTCTTCAAGAAACCCTCCTCACTGCTAATGACAGACACCTTCTCAGGGTGAAGGGATGGAAAATGATACTCTAAGCAAATGGAATTTAGAAACACACAGGTGTTGCTATATTAATATCTGATAAAATAGACTTCAAACCAAAAGTAATCAAAAAGTGACAAAAAAGGCCACCTCTTACTCATCAAGGGACTGATCACAATCATAAAACATCAACACTATCATACTTGGGGACTTCAATATTTCACTATTATTAATAGATCGTCCAAATAGAAAATCAAGAGAGTACTTCTCTGAGAGATCAACAGCACCATAGAGCAAGTAGATCTAACAAACATCTATAGAACTTTCTACCCCATTTCTACAGAATACACATTCTTTTCAGCAGCCCATGGAACCTTCTCCATATAGATAATATACTAGGCCATAAAGCCTGCCTCCATAAATTCAGGAAAATTGATGTGATTTCCTGCATCATATCAGATCACAATGCTGTAAAGCTAGAAATTAGCAAGAGATGCTTCAGGAACTCCACCAACTCCTGGAGACTGAACAACAACACACTTCACAGGAAAACAATCATTTAATGGTCTCACTCATCTGCGGTTCCTATCCTGGATCAGCTCAAGTTGCTGATGTACCTGATAGGCAATTCCAGGTCCAAACAATAGGGATGGAAGAGCTTGGGGCTAGAGGAGGGCAGGGGAAAAACACAAAACTCAACCCAAAATGAACTTGGAAACCTTTATCCTTGAAGATAGACTAAAAAATTGAACCCTCAACAGGAGCATGGGGGGGGGCACCTGAAAATAAGGGCCCTGGAGAGGGTGGGATAAGGCCAAACCTTAAAAAAAAAATTGGCTCTGGCCTATAACTCTCAGCACCAGTATGTGGTTGTACCTCCAATGAGCTGATTGGAGAAACCTATGAGGTCCCCAAAACAAGACGGCTTCTTGATTATACACCTGACGTAAAAGGTTAAGACCCTATTGCTGAAGACACCACGTGCTGCCACAGAACATGGAGAGACCTGGCTGGAATCTGGAAGAGAGCCAGACCACACAGTCAGTCTAGTGCTGGAAAGCACTACATGAGCTACTGGGGGAAAGTGACCAACAACGGTCAGAGCAACCAGGGGTCTAAGCTACTCAAAAGCAAACACCCTGACAATATGTACACACAAATGCAATAGTGGCACACAGCTTGGTGAGTAACAAGTAGCTTTCTGATTGGCTAAGTGATCCACTTAGTGGAAAGGAACCCATATCTGGAACTAGGAACAAGGTCTAAATGCTATGGAGATAAGGATTATGCCCTCCAATGTCAAGCTCCCACTAATCCTTGACTAAGAGGGACTATATCCATCAAATTCTCCCCAAATTAATAATGCTTATCCCATTTAACCTGTGCTGACTTTCACTCTTCTCTAGAGAATCTGTTCTTCTTTTTCAGAAGGTAGCAAGACCTGCAGAGATAAACTACCCCTCGCACTTCAGCCAAGCCCCAGGTGAAACCACGGAGGAATTGGGGAGATGAGCAAGAAGGCTGCTTTCACGGTGAGCCTGACAATCAGCTCCAGGGTGAAGGAGATTGTGGTAGTATGAATATATGTCCCCCAATATCTTCAGTGTTTTATTAGTTGTAGTTTGCATCTGCAATCACCTTGCTAGAAGCAATGTCACTGGGGGCCGTCTTAAGGTGTGGTGATGGTTTGAGATTCCATTGTAAAGATATGCAAAGTGTGCCTAATAGGAGTTCCTGAAGTGTGCTGTGGCTTTGGGATGTAGTTTTGCTCTGTGTGCTGTGTGCCTGGTTGATTTTTCTCTCTCTTGCCTGGTCCTGTGAGAGCAGGCTGCTTCTCCTGCCCTTATGGAACTTCCCCTGGATCTGTAAGCTTCAATAAATAATATCCCTTCCTCCATAACTGTGCCTGGTCTGGAAGTTCATCTCAGCGAACCTGAAGCTGTCTGCTACAGAGACAGACCCTGAGGACACTCAGCACCTACCAAAGCAGAGATCCAGAGGCTCCTCAGAGCTCATCATTGAAGTAGACTTAAAGCATACCCAACACAGCTCAGAGAATTTTGCAGAAGAAGAGGTGGAAAGATTATAAGAGCCATTGGTTGGGACATCAAGCCCAAGGCATTGCTTCTCACCAATAACTGACTGCATAACCCACAACCCCATGGGGAATAAGTGCAACCCCACTGAGGAAGGCCACCATCAGAATGGGGGTAGGGATGAGGGAAAGGATGGTACCAACATATGCTGTATCCCTATTAAGTATGTCCGTAATTAATAAATAAAAATTTTTAAAGGACCAGAAGGACAAGAAAGGCCACGGGGACCACCTGGGCAGCTCCTCAATACCTCCAGTCGGCATTCCACAGCTTCCTCTCACACATGTACAGCACCTGAAACACTACTCGAGATTAAAGGACACAAAGTGATCCCAGCCACCACTCCCCGCACGCATCCAGACCAGCTGTTCTACAGGCTGGCGTAGTGCACCAAAGATGGAACCAGCTTTGGCTTCACAACATAGAAACTCCCACAGATTTAAAAAAAAAAAAAAAAAAAGGCTGATTTACACAGAGGCAATACATACCCAAAGCTAGGTGGATAGCTTTGAAGTGGAAGTATCAGGTTGCTAATTAAAAAACTAAAATCCCACAGAGTGAAAGAATTGAAAACCCAGCCCACTAGGCAGAAATAGTGACTTGTTGAATCTGATGTACTTTTAGTATATGTTGCCCTTTTAAAATAATTTGTGGGTTGGGGTTAACTTTTGACACTTCGGATTTTTCTTTTAATTTTCAATGTTTTGTTTTGTTTTTTTCTGGAGGCAGGGTCTCACTCTAGCCCAGATGAAACTTGAGTTTGCAGGGATCTTCCTACCTCAGCTTCTTGAGAGCAGGGATCAAGGGTGTGAGCCACCAAGCCCGGCTTAATACCTTTGTTTAAATCTCCACTCACGCATGTACATTCTGTGCTAGTTTTGTTTGTTTATATATCACCCAGTTAGATTTTAGGTTTGTTTTGTGTTGTAGTTACCTTCTCACAGCTGGGACAAAGCACTCTTTAAAGGAAGACATCAGTTTTGGTCAGTTGGGGATGGAAGGCTCTCTGAGACTAATGTCTCCTATCTTTCTCTCTTCTGCCTCATCCTGTGCTCTTGCTTTGAACCTCATTTTCTTGAGTCCACCCCTAACCTTTTCTCACATACTGAGCTCAACTCATTCACCCACTGCAGATCAATTTCTTGTCAAAGATAGTGGTGCTGGAACTGTAACAAAGGTAAAGGCACTTTGGACCACAATGTGGAGACACATTTTTCATTTGAGGAAACAGAATATGTAAAAAAATAAAAATAGCCGGGCGTGGTGGCGCACGCCTTTAATCCCAGCACTCGGGAGGCAGAGGTAGGAGGATCGCCGTGAGTTCAAGGCCACCCTGAGACTACATAGTTAATTCCAGGTCAGCCTGGACCAGAGTGAAACCCTGTTTTCATCTGCTAAAAGGTACCTTGGACTAAATCAAACCTGTTGACTTCACTGCCAATTAAAACATCACAATAAAAAGCCAGGCAAAGACTTGATTTAAAAAAATGGACCCAAGGATAAATTATGAATTATTGAGTATATTTAGGGAGAAATCACAAATTGGGGAGTTTACTTGGGGGAAATTGGGGTCTAGGAAAAGGCTGGAACAAAGTGACAATCACATGAAGATAGGAAACACTCATGTGTAAAGCACAGTATCTGCCCTGAGCTTAGAGGTAATACCCATGTGGTAGATCTAGCGTGTAAAGAAAATACATATGAGGCAGACTCAGAGATCAGAGGGAAAGTGCACATGTTAAATAAAGTGAGAAGTCACTCCAAACCATACATCAGTCAAGCATAAAACTGCCAGGCAGGGTAGGGGTAAACCAGACTTATGTGTTCAGACAGAGATCACAGGGCAGCGAGAGATGATGAGGCCTTTATAGTATATTGAAAATGTACTCTCTTGTCAGACTCAGGTGTGTAAGGGGAAGACGTGATTGGTTTGCAGATTCAAAAGATTGACCCTAAAGGCCAGCCCACCTAGGTAGTGTGTTAGCCTAGAGGCAGCAGGGGCCCTGCATTTTTGTGTATAAAACTGGATCAGACACAAGTTCCATTCCTGCCAAGGCAGAGTGGCATCTTCTGGTTTTCTCTTGGGGCTCCTGTCCCTAACTGAAATTGCCTAAAAGAAGCTAGCTTTCTCCTGAGTCTCCTTCAGACTCAATGGCTTGTTCCTATAATTTTTTTTTTCAGTACTGTGGAAGGAATCCAGGGCCTTGCACACCCTAGGCAAGCACTATTATACTGAGATAGATCCCCAGCCATTCCTAGTAACTTCATTAACTTGGAAAGCATCATTAGCTGGATGCCACTGTAGTGAGCCTTTCTGATGGTGGAAACTTTCATAGCTAAGCTGGAGATAACCAGGAAGTCTACAGACATTCTACAGAAGCTAAATTCTTATGGTCTTCTAGGGAGGTTGTTAGTTTCAGAGCTCCCTTACCCTCCCAACTGGCCAAAACTGAGGTCTTCCTTCAAGGGCCCCTCTCCCTTCAGGGAATCCAGCCAACCTGTCTCCCCTGAGAAGCCCTACCTCCCATTCAGCTGCATTCCAAGGGCACCCATATAAACAGTCTGGCACCATTTGTTTCACACTTTTCTGCCTGCCCACCTCATCCTGATCTCTGCTCATGTCTCTTCACTCTTTACTCCCTCTCGTTTTTTTCTCTCTCTTTTCCTTCCCACCAGCGGTTAATGTGCTTGCCTGAGAAGCCTAAGGACCCGTGTTTGATTCTCCAGATCTCACATAAGCCAGACACACAAAGATGAGGCAAGTGCAAAGTCGCACATGCCCATTAGGTGGCACAAGTGCCTGGAGTTCAATACTAACGGCTGAGGCCCTGACACACCAATTCTCTCTATCTCTCTAAAAAAAAATTATTTACATCTTAAGAATCTTTTTTTATGTGGTTTTTCAAGGTAGGGTCTCACTCTATCCCAGGCTGACTTGGAATTCACTATATAGTCTCAGGGTGGCCTTGATCCTCCTACTTCTGCCTCCTGAGTGCTGGGATTAAAGGGGTGTGTCACCATGCCCAGTTTAAAATTATGCACATCTTTAGTACACATAAAATCTAATAAATTACCATTTATTAAATATGAAAGCAAAATTGCATACTAACAAGATAAATATGCTTAAAGACTTGAATCTTGAGCCAGGTGTGGCGGCAGATGCCTTTAACCTCAGCACTCAAGAGGCAGAGGTTGGAGGATTACTGTGAGTTCTAGGCCACCCTGAGACTACATAGTGAATTCTAGGTCAGCCTGGGCAAGAGTGAGACCCTACTTTGGAAAATTAAAAAGAATTGTATCTTGGCTGAATATTTAATGCTACAGGTTAGAGAATGTGGTGGTTGGAACATACAATATCCCCCTCGAATGTTAGTGATTAAACTACTTATTTAGTCCCCAGCTGATGGAGCCTTTGGGAGGTGGAGCCTTGACAGAGGAGGTGTGTTGCTGGGGGTGGGCCTTAAGATTGCTTAGTCCAGCCTTACTGGTTGTTGAGAGCTGGCTCACTCAGATGATTTCCCTCCTTCTTGTGACACTCCAGCTGCCTGTACTGCCATGCTGAAACTTCCCATCAAAACTGTAAGCTTGAGGCTGGAGAGATGACTCAGCAGTTATAGGCACTTGCTTGCTTGCCAAGCCTGAAAGCCCAACAAACTGGGTTTAATTCCCCAGTACCTACATATAGCCAGATGCACAAAGTGGAAGTCTGTTTGCAGTGGTAGAAGGCCCTGACACAGCTATACTCACTGTCTGCCTCTTTCTATCTCTGTGTCTCTTTCAACTAAATAAAATAAAATAAAATAAAAATAAAATAAAATCTCAAATAAACCCTGTTCTCCCATAAGCTGTTTCTGATTGGATGTTTTATCCCAGCAACAAGAAGGTAACTGCTATGAGAGCTCCTTCAGCATTTTTAGAGTTGACCATATTTTGATTGTATGGTCACCAATGCTGACAGCTCAACTTTGCATAAGTATGTAGTACAAAGGGGCAGCAGAGGTTTAGTGCCTCAGAAACTGTTGGAATTTCAGTCCTAATCCCAATAATTTAGCAATTTTTTAAGTGAAACTCAGATCAGCAACTCAAACAGCATTTTTTTCTCTTTTTGGTTTTTAGACTCAAGGTCTCACTCTAGCCCAGGCTGATCTGGAACTCACTCTGTAGTCCCAGACTGGCCTCAAACTCAACATTGACCTCCTACCTCAACCATTCCAGGGATGGGATTAAAGGCAAGCGCTACCATGCCCAGCTCAAATGGAATTTTAAAAACCAAACGTTCTCCTGTATGTGGAGGTTCACACCTGTAATCCTAGCACACAAGAGGCAGAGGCAGAAGAGGCCACGTTGGTCTAAATGGTGAGTTTCAAGACTGTCTGGGCTATACAGTGAGTCCTTGTCTCAAAAAATCAAATCAAGGGGCTGGAGAGATGGCTTAGCAGTTAAGCCATTTGCCTGCAAAGCCAAAGGACCCAGGTTGAATTCTCCAAGACCCACATACACCAAATGTACAAGGGGGTGCATGCATGTGGAGTTCATTTGCAGTGGCTGGAGACCATAGCACGCCCATTCTCTCCCTCACTCTCTCTCTGCCTCTTACTGTCTCAAATAAATAAAATATATATTCAAAAAATCAAGTCAAACTGCCTAATGCAATACAAATCAAAGACATGCTAATTTGATGCATACCTGCTGAAGAATGACAGGAATATATTGTCTTTGTTGCCTGTAATTAAATGATTATGTTTTTATAACAACAAAAACTTTTGCATATACAGTAACAAACAAACAACAAAAAAAAAAAACCCTGCTCTGGGGCTGGAGAGATGGCTTAGGGGTTAAGGCGCCTGCCTACTAAGCCGAAGAACCCGGTTCCAATATCCAGGTCCCAGGTTTAGCCAGATGCAAAGTGATTCAAGGGCGCAAAGCCACACTTGACCACAAGGGGGTGCACATATCTGGTTTCATTCACAGCTGCTGAGAGACTGCTGGCGCACCCATCTCTGTCTCCCTCTCCCTCTCTGTCTCTCTCTCTGTCTCTCTCCAAAAATAAATAAAATAATTTTTTAAAACCCTGCTCTGTAATTTATAACATACAATAGTCTGAAAATGTAAACAAGGTTTTCAGGCAGTATTTGTGTTGTATGGCATGACAACATACACAGTGCAAAATATGTATGTTGTGTGTTCAGAAGCAAGGCCACAGTAAAGTTCCCTGATATAATGTGGATGAGTGCTGCCAGAAATGCCTTGGATTCCTTATGTGTTTGATATTGAATTGTTTGTTGGTTAGTGTACATTAAGAAACATTTTTTTAATTTTTTGAGCCCACAGCTTTAAAAAATAATTTATTTATAAACAGTGATATGGAGGGTGGGGAAATGTTCACACCAGGGCCTCTAGCCACTGCAAATGAATTCCAGATGCATGTGCCACTTTGTGTATCTGGCTTTACATGGGCACTGGGGAGTCAAACCAGGTCGTTAGGCTTTGCAGGCAAATGGCTTAACTGCTGAACCATCTCTCCAGCCCAGAAATCAATTTTTTGCTTCCCCCCCCTTTTATTTTGTTTTTTTTTTTTTTTTTTTTTTTTTTTTTTTTTTTTTTTTTTTGGTTTTTCGAGGTAAGGTCTTGCTCCAGCCCAGGCTGACCTGGAACTCACTCTGTATTCTCAGGGTGGCCTCGAACTCCCGATGATCCTCCTACCTCTGCCTCCCGAGTGCTAGGATTAAAGGCATGCACCATCACGCCCAGATAGAAATCAATTGTTTTAAGTATATATTTGTTTATTTAAGAGAGAGGAGAGAGAGAATGGGCACAGCAGAAGATGCTCTAAATGAGCTCCAGAAACATGTCCTACTTTGTGGTCAAACCCAAGCCATCAGGCTTTGCAAGCAAGCAACTTTAATCGCTGAGTCATCTATCCAAGCCCAGAAACCATTTTTTTTTCTTTTTTTTTTTTTTTTTTTTTTTGGTTTTTCAAGGTAGGGTCTCACTCTAGCTCAGGCTGATCTGGAATTCACTGTCATCTCAGGGTGACCTCGAACTCACGCAATCCTCCTACCTCTGCCTCCTGAGTGCTGGGATTAAAGATGTGTGCCACCATGCATAGCCAAAAACCAATTTTTGTGTATCCTCCATATTCAATTAGATGATTCTACACAGCGTTACAATCAATATATTAGAAGCAGAGTTCTAGGGCAGTAATAAACAACTAAAATTATTTTCTTTCTCACTGCCCTGGATCAGAACACATGTGGCCTCATTGACAAAGGCCAGCTGGAGATGAAGTAAAGTTCATGGTTTTCAAGTTGTCTGGCTTTTCATTCTCTCCTCTTCCCTCTTCTGCACAAATCTCCCTTTCACATTCTTGTTTTCTTTTTTAAAAAAAAATGTTTATCTAGCTGGGTGTGGTGGCGTACGCCTTTAATCCCAGCACTTGGGAGGCAGAGGTAGGAGAATCACCATGAGTTCAAGGCCACCCTGAGAATACATAAATTCCAGGTCAGCCAGAACTAAAGTGAAACTGTACCTTGAAAAACAAAAACAACAACAACAAAAAAAGTTTATCTACTTACATGGGGGTTGCATATTCTGCAAATGGAACTCCGGATACATGTTCTACTTTTTTTTAATTTTATTTTTATTTGAGAGAGAGAGGCAGAGAAAGAGAGAATGGGTGCACCAGGGCCTCTAGCCATTGCAAACGAACTCCAAACACATGCACCAGGCTTACCTGGGTACTGGGGAATAGAATCTGGGGCTTCAGAGGCAAGTGCCTTAACTGCTAAGTCATCTCTCCAGCCTCCTTGGTCCACTTTTTGCATCAGGTTTTACATGGGGGGCTAAGGAACTGAACTCGGGTCTGCAGGCTTTGTAGCAAGTTCTATCTTCCCAGTGCCCTTTTATTTTTTTTGCTGGGGGTGGTTGGAGGTGAAGTCCAGGCAGAACCTGTAACTCACCCTGTAGCCCAGGCTGGCCTCAACTGACAACAAATCCATTCCAGGGAGCTAATTTCTGGAGTTCATGTTCTTAGGAACTTGTTTTTTTGTTTGTTTGTTTGTTTGTTTGTTTGTTTGTTTTTAAGATAGAGTCTTGCTGTAGCTTCACTCTGTAGTCTCAGGGTGGTCTTGAACCCATGGCAATACTCCTACCCTGGTCTCCGGAGTACTGGGATTAAAAAGACTTGTACCACCATACCCAGGAACACATACACTTTAAATATTTGCTGTTATTTTTACTAAGGTTAACATACTCCTTTTCCTACATAGCTTATGTGAGAATTAACAAATGAAAAGCGACAATATCTTTTCAAATAATAAGTATTTTCAGTTCTACTAAACCACCTTTTTGTTTGGTTTGGTTGGTTTGGTTTGTTTCGAGGCAGGTTCACACTCTAGTCTAGGCTGACCTGGCACTCGTTCTGTAGTCTCAGGCTGGCCTCGAACTCACACTGAGTTCTTACCTTTTACCTCTGCCTCCAGAGTGCTGGGGATTTAACGTGCCTGCCTTGACCATACTTTTTGTATGGAAGGCACTTGCAACAGGAAAACAAAAGGGGATTTACTTAAGCCCTCCCCAACTTGGCACCACTCTTGACCACCACCCCAAACTCCCTATGAATATGGTGTCCTTTGCAACAAAAGCGATCTTCCGTCCTTCTCAAGATGTCTCCTACACTCCCTTCTGCCCCCGTCAAGATGACTGTAATAATTAATCAAGCTTCAAAAGCGCGCACCTTGTGACCGTCTCAAAAACGGTGGTGCGGCCGTGAGTTCGAGGCCAAGCTGAGACTACACAGCGAATTCCCAGTCAGCCTCGGACAGAGCGAAACCCTGCCTCAGGGAAAATAAATAAATAAATAAATAAATAAATAAAAAGGCGGCGCGCATAGGACGTACCGCAAAGCGACGCTTTCAAGATGGCGCCGATGTCGTAAACTCACGTCGTAAACACAGCGGGGCTATCAAAGGCACTTCCGCTTGCGCTGCAGATGGGCTTTAGAGGCCCGATAGGATTGTGGGAGGCCCCTGCATTGGGTCGGACATAATCGGGTGCAACGATGGACCGGAGAAAAAAGCCTCTGGACGTTACAGCCTCGTCGGTGAGTGCGGGCAATAAGATCGGAGTCGCGAGCCAGCTCGTTCTGTCGTTCCGATGCGGGAACCCGGCCTCTCCCCCTAGCCGAGGCCTCTCCGGGCTTTCTCTTTGCACAGGGACCCTCGACAGCTTTCTTACAGGATCCCGATGGATCTTACAGGATCTCTCTGCTCTCCATCAGGCCCCTGGATCAGGCTTCACCCCTCACAAGGGAACCTGAACATGAACCTGCCTTTTCAGGGCCCGACGTCTCCCTGCCAGCCCTCTGCCACAGTCGGGCCAGGCCTCCTAGTCTGCAGGGATCTCTTCTTGATCTACTGACCTGTCCCCTTCCTGGCTCCATCCCCCCAGTATAAAGATCAGCAGGACCCCCGCCCCCAACATTGCCCTGTGACCTACTTCGGCGGACACGAAAGTGCCCCTAGCCCCCACACACACCACCACCACCACCAGCAGCAGCAACTAGTGAGTGCATTTGTGGGATGCGTTGCCTGGGACTTTCAGTTTACTTGAGTATGAGCATAGAAAAGGAATTACAAAAGTGATTCTCATGTCTCGATATTTGAATTCATTTTCCTAATCTGATCCTGGAAATTGACAGCGGTCGTTGGGTTTGCTTGAGGATTGAGAACAAGAACAACAAAAGCCATGAACGTTAAAGCCAAACTATCTAGATTGGTTAAAGCTTTCAGTAATTATAATCAAATGCTACCTGGGAATTGATAATTTTATGAGCAGTTTTTAAATTCAGAAGTAGTTTCAGAACAGGGGAAATGTGTAACTAGAAAATTGATGTAATTAAGAAGGTTTGAAGGAAGAAAAGAGCCGGGAGAGGGGGTGGAGCAAGCCTTTAATCCCAGCACTCAGGGAACAGAGATAGGAGGATAGCTATAAATTGGAGGCCACCCTGAGAATACATAGTGAGTTCCAGGTCAGCTTAGGCTAGAGTGAGACCCTACCTCAAAAAACCAAAAAAGAAAAAGAAAACAAGAAAGAAAAGGTGAAAGCTTTTCATTTGTCTTCAAGAATGTTGAATATTGGGTACTGGAATGACACTCAATTGCATTACTAAAATCCCTGCTAAGATTAGTTGTAAGTTGAGTTCTTTTTGTTGTTGTTGTTTTTGTTTTCCTTGTTCTTTTAAGTATTTTTTTATTTATTATTTATTTGCAAAGAGAGAGAAGAGAGACAGAGAATGGGCACGCCAGGGGCTCCAGCCATTTCAAATTCCAGATGCATGTGCCCCTTTGTGTATCTGGTTTATGTGGATACTGGTGAATCCCAGATATTCAATTAGATGATTCTACACAGCGTTACAATCAATATATTAGAAGCAGAGTTCTAGGGCAGTAATAAACAACTAAAATTATTTTCTTTCTCACTGCCCTGGATCAGAACACATGTGGCCTCATTGACAAAGGCCAGCTGGAGATGAAGTAAAGTTCATGGTTTTCAAGTTGTCTGGCTTTTCATTCTCTCCTCTTCCCTCTTCTGCACAAATCTCCCTTTCACATTCTTGTTTTCTTTTTTAAAAAAAATGTTTATCTAGCTGGGTGTGGTGGCGTACGCCTTTAATCCCAGCACTTGGGAGGCAGAGGTAGGAGAATCACCATGAGTTCAAGGCCACCCTGAGAATACATAAATTCCAGGTCAGCCAGAACTAAAGTGAAACTGTACCTTGAAAAACAAAAACAACAACAACAAAAAAGTTTATCTACTTACATGGGGTTGCATATTCTGCAAATGGAACCCGGATACATGTTCTACTTTTTTTTAATTTTCTTTTTATTTGAGAGAGAGAGAGGCAGAGAAAGAGAGAATGGGTGCACCAGGGCCTCTAGCCATTGCAAACGAACTCCAAACACATGCACCAGGCTTACCTGGGTACTGGGGAATAGAATCTGGGGCTTCAGAGGCAAGTGCCTTAACTGCTAAGTCATCTCTCCAGCCTCCTTGGTCCACTTTTTGCATCAGGTTTTACATGGGGGGCTAAGGAACTGAACTCGGGTCTGCAGGCTTTGTAGCAAGTTCTATCTTCCCAGTGCCCTTTTATTTTTTTTGCTGGGGGTGGTTGGAGGTGAAGTCCAGGCAGAACCTGTAACTCACCCTGTAGCCCAGGCTGGCCTCAACTGACAACAAATCCATTCCAGGGAGCTAATTTCTGGAGTTCATGTTCTTAGGAACTTGTTTTTTTGTTTGTTTGTTTGTTTTTAAGATAGAGTCTTGCTGTAGCTTCACTCTGTAGTCTCAGGGTGGTCTTGAACCCATGGCAATACTCCTACCCTGGTCTCCGGAGTACTGGGATTAAAAAGACTTGTACCACCATACCCAGGAACACATACACTTTAAATATTTGCTGTTATTTTTACTAAAGTTAACATACTCCTTTTCCTACATAGCTTATGTGAGAATTAACAAATGAAAAGCGACAATATCTTTTCAAATAATATGTATTTTCAGTTCTACTAAACCACCTTTTTGTTTGGTTTGGTTGGTTTGGTTTGTTTCGAGGCAGGTTCTCACTCTAGTCTAGGCTGACCTGGCACTCGTTCTGTAGTCTCAGGCTGGCCTCGAACTCACACTGAGTTCTTACCTTTTACCTCTGCCTCCAGAGTGCTGGGGATTTAACGTGCCTGCCTTGACCATACTTTTTGTATGGAAGGCACTTGCAACAGGAAAACAAAAGGGGATTTACTTAAGCCCTCCCCAACTTGGCACCACTCTTGACCACCACCCCAAACTCCCTATGAATATGGTGTCCTTTGCAACAAAAGCTATCTTCCGTCCTTCTCAAGATGTCTCCTACACTCCCTTCTGCCCCCGTCAAGATGACTGTAATAATTAATCAAGCTTCAAAAGCGCGCACCTTGTGACCGTCTCAAAAACGGTGGTGCGGCAGTGAGTTCGAGGCCAAGCTGAGACTACACAGCGAATTCCCAGTCAGCCTCGGACAGAGCGAAACCCTGCCTCAGGGAAAATAAATAAATAAATAAATAAATAAATAAATAAATAAAGGCGGCGCGCATAGGACGTACCGCAAAGCGACGCTTTCAAGATGGCGCCGATGTCGTAAACTCACGTCGTAAACACAGCGGGGCTATCAAAGGCACTTCCGCTTGCGCTGCAGATGGGCTTTAGAGACCTGATAGGATTGTGGGAGGCCCCTGCATTGAGTCGGACATAATCGGGTGCAACGATGGACCGGAGAAAAAAGCCTCTGGACGTTACAGCCTCGTCGGTGAGTGCGGGCAATAAGATCGGAGTCGCGAGCCAGCTCGTTCTGTCGTTCCGATGCGGGAACCCGGCCTCTCCCCCTAGCCGAGGCCTCTCCGGGCTTTCTCTTTGCACAGGGACCCTCGACAGCTTTCTTAGAGGATCCCGATGGATCTTACAGGATCTCTCTGCTCTCCATCAGGCCCCTGGATCAGGCTTCACCCCTCACAAGGGAACCTGAACATGAACCTGCCTTTTCAGGGCCCGACGTCTCCCTGCCAGCCCTCTGCCACAGTCGGGCCAGGCCTCCTAGTCTGCAGGGATCTCTTCTTGATCTACTGACCTGTCCCCTTCCTGGCTCCATCCCCCAGTATAAAGATCAGCAGGACCCCCGCCCCCAACATTGCCCTGTGACCTACTTCGGCGGACACGAAAGTGCCCTAGCCCCCCCCCCCCACACACACACCACCACCACCACCACCAGCAGCAGCAACTAGTGAGTGCATTTGTGGGATGCGTTGCCTGGGACTTTCAGTTTACTTGAGTATGAGCATAGAAAAGGAATTACAAAAGTGATTCTCATGTCTCGATATTTGAATTCATTTTCCTAATCTGATCCTGGAAATTGACAGCGGTCGTTGGGTTTGCTTGAGGATTGAGAACAAGAACAACAAAAGCCATGAACGTTAAAGCCAAACTATCTAGATTGGTTAAAGCTTTCAGTAATTATAATCAAATGCTACCTGGGAATTGATAATTTTATGAGCAGTTTTTAAATTCAGAAGTAGTTTCAGAACAGGGGAAATGTGTAACTAGAAAATTGATGTAATTAAGAAGGTTTGAAGGAAGAAAAGAGCCGGGAGAGGGGTGGAGCAAGCCTTTAATCCCAGCACTCAGGGAACAGAGATAGGAGGATAGCTATAAATTGGAGGCCACCCTGAGAATACATAGTGAGTTCCAGGTCAGCTTAGGCTAGAGTGAGACCCTACCTCAAAAAACCAAAAAAGAAAAAGAAAACAAGAAAGAAAAGGTGAAAGCTTTTCATTTGTCTTCAAGAATGTTGAATATTGGGTACTGGAATGACACTCAATTGCATTACTAAAATCCCTGCTAAGATTAGTTGTAAGTTGAGTTCTTTTTGTTGTTGTTGTTTTTGTTTTCCTTGTTCTTTTAAGTATTTTTTTATTTATTATTTATTTGCAAAGAGAGAGAAGAGAGACAGAGAATGGGCACGCCAGGGGCTCCAGCCATTTCAAATTCCAGATGCATGTGCCCCTTTGTGTATCTGGTTTATGTGGATACTGGTGAATCCCAGATCATTAAGCTTTTCAAGCATGTGCCTTAACCACTGAGCCATTTCTCCAGCTCGTAAGTTGAGTTCTTTCAAAATAGAAATCACTGAACTTAGTCATTTTTACTTTAAATCTGAGTAGTGGTAACTGATTTACAAATGCCTGTCCAGATAAGCAGTTTTACCTGGACCTTAAAAAGGAAATTGCTGTTTTTACAGTGGGGTCTAATACATGCAAGTATTTCCCCAACTGCCCCATTCTCTTCAGCTGGGCCTCCCCTTCTTCCTTATTTCTTCCTTATTTTTTCTATTTATTTATTTATTTATTTATTTATTTATTTATTTATTTATTTATTTTGAGGTAGGGTCTCCCTCTAGCCCAAGCTGACCTGGAAACTCACAGTGATCTTCCTACATCTGTCTTCCTGAGTGCTGGGATTAAAGGCGTAAAATGCCAAATGCCACACACATCTCCATTCTTTTTTTTTTTTTTTTTTTTTTTTTTTTTTTTTTGGTTTTTTTCATTTTTCGGTTTTTCAAGGTAGGGTCTCACTCTAGCCCAGGTTGACCTGGAATTCGCTATGTAATTTCAGGGTGGCCTCGAACTCAAGGCAGTCCTCCTACCTTTGCCTCCCGAATGCTGGGATTAAAGGAATGCTGGGATTAAAGGCGTGTGCTACCACGCCTGGCCACATCTTCATTCTTGAACCTTGTGATTCAGTTAAATTCACAGTGTCTGAAACAGACTGAGTCAAACTTAGAACTGTGCTTATCATTCACTCAGTCTGTTTAATTTCTTGCTCATCATTTGAGTTCTCAGCTCAAAACTGATCACTGTGGACCGAAGGAACTGCTCCATAATGTGAGCTTTCTAAAATGGTACTTCTAATCTAAAATCCATTTATTATTTTGCTGGTGTAATAAATTACCTCACTTACTAGATTATAGGTTTGGGAAGCATGGAGTATATCAAATTCATGTTTTGTATCCTGCCTTTAGGTGCCATATGTCATCTGGGTGCTCTGATGCTGACTAAAAAAAAACATATATCTGTAGAAAGAGTCCATTGTTGTGATGATTAAATGAGATTACCAGCTATTCCATTCTCCTCACCTGGACCACTTTCCCCATTCTTAAATCCTGTGATTAAGTTAAACTTATAGTTTCTGAAACAGACTAAATCAGTCTTGCAGCTGTCCTTGAAGAATGTGCTCCGCAGAGAGGGTGCTTCATAAGTTAGTTGAACCTAAATCTAAATAATAATGCACATGTCATTTGTTTACTTTGCTGTGTCAATTTCCCCTTGGCAATGGAAGGCCTTGAGTGTTGAAAGAGTAGAAATGCATTTGCAATATAACTGGAATGAAAGCTAACTCTGTTTAATTTTGAGTTAAGTCTACATTAAAACATTGTGTTCATTTTATTGTGTTTTGTTGTTTTTGGTAGGGTCTCACTCTAGCCCAGACTGACCAGGAATTCACTATGTAGTCTCAGGGTGGCTTTGAACTCATGGTGATCCTCCTACCTCTACCTCCTGAGTGCTGGGATTAAAGGCATGCACCACCACGCCTGGCTGTGTTCATTTTAGAAAGCTGAAACCTTGCTTTAAAAATTACAGTAACTTAGTAATCCTGCCAGAATTGAATAAAATGTTTTTGTTTATTGGTGTTTTTATTCTAGTTAGTGGATCTGAAGGCTGAACTCTTCCGAAAACAAGAAGAATTCAAACAAGAAAAACTTCTAAAAGATTCTGGAGTTTTGGGAAAACCAAAGACAACTAATAAGGTAAAAGAACTAATTATCTCCACTGATGTCAAACATAAGGAGAATTATACCACACAAGTTTTTTGGACAGTGTCAGTGGTATTCGTAAACATAAATGTGAAAGATGGGCAGGAGAGATGGCTTAGCAGTTAAGGCAAAGGCAAAGGACCCAGGTTCAATTCCCCAGAACCCATGTAATCCAGATGCACAAGGTGAATCATGCATCTGGAGTTCGTTTGCAGTGACTGGAGGCCCTGGTGTGCCCATTTTCTCTATTTGCCTCTTTCTCTTTTTCTCCCTCCCCCCCCCCAAAATAAAAATGAAAAAAGTGAAAGAAAAAAAAAAACACTAAAAAAGTAGCAATTATAATGGGCTATGAATGTTTAATAGCCCATTATAATTGCTACTTTTTTAGTGGTTGTTTTTTTTAGGAAAGAACATGCTGCTGTTAGTAAGTGGATTATTCATATTCTTGTGGAAGGTTATCATATAGGTATTATGTATCCAAATGGAGATAAATAGAACATACAGACATAGACATAAAATGTCAGTGTCCCTAAGAGTTGTAAGTAATTAATTTTCTAATTTTATAGGTAATGGTATCTACTGTCTGTATTACCATTTCTTTACAGTATACACATGTCGAATTAAGTTGTAATTAATCGGGAGGTTAGAGGGTGAGAGTCAGTGGAGAGCTAGCTCAGTGCAGTTCAGAAGGAAGTTCTTGATACAGTTTTGGGGCCTTTTCTTTTTAAACCCCAGCTTTGCCATGTGCAGACAGTCTATATGCAGGGTATAGATTAGCTGCCAGAATAAGCAGTTAGATTCATGAGTTCTGAGGTGTTCCTCCTCCTCCTCTGCACGAGTTGATATTGTTTTGCTATTCTGCAATCATGTAGTGGCTCTGTTTGGTCCTTTTGAATTATTCTCTAGAAGCCAAGTATCTGGAACAAACAGAATGCAGGAGTTTCAAATCGAGCAGAGAAAGATGCTGAACAGAAGATCGAGGAGCAGAAGACTTTAGACAAAGCAAGGTACAGTTTAACACTGAAAGTGGAATTACTATTTAGGCTGTCTAAACAAAGAAATGAACATTCAAATTTTACGTTCTCAGACTTACTGAGTTGATGTGTAATAGTCTTCTACCTAGTACTCTATACATGTAAATTCAATATTCCTTCATATGTAAAGCATATTGGTTGGTTTTAAAACCCTTCCCTGGGCTGGAGAGATGGCTTAGCAGTTAAGGTGCTTGCCTGCAAAGCCTAAAGACCCATGTCCACCAGATCCTATGTAAGCCAGGTGCATAAAGATGAGGTAAACACAAGGTCGCACATGCCCACTAGGTAGTACAAGCATTTGGAGTTTGATTGTAGTGGCCAAGGCCCTCAAGTACCAATTAATTCTCTCTCTCTCTCTCTCTCTCTCTCTCTCTCTCTCTCTCTCTCTCTCTCCCCCTCTCCCTCCCCCTTCCCACCTGCTGTGGGGTGGGGTGGGGTGGCACACACCTTTAATCCCAGCACTCTGGGAGGCAGAGGTAGGAGGATTACCAAGAGTTTGAGGCCACCCTCAGACCACATAGTAAATTCTAGGTCAGTGGGCTAGAGTGAAACCCTACTTCGGAAAAACAAAAACAGCTATCCTCCCTTTTTTCCTCTCCTAAATTCCTTTTCCATTGTATTCCTTCTTTACAACTAACTTCTCTTTTTAAGCAATTAAACAATTGTTTGTCCTCTTACCCAGCCTGTCAGCAAAAGATAAATACCACCAGAATTAATATGAGCAAAGTGGCTGCTTTGTTGAAATGCAGTATGTCATTAAAACATTATTCATGCTTTCTTTGAAATAGACATTGTCATGTTTTGAACAGACTTAACCTTTAGAAAACAGCATTATACCTTGAATGACAAGGACCCTGGACTAAAAAACAATGATACAAAAAAGGTTTTGCCTTAAATCTGCCAGTCCTCTATGAAGGTTTTAAATGACAATGTTTTTGTTTAGACACATCTCTTTCTTGGTATGTAACTGAAGTTGTGTTTAGTAGTTAAATTGTTGAAGTAAACTTGCTTTGTTCGTTCGCCAGATATTTATTGAGCAGCTACTATGCACTGGTAGACCACAGGCCTCATGCCCATGAACTAATACTTTCGTTGGCAAAGTAGATGGAGTAGTAAATGCTAGGTGTGCCTTGTCATGCCAGGCCTCCTGAGACGTGGCTGCTGTTGAGCTGACATTGTGGTGGCCTCACTATGAAGTACAAGTTCTAAGACCATTACTAATACTCTTTTTTTTTCTCTCCTAGGGAAAAATTGGAAGAAAAAGCCAAGTTATATGAAAAGATGCTTAAAGGAGACTTTCCAGGTAAATATAATAATTTATACTTCCTTATTGGCTGAAATGTGTACAGGTCTTCACTGTTCAATTATCTAAATAAGCGTAAAGGGGAGAAATCTTAAAAAAAAAATCGAAGGGGCTGAGAGATGGCTTAGTGGTTAAAACACTTGCCTGCAAAGCCTAAGGGCCTAGGTTCAATTCCCCAGTGCCTACATAATCCACATGCACAAGATAGCACATGCATCTGGAGTTTGTTTGCAGTGGCTAGAGGCACTGGTGTGCCCATTCTCCCCACTCCCCATAAATAAATAAATAAAATCTTAGAAAAAAAAAAAAAGGCCAGGCATCGTGGTGCATGCCTTTAATCCCAGCACTTGGGAGGCAGAGGTAGGAGGATCTCCATGAGTTCAAGGCCACCCTGAGACTATATAGTGAATTCCAGGTCAGTCTGGGCTAGAGTGAGACTCTACCTCGAAAAAAACAAACAAAACAAATTCGAATTGGGCTGGAAAGATGGCTCCATGGTAAAGGTGCTTGTTTGCAAAGCCTGATGGCATGGGTTCCATTACCCAGTGCCCACATAAAGCCAGACGGACAGAGGATATATACAGTATCTGGAATTTGCCTGTATCAGCAGGAGGCCCTGGCACAGTCATATTTGTCCATTCATATTCTCTCTCTCTCTCTCTGCTTATAAATAAGATAAAATACATTTAAGGTCTGAGGCAGTGGTTTATTTGGTAAAGCACTTGCTATACAAGTGTAAGGACCTGGGTTTCGACCTTTAGCACACGTGTAAATGTGCTTGCTTATAATCCTAGCAACATTCTGATGACTCCGTGGATACCAGAAAGCTGATTGGTGCTGGGAGGGGACAAGCAAAGTATAGGCAGATTTCTCCTTTGCCCTTTGGGCAAGTGTCAGCAGAGGAAGAGGATTTACACAGGCCACTATAACATATGGTGCATCTGTGCTTAAGGGAAAAATGAAAGGGTGGAATTATGGTCATATTTGGGTGCTGGTTGCCCTTTTCCAAAACTACCTTTTCTCTGTTTTCAATTTTGTTCTGTGTTGTGCTGCTGCTTCTTCTTCTCTACATTTAGCATATTTTTACTTTATTTAAATTTGTTTCTGTTTTTGTTATTACCCTTCATACAATCATCTAATTTTGTTTATGCATTTTTTCCATTTTTGGGTAATTTTTTTCTTTTTCTTTCTTTCTTTTTTTTTTTTTTTTTTTTTTTTTTTTTTTTTCTTTTCTGCTCCTCCTTCACATCTAGTGCTTTGACTTCACTTGGTTTTTTTTGTTTTTGTTTTTTTTTTTTTTTTTTTTTTTGTAATATACTTGTGTTTTAAACATTTTCTTTTCTTTTTCTTGAAGTTCAAGTTAAGCAGGATTTACTTTAGAAAAGTAAAGCAGAAAGCTCCTGAGTTGGGAGGGGTCCCAAACAGTAATCCCTTTATTATTTTTTATTCCCCTTCTTAAATTGATTTCTACTACAGTTTAATATACTATTAGCTATGAATTTCTTAAAATCAAATAGCTGTATTGTCTTAAAGTGGACTTCTGAGACCATTTTGCTTACTCAGATAAGTATACTGATAAGGCAGTAGAAAACTCAAGGCTTTTAAAGACTTTTGTGGTCCATGTTTCCATGGCCTATTTACTGCTTCCTGTCAGGTGCCTGGGAGCTCTGTGTCTCTGTAAATGTCCTGGCCGGAGGCACAGACTGGTGAGCACAGGACAGTAAAGCAGTGAAGGTGACCACTGCTTGTCAGTCTGAGCCATAGGTCTCTCCTTTGACGCCAAGAATCTGTGAACTGATTTTTGTGTCCTAGACGAGGAGGTGGAGGACATGTACCTCGTGGATTTCACACAGAAGATCATAGATAAACGGAAAGAAATGGAGGACCTTGGCACCAGTAGAGAGTCCCGAAGCACAGGAGAAAGGGACGACAGTGACGAAGAGCTTTCCGAAAGAGACATACCCCCTCCCCAAGACCCCAGCGAGGAATGGTAGGTAATGTTGGGGGTAGATCCAGAGTGATGTCCTCAGTCTTGCAGTGGCTTTTTGGGAGTGATTTTGTTTGGGTGGTTGTCACAGCATCTCTCCTTATTCTGTCCAGGTTTTCGGTCTTCCAAGACCCCTCTGAGTTAGAGTGAATTGTTGTAGTGCTTATGTAGAAACAGGAGCTCCAGTGGAGAGGTCATTACAAATAATGACCAGGCATCTGCTGTATGCCCAGCATTTTGCCAGGCCCCAGGACACTCAGGGCTGGCACTGGTACCTTTGTTTATTGGCTTAGGCAGAAGCCTGCTCCTGTGAGCTGCTGCTTCACCCATGTCCTGGTTCAGCAGTCAGGGAAAGTCCTCCCCTTGGAAGCTGGCAGAGTGGGTGCAGTAAGCCATATTGCTCTCTGACTGTGAAGTATGGCTGCAGCCCCGCCTTCTGCCTGTGTGGCTTTGATTAAGTTTTTGAGGCCTAGTTTCTTCCCTTGTAAAGGAGAGATTGCAGTGCCTCATTCTCATGACTATTTGCCCCTAACCTCCCTCCTGGAAGTAAATCTGAACTACTAAAAGCCCACTCTGGGAAACATGAACAGGCATTTTGTAAAGTTTTATTATTGCACTTTTCTTGAGTTTTATTTATATGTACATGAAATTTGAAGGAACTCATCCGGGCTCTTCTTACAAAGAAACCAGAATGAAAATTCCATTACAATGACTTTCTTCCTAGATGAGGACATATCTTTGGCAGTTTGCTGTGCCATAGAGATGCACTAATGTCCTGGGACAGCCTGTCCTCCCACCCTCCCTTCAAATTCTATCTTTGTTATGGAAGTATTTCTTAGAAACTGCACAGGACTGCTTGTGGCATTTGTTGGCCTTTGCCAGTCTCCAAGGGCAGGCATTTATGAGGGAAGAAAACAGTTCTTGCTACTGTGGGTGGCAGAGAACCTACATGTTCATGCTGTTGAGGGTGTCCACATTGGTCCATGTTTTTCTTACCTTCTGAAATACATATCTGGGCTGGAGAGATGGCTCAGCAGTTAAAGTGCTTGCCTGCAAAGTCTAACAACCCTGGTTCGATTCCCCACTATATATGTAAGTGGCACATGTGTCTGGAGTTTGTTTTCAGTGGCTAGAGGCCCTGGTACACCCATATTCATTCATTCTCTCTATCTCTTTGCAAATAAATGATTAAATCTAAAAAACTTTAAATATATATCTAAAGTTAGGGACTATTTTGGGTAGGTTGGAGGTGTTTGCTCTAAAGAACCAAAGAGAAGAACATTCTTTTCTTGGTTGAAAGGCAGAAGTGTAAGGGAGATAGTGGCAGGAAAAGCTGCATGACTTCAGAGTTGCGAGGGAGGAGCTGTAAGGGAGATAACAGAAGTGGCGGGAAAAGATACGTGACTTCAGTCACATAAGGGTCTCTTGGGCAACTAGCCACAAGGTCAGGAACTGTGGGGGGTGGGCAAAGCCTGACTATGGAATGGTCAGGTACTTTTAAGATCAAAGGGGGGAGAACCTCGCCAGTTCTGCCCACTCTGGGCGATGACAGGGTGCACTATAACCTTGCCGAGGGCAGGGAGGGCCAGTCAGCGTCTCCGGCTGCAACCCCCACAGCCCAGGGTCCCTGGCCATGTCCAACAAGACCCTGCCTCCAAAAAAAAAATCTTTTTGGGTCTTTCCTTTTATTTATAGCTGACATGACATGTACCAGGCATTATTAGCAGGAAAAGATTCGAGGCACACTTGTGGTTGTCCTCATATTCTGCCTAAATTGTGTTTCGGCACACCCCACAGGCATTCTCCGTCCTGTACTAGAGCCCTGTGAAGATGGAAGGGCTCACAGCTCTCTCTGGATTACCCAGTATCTACTGGCCTGCACAGAGGGCGAGGGTAGGGGGTTTCTGATGAGACAGCAGGTGGTGATTACTTCTTCCCTTCTCTGTGTTGATGGGGTCTGGTTTGTAGGACTGCTCCAGAACACAATCATCTGTGATTTCATCTTCTTTGAAATGTCTAATGTCTCTAATTATTTGTTTTAATTTACTAATGCAGTGGCTGGAGGCCCTGGCACTCCCATTCTCTCTCTCTCCCTCTCTTTCTCTGTCAAATAACTAAATAAATAACAATAAAATAGATAGAAAAAGAAAGAAATTACAAACAAAAGCCACTTGTATGCCAAGTCTCACCTTGAATTGATGACCTAACTTGCTAACCTAACATAACTTGGCCCCTTACTGTAGGATAGTCCTTGTCTGTCATTGCAAAAGTAAAAATTTGTTGCATCCTAATCCAAATAAGAATTTGCATGAAAACTCACCCATATTTCCTTTTGCTGGAAGCCTCAGTGTTGTGTTTTTCTGTACTGGCTACCTGGTTTGCCCCATCCCTACTATCTACTTTGGACAAAAATGAGGTACAGAGTGTGTTGTTTGGCTTCCTCCTAAATGAATCCCCAAAATACCATGACTTCCTAGATCAGGAGGAATTGTGTCAATTAGAAGAAATAGGGCGAGAATAGCCTGGGAGGAAGTGAGCAATAAGAACCTGGGGTACCGAGTAAAGCGACTAAAATGCTGACAAAGCATACAGTTGTCTCCGCTAGGTTAAAATGAGTTTTCTGTGGCATAGCAGTTTTTGTATTGGTAATTTATCTTTGAAATCTCAGGTGTAAATGGTTGATTATTGCTGTAGTTTCTGAAATATGATTTAACAGAGGGCACAATAAGCTTACTGTGTGTCAACCTTTAACTTTCAGAAACATTTTCTCTGTAGTAGTAGTATCCTGGCTTCAGGTTTCCTCTTGGTAACAAGGCCTGTACTCCTTCCTCACTTTGCACCATTTTCCCTGACTTCGAGGCCTTCACATGGGCACAAAACTTCTTCGTATCTTCTCACTTCCAGGGTGGACTATGTGGACTCTTTAGGACGGTCCCGGCGCTGCATGAGAAAGGATTTGCCTGATCTGCTAGAGATGGATAAAAACCTTCAAGGCAGACTGTAAGTATCTGCTTGTAAGTTTTGCCTGGGTCTGAACTGCAGCCACAGGGGTTGTTCTGTGGAAGAGGCTGTTTTATAATTATCTTTGTTGTAGTAAGAAGATCTTTTAAAATCTATATATAAGAACATTTACTAAAGCTTTTGTTTTTAGTGGTTAGTGTGCCTATACATACTTAATCTACTCAGGAAGCAATCTGAATGTTAATTAACCTTTTTTTTTCTAAAATCATTTTTTCCTTCTTTGGGAAGAAATGTCACTGTCTCACTTTGTTGGCCAGGTGGCCTTGAACCTCCTGGGCTCAAGCAGTCCTCCTGTTGGTATCAGGGCAACAGGAAGTAGATTCTTCCTTCAGTGACCTCTAAGCCTAATGTCTGCCTACCTACAACGTTCCCCCGCTCAAGAGTTACAACCCTAAAATTGTTCAGATGGGCGGCAGTGCCAGGCTGAAACAATATAGAGAGAAGGATTTTTAGAGTCTTTACTCTTGTTGACGTTCAGGCCTCGGACAATCAAAGGGGACTAGGGTAGGTGGAGTTAGATTGTTGTAGGACCATCTGAGGATGGAATGACTAAATGAATGGAGTTAAAATTACACCCGGTCTTAAGATCAATATGACAGCTGGGAGAGGTGCACATAAGTCTTTTAATCTGTGTTTTCTCGGGGCTGTGTCCCTAGGAAACAACTTTGCTCCTAATCGTCACCATTGGGAGATGCTTTGCCTGTCTGAGTCTTCCAGGTTACCTGTGAGTAGCCTGTGCTTGGCACAAGGAAGATTCAACAGCGGTCTTGGCCACCTGCCAGGATAGAAGGCACTACAGTGTGAGGAAACTATGTCCCTGGGTAGAGGCGGTCCAGCAAAGGCCCAGTATTTCTCTTCCCTGCCTGACCATCTCCCATATGCCCAGGACCAAGGTGGGAAGGAAAGTTATTTGTCTTAAGCCCTGAGGCAAGATACCATCATGCTCACATCTAGCTCTGGCATTTTAAAAGATGAAAACAGTTGTTTGTATGTATGTATTTAGTGGTAGTGTGGGTCAGAAACTGCTGAAGCAATCTGTTTATCAAATAGTGCTCTTCATGCATGGTCCAGCCTACTGTGTGTAGGCATTGCTGTCTCACAGTGCTTATCTGAAGATAGTTTTACTCTATTCCTCTGCTAGGTTTGTTAGTCCTGCAAATGAAAAAACCTTATTGTCTGAAGACATGAGGAAAGAACTTCAGCGCCAGCAATGGGAGGAAGAAGAAAGGGAGGCTCTGAAAAGGCCAATGGGGCCCATCCACTATGAAGACATTCGGGAAAATGGTATCCTTGTTTTCTTGAAGCTCTTTTTTTTTTGTTTGTTTGTTTTTTGTTTTTGTTTTTTGTTGTTGTTATTGTTTTGAGATAGGATCTTACTCTAGCCCAGGCTGACCTGGAACTCACTCTGTAGCCCAGGCTGGCTTTAAAGTCATGGGAGTCCTCCTTCCTCAGCCTTCCAAGTGCTAGGATTAAAGTTGTGCATCTCCATACTTGTCTTGTGGCTTTTAAAATCTCTTTTTTCTTTTTTCTTTCTCCTCCTTCCCTCCCAGTCTTGCACTAATGGCAGGTATAAAACGCTGTGTTCATAAGCCAGTAGTTTGGACATAGAAATAAACACTCTGCTTTAGAACTTGAAAGTACCCCTTTGTTCACTTCATATCCTAAATAATACTCACGTGAGGATATCTTCCTAACAGTGTATTAATCAAGGGTTCCTTCCCAGAGAGAAGTAGAGACAGCCATGGCTAGAAAATGACAGAACTCCTGTTAAGTTTAGCATGTAGCAAACAAGCAAAGTAGTTTTCACTCTTTTTCTTTTTTTCTTTTTTTTCTTTTTTTTTTTTTTTTGCTTATTTTTTTATTAAACTTGGGCAAATATCACTGTTTCTTTTTGCTTTGCTGGGAAATTTGGTTTGAATATGGTTTACTGTTGAGAGAAATCTAATCTTTTGAATAATGTTTACTTATTTCAGAGGCACGACAACTTGGTGTTGGATATTTTGCCTTTGCCCGAGACAAAGAATTGAGAAACAAACAAATGAAAACTTTAGAGATGCTACGTGAACAGGTACTAGTTAAACTTAAAATCAGTGGAAGAATTTGCAGTTGGTTCTTGTTGGATAATGTTGCAAAAAACTCTAATAAATGAATTAGAAATTAAAATTGATATTTAAAACGCCGTTATAGAGGCAGGGAGAAGGATCACTGGGTAAGAATGTTTGCTGCACAAACATGAGGTCTTGAGTTTGCCGATTTTCCCAGCACCCACATAAAAAGCTAGGGATCTTCCAGGTCAGCCTGGACCAGAGTGAGACCCTACCTTGCAAAACCAAAAAAAAAAAAAAAAAAAAAAGTTAGGGATCGCTGTACTTGCCTGTAACCCCAGTGCTGAGGACAGAACAATGGAAGGGGACACCCAATGTCTCTGGCCTCCACACACGGGTGCATGGGGCATGTGTACCTGCATACATGTGCATACACTTCACACCACATGCTACACAAGTACAAATGCACAATTATAAAAATGCCATCCATAGGTTGCATAAAGGTTATTTCCATACTATTTTGATATTTGAAACTTTAAAAAACTATGTGACAAGTAACCTAGATGAGAAAGTACGTTACCTAAAGCTCTGAGAAGTAGAGGATCATTTCTTCCACGTAAAGACTTCCAAGATGGTCTCTGAAGTCTTACTAAACTTGGTAAGGACTAGTGAAATAGGACTTCATTTTCAGTGCCTCAAGAACTGAATTTAGAAAGGACCATGAAAAATCAATTAGTACTTTTTTTTAAAAAGGAAATAAAATTATCCTTTTATAATTGTTTTTGAACAGAAATATTGTGATTTTTGGCTTTAAACAAATAATTTTCTAACATTCTGTTCAGACAACAGATCAGAGAACAAAGCGAGAAAACATAAAGGAAAAGCGAAAGGCTATGCTAGAAGCAAGACTTAGCAAACTGCGACAAAAAAAGATGAAAAAGTCAAGAGAAGATGGGACAGAAGAGAAAAATGGAGGTATGTCATGGCTTAGATTCTGAACATCAGAAAGAAAATCTACAGATCTATTGATGCCTCACTAGTAGGGTTTGCAGTGTGGGAATTAGCCATTTATTTTTATCTCTAAGCAAGCAATAAAGAGCAGTTTTTATAACCAGTGTTGCACAATGACGGTAGTGTTTTTAGGCAATAGACAGGCTATTAGTTTGTAATACATTGGGTTGTTTCATAGAATACTAGTTTAGTTACCAAGACTTAGCAAAAAGGGAATTAAGAAAAATTTAGTTTTGTTTTGTTTTGTTTATTTCTCGCGGTAGGGTCTCACTCTATCTCAAGCTGTCCTGGAATTCACTATGTAGTCTCAGGGTGGCCTCGAAGTCACGGCGATCCTCCTACCTCTGCCTCCTGAGTGCTGGGATTAAAGGTGTGCACCACTAAACCCGGCAAGAAAAATTTAGTTTTGTACATATATGATGTAAAAAAATTTTATTCAGTTTGTTAGTATTTTGTTTATATATTTGAGAGAGACTCAGAGAGAAACTGGGTACACCAGGACCTCTAGCTACTGCAAACAAACTCCAGATACATGTGCCACCTTGTGCATCTGACTTACGTGGGTCCTGGGGAATTGAACCTGGGTCCTTGGCTTTGCAGGCAAAGCACCTTAACCACTAGGCCATCTCTCATTTAATTTTTTTAAATTAGAAAAATGAGTTTGACGTATTTTGGTGTGCCATATGATATATTGATAAATGTATACATTGTGTAATCTTTACAGTAATCTTACCTGTCTCAAGCAATAAATTTATTGTCTTCATGGTGAAAACATTCACCATCCTTTTTTCAGCTGGGCATAGTGGCGCACGCCTTTAATGCTAGCACTCACGAGGCAGAGGTAGAGTTTGAGACCACCTTGGGACTACATAGTGAATTCCAAGTCAGCCTGGGATAGAGTGAGACCCTACCTTGAAAAAAAAAAAATCTTAGCCAGGCATGGTGATGCACACCTTTAATCCCAGCACCCGGGAGGCAGAAGTAGGAGGATTGCCGTGAGTTTGAAGCTACCCTGAGACTACATAATGAATTCCAGGTCAGCCTTGGCTAAAGCGAGACCCTACCTCAAGAAAATCTTTTTTTCTAGGGTTTTTGACTTTAACTTTTTAATTTAATTTTTTTTTTTTTTTTTTTTTTTTTTTTTTTTAAGGTGTTCTTTAGCTCAGGCTGACCTGGAATTCACTGTGTAGTCTCAGGCTGGCCTGGAACTCATGGTGATTCTCCTACCTCTGCTTCCCAAGTACTAGGCTTGCTTAGACTTTAACTTTTATCCTTAAGGCTCTAGTTATTTTTTCTTGTCGTTGTTACAGTATTCTTGTTTTTAAAAATATTTTCACAGAGTTGGGTAGTAAGATAAAAGCTAAAAATGTGAACACAGACCAAGGTACTGTGCTTTAGAAATGGATGATTTGCATCAAGGAACACATTTTCCTTGGAAACACTTTAAATGATGTGGCCAGACAAGCTTACTGTCTGAGTTATGGAGTAAAAAGTCAACTTAGGGCTGGAGAGATGGCTTAGCACTTAAGGTGTTTTCCTGCAAAGCCTAAGGACCCAGGTTCGATTTCCCAATACTCACATAAGCCAGATGCACAAGGGGGAGGATGTGTCTGGAGTTTGTCTGCAGTGGCTAGAGGCCCTGGAGTGCCCATTCTCTCACTCTATCTGCCCCCTCCTCTGTCCCTCCCCCTCCCCTCTCAAATAAAGAAAAAAAAAATTTTTTTTTAAAGGTAAACTTAAACTGCCATAGCATAGAGGCCTTTCACAGATAGGCTGCAAAACAAGTCTTTGTCTATTTTAACACTAGAGAAACGGGTAGATGTTCAGGGCATCCAGTCCCAGGCTTTTCCCCATCGTCTTGCTTCTGCAGTTCCCCAGACTGTTTCTCTTCTCTTCATGGTCAAATGTACCTGTTTAGTTCAGGGACAGCCCAGGGGAAGCGGGGAAGGAAGGGGAAGGGAAGGGACCCAGCTTCTTTTGGAATAAGTGGGAAGATACAACCTATACACTTACATCCCAGGACCACAGTAGCAGCAGGGAAAGCCGAGAAGTGACATCTTCATATAGGTGAGACTGAGACCTGGGAATATTCTATAACCAACAAGAGAAAGGTAGCATGAGTGTTTAGGGACATACAGAATCCTCCTTTTCTCTCACTGAAGCCATTTTCTAACCTCCAAACAAAGCCTCATTTAAAAGCTTTGAAAAGAGACCAGAAAGTATAGGAATTGGAAAATGGTGGTGTTTTGTTTTCATATGAACACCATCTTTAATTTTGCTCTGTCAATCTGAGAAGATGCAAAGTATCATATGTATGGTTTTTTTAAATCCATTCTTCCTTTAAGATTTTAATAATATAGCCAAAATTGAACAGTCTATGATCAGCTCCACATCTCTTGCACCCTGGCTGTTCTTGCTACTTTAAGTTGGATACTTTGGAGATTTTGGTCCTTTGATTGCTGTTCTGGGAAAGCTGAGACCACTGAAACCAAACCATCCAGCTGAGGTTTTGAATCCTCTTGTCGCTTTCTACTTGTGTAACTTTTCGGAGCTGAATTTTCCGCATTCTAAATAAATAAAATGGAATTAAAGTTATTCAGGTTATTTCAATACTTAGATGATGTACTGTATGGAAAATACTTAAGTAACACATTGCCAGACATCATAGGTACTCCCTTAATGCTAGTTAGTTATGACTTTCACTTTCAAGATTAGTGTGTTAAGATTTTTAAGAAAATATATTTTATTTTTATTTGACATAGAAAGAGTGGGGAGAGAGGGAGAGAATGGGCACACCTGGGCCTCCAGCTACTATAAACGAACTTCAGATGCATGCACCCCTTGTGTGTCTGGCTAACGTGGGACTTGGGAATCAAACATGGGTCCTTTGGCTTTGCAGGCAAATACCTTAATTGCTAAGCCATCCCTCCAGCCCTATTAAGATTTTTAATTGTGCCGATAGCAGTGGTGCACGCTGGTGGGAAATTGCTGAAGAAGCAGAGGTAGAACAAGAAAAAAAACTTTTTAAATTGTAATAATGAGGTCTCAATTCCTTCCAAAAAATAGATGGAGATATTATTGGGCCTTTGCCACTGGAACCAAAGGTTGTACCAACTCCACCGCCTGTTGCACAGAGCAGCAAGGTAGAAGTCATCATCCAGGAGAGAAAGGACACCAAGCCTGGAGTGCCGCATGTCCGCGAGTGGGACCGAGGAAAAGGTAGGAAGGCTTTTTTAGGTGTGAAACCTTTCTGATGAGTACTCCTTACAGAGGGAGATTTTTGTGTATGTTTGGTGTGTTTTGTGTTAGTGGTGCTGGAGTCGGAACCCAGGCCATGCTAAGAATGATCGCTACATCCTTGGCTCCATGGTGATCTTAGTGGTCCTTTGAGATTTCAGGAAACCTCCAGATACTGGAACTTGTTTCTTCTCCATATCAGACACTGGTTAATTATAAATAGGAGAACTGGAATGTAATTACAGCTTTGTAATTTATTAAGAATATATTAAGGTATATTATCAAAATAGTTTTTTAAATATATTTTTATTTATTCATTTGCAAGCAGAGAGAGAAAGAATGGGTGTTCCAGGGTCTCCAGCAGCTGCAAACAAAACTCCAGATGCATGCATCACTTTGTGCATCTGGCTTTACATGGGTACTAGGGAATCGAACCCAGGTCACTAGACTGCAGACAAGGACTTAACCGCTGAGCTATCACCTCTCCAGCCCCAAAATAATTTTAAATTTTAAATTCCTGCTGTCGTTCTTCATATGGTGGTACAGCTTTGAAAATGCCATTTTCAGGAACTGCTTTTAAAGTATGAAGAAAATTTGGTGTTCCGGGAGGCTCTGTTTTAGCAGTCAGTTTTATGCTTTGGTTGTAAACTTACTCCAGTGTGTAGCGGTCTTGCCGTGGCAGACTGGTTATGCCACACTGAAAGAGATCGTTAGTGCAACCTCCTGCTGTTCAAGCTGATCCAAAGCTGAAGTAAGATAAATGCAAGGGCCACTGTTTGAAATAGAGCTACCAAATTATATTAAATTTGGACCAGTCCCTTCTGTGTCTCCCAAAACTTAACAAAGGACAAAATTTATGTTTGGGTGTGAGTGCCTTCTACCCATGTCAAGCAAATATTTGAGTTTTATTTCTCTATTTCTTTCTGAAGTGCAATTTTAGTTCCTTTTTAGCTGTGTCTCTAGAGCCTTGCCAGCCTCTCAAATAAGCCTCCCCCTAATCTTAAGTCAGTCCATTTTCTTGGCCTGATTTTTTGTTGATATCCTTATTCTTAAGGAGTTTGTATTGGTTTTTAGGAAATGTACATAACATTTGAAATATAATAATAAATTTGACAGATTCTTAATTATTTCTAATACTACTCTTTCCTACTTTTGCTAGAATTTTCCTTTGGATACTGGTCGAAGAAGCAGTCAGATCTCCGAGCTGAGCGAGACCCTGAGTTTGCCCCACCATCAGATTATTTTGCGGGTCAAAAGAGGACTGGTTCTTTAAGTGGCCCAGTGTGGAGCAGACCTGGATCAATACCAAGTGTCTCAAGACAGTGTTCTGGCAAGAGCCAGGAACCCAGCTCTGCACCCATGCCATCCACTGCTGCTGAGGAGGGTCCGTCACAAGCACCCAACGTCACTTTCGAAACTCTGGATGATATGATATCATACTATAAACAAGTGACCTGACTTTGAAAAGTAATTGATTTGATTTGGGTTTGTGCTGTCAGTGGTACCTTCCTCTCCCAGAGGCGGGCGGGGGGGGGGGGTTGAGGCCGCGGGATGGAGATGTACCTTTGTCCTGACCTTTCCCTGGAATGCACAAGTTTCTGGTGCAAATTGTTAGCAAGGAAGAGAACAGTGGGAGCTTCTGATTCCCTAGTGCTAGGTGTAGAGGGAAAGGATCGGCTGTGCTTCCCACAGGTCTGACCATTGCTTGTTTTCATTTGCAGTGGTGAGCTGAGGACTAGAGGAGTTAATTGTTTGATGAAATCTGATGCTTGTAACCCTGTTCACACACATTCCTATGATGTAGCTTTAAGGTTTCCATTCTGTTTTGGAAATACCAGCCTGCAGGTGTCTTTTCTCCAAGGATTCAGCTTCCAGGTCACATGAGGGAGGGAGCGAGTTAGAAGGAGTTGCTGCCTGTACAACAGCAAATGAGGGCATCATATGAAAGGCAAAGTGGTCCAGGACCCAAGAGGAAGCTGGTGAAATACTAATCTCTTTTGAAACAATAAAACCAGCCTTCTCAATCCAGAAAGGTAGAAATTGAATTACTTACTTTTTATTTTCATGCTGTCTTATTATCTATATCCTTGTGCACAGTGGTCAACAGATAAGTGTGTGCTGAGTGATTTGGACATTCCTGGAGACTGATAGTCCTAGGCAGAGAGCAGTGCTCCTCGGCTGTATTAATGCGAGCTTGTGAGCTTTTCAGCTGGTCCCACTCTTCCGCTCAGTGTCTCCTGATGCCCCCGACTGCTTTGTGGATGAAGATCCAGTGGAGCATAGAGAGGTCATGTGGCAGACAAGTAACAGATTTGGGAACTTAAATACAATTTATGTCTAACCTCCCAACTCTTGCTTTTCCTAGCACCCTCTGCTCCCAGTAGTTTTGCCCTGTTATCAAGCAGGTTTAGAGGGGAAAAAATCCAGTTCTTACAAACTTACCTTTAACTTCATAGCAAGGACAAGGTTGCCAGACCTAAGTGTCATTCTGTCAGCTTAATTGGGCAAGTACTTTTAATACATTTATATTGAAACTCACTAACCCAGCTGCCTTTTTGGCAGAATTGACAAACACCCAAAAATTCACATGGAAATGCAAGGGACCCAGAATAGCCAAAACAGAGTTGGAGGACTGAAAACTTTTCTTTTTTATATTTTTATTTATTTATTTGACAGAATGGGCACGCCAGGCCCTCCAGCCACTGCAAACAAACTCCAGATGTGTGTGCCCCCTTGTGCATCTGGCTAACTTGGGTCTTGGGGAATCGAACCTGGATCCTTTGGCTTTGCGGGCAAATGCCTTAACCACTAAGCCATCCCTCCAGCCCCGACTGAAAACTTTTAAAAGACTTAACAAAGCTACAGCAATGCAAATGGTGTGGTACAGGACAGATGCATAGATCAGTAGAATAGAAATAGAGCCATGCATCTCTGACAAGGGTGCCAAAACCACCCAGTGGGAGAAAGAATAATCTCCTTAACAGAGGAGCTAGACAACTGGCGCTCCCAAACAATTGGCTTTGGGCTTTTCCCTCATAGACAAAAAAATCAACTTGAGATGGATCAGAAACCTAAAAGTAAGGGCTAAAACTACAAAACCAGCCAACCGAAGCAGCTTACAGGACAAAGAACACAAAAAATTGGGGATATTAAAGAAACAGGATTACTTGATAGGTCATAATTATAATAAACTGAAGGAAGAAGAGGAGAAAAATCAAAGAGTAGATGATGTGAACTGGAAAGAAAAAATGTATTTGCAGCATAGAGCACCAGGACTTGAGACATGGTGGAGCGGGAGGAGAATGGACAGGAAGACCAGCCAGGCAGCAGGATCTTCAAGGGGGTGCTAGAGAGCCACTGAGGGAAAGGCAGTCATGTCCTATTACTGCCCAGAGCCCCGAGGTGGACAGAAGTAGTTCAGCTCAGCCACTCGTCACTGTTGACTAATAACTGTAAGTCATATTTTCTCTGGTATTTCGAAGACTTTTCATTTGTTTGTTTGTTTGTTTGAAAGAGAGAAAGAAACATAGAGAGGCAGATAGGGCACACCAGGGCCTCCAGCCACTGCAAATGAACTCCGGACACATGCGCCACCTTGTGCATCTGGCTTACATGGGTACTAGGAAATTAAGCCTGGGTCTTTTGGCTTTGCAGGTAAGCTCCTTAACCGCTAAGCCTTTTTTGTAAGCGCAGATATATCCTCTTGTTTCAGATGTACAGGTCAAGTGTGAACAAAACCTCTGAAGTCTTCCTTCTTGTGAACCTGTTTTGTACCAATGTCCAGCAGATGGCATTGTAGTTCAGATTTCAGTTCCATGCTCTAAAATGAAATACACTGAGCCATGGATATCATTTCCAGTTTTCTAAAATTATTTATTATTTGAAAGAGAGAGAGAATGGGTTTGCCAGGGCCTCTAACTACTGCAAACAAACTGCATGTGCTACCTTGTGCCTCTGGCTTACATGGCTACTGGAGAATTTGAACCTAGGCCCTTAGGCTTTGCATGCAAGTGCCTTATCCACTAAGCCGTCTTTCCAGCCCCATTTCCAGTTTCCTAAGAGCCACATTAAAGTGAAAGTAGCTTTGTATTTTATTTAACCCAGTATATCCAAAATATTTCAGCACAATATACAGAAATTATCAATGAGGTTTCCTTTCCATTGTAAGCCTTTTTTGAGAATCCACTGTGTAGACACCGGCTTTTCATCAGGAACATTTTATCTGCTTAGATGCCATAAAACAATTGAACACAATAAGTTCATGTCCAGGTTGTTTAAACATAACATGTGAAAGTTTTCCAATAGCTGAATTGTGTGTCAAGTTTTAAATTTAAGAGTTTTTGTTTGGTTTTGCAGTGCTGGAGATAGAAACCAGGGCCATACACATGTCTGTCAAGCATGCTGTCACTGACCCCCAGCCCAAATTTTAAATTTGAATCTGTGGAGTTGCAGTTTGGTACCTTCATCATACCACAGCCCCATATCATTGCATATCAGACACAAGCATTGGGGCTACTCTACTGACAGGGTTGCTTCCCAGTGACCATTTACAGGCCTATGGTCCCCTGTACATTATCCTCCCATTAGAGACCAAAGGATTGGCAAGTTGATTTCTCTTAGACGTGTATTGAACTATCTAAGGCATTCTACAGCTGTGTCTAACTTGGGGAGCAAGAAGTGACAAAAAAGGGCTGGAGAGATGGCTTAGTGGTTAAGGCGCCTGCCTGCTAAGCCTAAGAACCCGATTCCAATCTCCAGGTCCCACGTTTAGCCAGATGCCAAGTGAGGCAAGGGTGCAATGCTGCACTTGACCACAAGGGGGCGCACGCATGTGGATTTCATTCACAGCAGCTGAGAGACTGCTTACGCGCCCATTCTCTGTCTCCCTCTCCCTCTCTCTCTCTGTCTCCAAAAATAAAAAAATAAAAATAAATTTAAAATTAATAAACAAAAAAGAAGAAGTGACAAAAACTAGAGGAGGCTGTGACCACACCTTTTTTGTGCTGTGGAGAAGCAAGTGAACCAACCTACATCCTAAAACCTGAAAGAAATTGCTTTGAGTCGCTTGTCATTGTAATCTCTCCTCTAGACCTTTGTGAGGGTGGGTACAGTTCATCTGAATTGGCTGAATAAATCATTTTGTTTGCTCGCAGTGTTCCCAAAGGAGAACTTTCAAATCCGTATACATGAGATCCCTGCTGTTTGGCCATACATTTGCCAAAGGCTTGGGGAGGGGTCATTTATCCCCCTGGGCTGGTGTTCAGCTGACCTGGTTGTGACATACAGATGAGGCAGTGGAATTTAGAATCTGGCACGGGGGATGGGTACTGGTCTTTACAGTTAACACAACAGAGTAGCCACACCATATGGTAGCTCGCTTCCTTTTAAGCCAGTAAACCAAGCTAAGTCAGTTTCATGTCAAACTGTTCCTGTAAAATAATACATGGCTAAGGTAAGTAATGATAACTGAAAATAATTTGTTAGCCTGGAAACAGTAAGAGATGAAATCTCCCCACTGGCTGCTTTTGGGGAGGCGTAGTGCTAGTGGAGGCTATGGTCTTCACCTTTGTGTTTATAGACCGGGCGGGGGGCAAGATGGAGGGGTTGATGTTATTATCTAGAAAAACGTCAAAATACTCACTTGAATCAAAGTGTCTTCATAAAAAACTATCCCCCGGCCTGGCCTGGCAGTGTTGTAAGCTATGGTAGTTCTTAAATCCAGAGCTGCTCGTGTGTGTGTGTGTGTGTGTGTACGTGTGCACGCATGTATGCGTAGTAAATACGTGTTTGTCCAGGATTGAGAGTGGTGTGAGTACTGTTTCTTTTCCCCTCAATTTAAATAGGTGTCCCCACTGCATTTCTGACTGCTATGTCCTTCATCCTGAAAGCTCTCGTGCTTGCGGTAGGGTGGCCTTGTTTTAAGCAGTTTCCTTCTGATGTGCTGTTTTCTGTTGCTTGGTCATGGCTGGTCAGTATTAAGCTTGAACATGGGTGTCCTTCTCCCTCCTTACCCACCCCATTTTCTGCACAGTCTCTGTGACTCAGTTGTTCTTTGAAGAAAGAAAGAAAAGAAAAGAAAGAAGGAAGGGAGGGAGGGAGGAAGGGAGGGAAGGAGGGAGGAAGAAAGGAAAAAAATCTGGTTCTGTTCCCATCTGTTCTCCCAGGTCACAGGGGCTTCTGAGAGCTATGTTACCTTCTTGCCAAAAATAACCATCGTTCCTTGAAAGTCTCTATATGTCTATTTCTGCTTATGCTAATTTTGTTTTTAAAATATTTATTATTAGAGAGAGAGAGAGAATGGACGCACCAGATGCATGTGCCGCCTTGTGCATCTGGCTTAAGTGGGTACTAGGGTATCAAACTTGGGTCCTTAAGAATCACAGGCAAGCACCTTAACTGCTAAGCCATCTCCAATCCCCCACTCCCTTTTGGGGGGGGGGGTTGTTGAGGTAGAGTCTTGCTCTAGTCCAGGCTGACCTGGAATTCACTATGTAATTTCAGGGTAGCCTCGAACTCATAGCAATCCTCCTACTTCTGCCTCCCCAGTGCTGGGATTAAAGGCATGCACCACCACTCCCAGCTACCTAATTTTTTATCTATAGCATTTCAGAGAATGTGTAATAATGTACAAGTACCATTTAGTTTTGTTTTCTGTAACGTTTCTAAAACTGAGCTGCTGGGTTATCTGGAGTGCTGCCTAAGAGTCCATCAAAGTAGCTTAAAGACAGCCTGTCAACACTTCAGGTAGTGGCTGTTTGCGCTACTTCACTATTAGGAAGGAAGTGGCCAGTGCATCTGAGATTGATTTAATAGACCTTCTGCCTTTGAAGCCATCCCCTTGGGCATCACTTTCAGAGAGAGAGATCACTGGGTTAGAGGGACAGTCGTTTTGTTTGCTTGATGGCTCTTGTCAGAAGACCCATCTCAGGGAGGGCCCTTCCGCAGACACTACAGTAAATCTCCCTGACAGGGAGGCTGGAGGCTTGGAAGGGATTCTGATCCAGGGTGGAAGTCACTGTGCATCTGATGAAGCCTTGCTTGGCATGTCCACTGTGCTCTGGCCCTCCACAGGCATGCTAACATGCCCTAGGGCCCCTCTGGTTCCCTCTCTGTTAAGAACTCTCCTTACCTGCCCCGTGCTGCTTGCTGCTTATATACTGAGCAGCCACAGGACAGTGTGGTGGGTTTTTCTGCTTCATCTCACTTTCTTTCCCACATAGAGTGGCCTATCCTAGCCTGAAGCCATGCTTATTCACAGTGTAACCACACACCTCCAAGCCCTTGCTGAGAGTTGTGACTAAAATCCGAGGAAGCCAGAAACTAGAGATAATAACCAAGAAAGCCAGGCCAGTAGAGCAAAGAAGCCTACCTTCACGTTTTTTTTTTTTTCACTTAAACTTTATTTTGTTCTATTTTTCTGATTCTCTAGTCTTTTTTTTTTTAAATTAGGAATATGATTAGTATGGACTTGTCATGTGTTGTTAACCATCATTTCCCTCCTCGCTGTCTCCAATCTGCTGAGGGCCTACCTCAGTGGGGTTATTGGTATTCCCCGTGGGGTTATTGGGTTATGCCTGTGAGAGGAGAATACCTCTAAGTATACTGTCCCAACCTGTAGCTCTTAGCCTCTTTCACCCCCTCTTCTGCAAAATTCCTTGAGCTGTGGTGGGTGTGTTTTGTTTTTATTTTAGAGGGAACAAGAGGGAGGAGGAGAGAGAGAGAGAATTGGCACTCCAGGGCCTCAGCCATTGAAATCAAACACCAGATGCTTGTGCCACCTAGTGGACATATGCAACCTTGTGCTTGCCTCACCTTTGTGTGTCTGGCTTACATGGGATCTGGAGAGTAGAACTTGGGTCCCTAGGCTTCGCAGGCAAGCACCTTAACCACTAAGCCATCTCTCCAGCCCCGTGGGTGTGTTTAACATCTACTTCAGTGTTAAACTCTCAGGAACTTCTGGATTTCTGCTTTGATGTGTGTTGAGTTTCCTCAGTGTCTGTCTCCATCACCCTGGTGCAGATTGTCAGACTTGCCATTGACTTTGTTTTTAATTTATTTATTTGCACATGTGTACAGGTGTGTGGTGGCAGGGAGGGTGGGCTACAGGGCCTCTTGCCACTACAGACATTAGATACTTGCACCACGTTTTGTTCCAGCTTGCATGGGTGGCTTGGAAGCCAAACCTGGACCTGCAGGCTTTGCAAGCAAGTGCCTTAACTGCTGAGCCAGCTTTCCAGCCCAGGATTTGCAAGCAAGCTCCTTAATCACTGAGCCATCTTCCAGCCCAATGTTTCACAACTTTTTAAGCATTCAGCTATGGACACTTTTACCTCAAAATGTGTTCTTGGATCAGGGCTAGTTTAAAAAGAGAACATCTGCTTCTGCTGTTAAATCTCCACCCACATTTGCCCATTACCATATGCACTATGCCCTTGTGTGCTAAGTGTGCCCACACCAGCATCACCACCAGCAGCATCAATGCACAAGTCACTAGACTGAGGGGGCATTTTGGTTCCATTGTGAAGTTACAGGACCACTGTCATACATGCAGTCTGTCAGCATGTGCCCTGGGCCTGACATATGGAGTGAATGGAAATGTTTCAGTTCCTATTGCCCCATGCCTTGTGACAATGTCTTATTGCGTGTTTTGATTTTACGGTCACTGTAAAGTCTCTGGCACAACAGGCAAGAGCCTCCTGCTCCATCTATTCTAGGCCATATTCATAACTTCACCTGCTGCCTTCCCACAGGCCCCAGGGCCCCACCATGCTTCAGATGGCCCTGTTTCTTTGTCCTGTTCTTTTTGCCCAGGGTGCCCTTTCTCCTCCTGTCTGCTTGGTGCTTTCTTAGTATCTTCAAGGACACCCTCCAGTGATGCCTCTTTTGACTTATTTCTTTGGGCTGTGTGGCCTTTGCACTTTCTTTCTATAGTGTGCCCCCTATTGTGTAATATAAGGCAGTTTTCTTTTCCTGTTAAATGTTGAACTGCTCAAGGGCAAGAGCCGTATCTCAGAGCTGGAAAAGGAGCAGAATAAAAATGAGATAGACGGGAAGGAGGACAGGATGATATAACGTGGTTGCATGTCAGAAATCATATTTCAGTCTGGAGAGATGGCTTAGCAGTCAAGGCACTTGCCAGCAAAGCCCAAGGACCCAGGTTCAATTCCCCATTACTCACATAAGCCAGGTGCACAGGGTGGCACATGCATCTGGAGTTTGTTTACAGCGGCTACAGGCCCTAGCACACCCATTCTCACTATCTGCCTCCCTCCCTCCCTCTCAAATAAACAAAATATTTTCTTAAAAAAGAAATCACGTTACATAGTAAGAATAGAGAAGAATAAAGTGGCTTGAATTTAGTTGGGGTTCACTTTCTTACATGAAAGAAGTTTGGAAGTAGGTAAAGGATGATATGGGGGTGCCACCGTGTTGTGAAGAGGCCAGGTTCTCTCATTCTGTATGGCCACCTCTAGTGCATGGCTCCCTCTTCAAGGTCACCTGATGGTTCCTATTGGCTGCTGAGTCTACAGCCATCTCATCTCGCCCAGACAAGAATAAGAAGGGCAGCAAATAAATAGTGTTCTTGCCATGCAGACAGCCTTTACAGAGATGTTCGGATCCTCTGCAGAACAGCTCTTCATGTGCTGGGTAGAACACAGTCATGTAATCACTGCTAGCTGAGTTTGGGGTGTGTGTGTGTGTGTGTGTGTGTGTGTGTGTGTGTGTGTGTGTGTGTTGAGGTAGGGTCTCACTCTAGCTTAGGCTGATCTGAAATTCACTACGTAGTCTCAGGCTGACCTCAAACTCACAGCGATCCTCCTACCTCTGCCTCCTGAGTGCTGGAATTAAAGGTGTGTGTCACCATGCCTGGCCAATTTGTTTTGTTTTGTTTTGTTTTGTTTTGTTTTGTTTTGTTTTGTTTTGTTTTGTTTTGTTTTGTTGTTCTAGCTGAGTTTTGGAGAGATGTGGTAATAAGTTATCTGTGTATTTGATTAAAAACAGCATTGCTTTTTTAAAAATGTATTTGAGAGAGAGAATGGGCACACCAGGGCATCCAGCCACTGCAAACTCCAGACACGTGTGCCCCCTTGTGCACATGCACAACATTGCACACTTGCCTCACTGTGCATCTGGCTTACATGGGATCTGAAGATTCAAACATGAGTTCTTGGGCTTTGCAGGCAAGTGTCTTAACTGCTAAGCCATCTGTCCAGCCCATTAACTTTATTATTTATAGTCTTTATTACCTTATGCTCCATTTGAGATAATTGCACAGTTTTTGTTGTTGTTTTTTGTTTGCGGTTTTTTTTTTGGGGGGGGGTTGAGGTAAGATTTTGTCCTAGCCCAGGCTGACCTGGAATTCTCTCAGGGTGGCCTTGAACTCACGGCGATCCTCTTACCTCGGCCTCCCAAGTGCTAGGAATAATGGTGTTCACCACCATTATTGCTTTTCAAAGTGGCTTTTAGTTCTGAATCAACACTTCTCCAAGGAGGATACGAGCAGCCAACAAGCTCATGAAAGATACTTGGCATCAATACATATTCAGAACTTGCAAACCAAACCCATAACTTCACACCCACAGGACGACACCAGAATCTAGAGACAATAGTAACAAACTCTGTAGACAAGACATGTAGAAATGAGAACTCTGGTGGCATTTCAGCTGGGTCTGTGAAGCGGTGCAGCGCTTTAGAAAAGAGCCCCAGGGGTTTTTCATAAAGTCACACATCGAGTGATCACACAACCCTGCAAGTCTACTGCCAGATGCACACAGCTGAGGAAACAGAAACCATTCCTCAAGTGGGGAGATGACTCTGGGTAAAAGTGCGTGCTACACAAACATGACCACCGTGAGTTCAGAGCCTCAGAACCCAGAACCTGTGTGAAGCTGGATGTGGCAGCATGTGAAGCATCTGTAGTCCCAGCATGCTTACGGTGAGATGGAACATGGAGAAAGGAGAATCCATGGATGCTCATGGGCCTGCCTGTGTGTGGTGTACACAGCAGCAAGCAAAAGACTGCTTCAAACAAGGTGGAAGATGAGAACCCACACCCAAGCTTGTCCTCTGACCTCCACACACATGCCATGGCACACATGCACCCACACTCACACACATACAGGGGTTTTTATTTGTTTATTTTTTTTTCAAAGTAGGGTCTCACTCTAGTTCAGGCTAACCTGGGACTATGTAGTCCTAAACTGGCCTCAAACTCACAGCAATCCTCCTACCTTTGCCTCCCGAGTGCTGGGATTAAAGGTGTGTGCCACCACACCCAGCCACAAAAGATTTTTGTTGTTGTTGCTGGTTTTTGTTGTTGTTTTTTAAAGCCTTCCTCTGCCACTCAAGTTTGATACAGGACAGCTTGCTGACACTGTGTGCAAAAACGTGTATGGATGTTTCTGGCAGCATTATTTATGATTACCAAAAATCAGAAATACGCACCAATTTGTGAATGAGTGTATCAACTGATTGTGGCATATCCATAGAATGGAATATTACTCAGTCAGAAAAAAGAATGGAGTACTTATACATGCTACAACATAGATGGCTTAAAAAAACATGGCAACCAAAGAAAAGCCCATCACAAAAGGCCACATACTTATTACTCCATTTATATACAAAATGTCCACCAGTACAGATAAATACAAGTAGAAAAAAGGTAGATAAGTTGTCTGGGATTGTGAGGAAATGGAGAATGATTGCCAGTGGGTTTGTTTTGGAGATGATAACATATTCTAAAATGAGAGACGTTTGTTGATTGGGCATCTCTGAATATTCTATGTAGTGTTATACATGTTAAAGGTATGAATTGTCTGATACATGAATTATATCTTGGCAAGCCTGCTTTAAGAATCAGCTTGTATCTGTAAGTCATATCTTCAAAATTAACCTCAAAAGAAAGGAACTAGTTAGGAAGGTTGGAGAGAGGACAGTTAACATTAACAAGGATTTTCCTAAGGATCATTTTAATCATCTTCTTTATCTGAGTCCTGTCTGTTGTTTTGTTTTGTTTTGTTTTGTTTTGTTTTGTTTTGTTTTGTTTTGTTTTGTTTTGAGGAAGGGTCTCTCTCTAGCTCAGGCTGACCTGGAATTCACTATGTCGTCTCAGGCTGGCCTCAAACTCACTACGATCCTCCTACCCCTGCCTCCCAAGTACTAGGATTAATGGCGTGCGCCTGGCCTGTCAATTTTTATTAAAGGAGGAGAGGGGGAAAAGGAGGGTGTGGAGGAGACAGCAGAAGAACCTGCTCTGCACAGTCAGGTTCAAGACCCCTCTGGCCCACTGCCCAGAAGACTGGGGTTCTGAGCAGTTTCTTTGCTCTGTATACTTATTTCCAAAATGAATCTATTTTTCGGACTGCGCAAAGCTGAGGAACGGACATGCCTAGGGGTGTAACAAATAGGTATAAGAAGCCACTTTGTCTACAAGCCAGCAGAATGTTAGAAGCTTTGCCCAGTGGAACTGGTGTTCCGTGAAGATTTTGTTTCTGAGAGGGGTACAGAGACAGCTTAAAGGCCATGGAGAAGTAGTGTGGTGTTTGGAAAGGCCTCCATGCTTTGAGTCTGGGGACAGGTAACTCCTAAGCCAGAGCTCCAGTTCCTTATCAGCCAGACAGGAAAGACTACAGCGTCCTTACCACAGGCTGGACACACAGCCATGAACATGTGTGCACCCAGGAAACTGCCCAGGAGTGGCCCTGGAGGTCAGGCTTTGAAAAGGGAAAAGATTGCCTGAGTGAAAGAGAGAGCTGTGGACACAGTGGAGAAGCGGTTGTCAGGCTGGACACGGCTGGATAGCTGCAGTCCTGTCGAGGATGGTTAGAAGGTGCTGCCAGCAGTCGGCCCTTGGCTGTCAGGGCCAACATTAAGGCTAGTGTGCTAGTTGGGCTGCTGGAGTTAGATGAGAGATGAGCTGACACTATAGACACACTGGAAAGGCCATCAGAGGATAAGCCCTTGCCCTGAGCTTATGACCTTCCTGCCAAGGCTTCCCTCCAGGAAGCCCCCCAGAAATCAGTAGAAATCTGTTGTTATTGTATAGCATGGAGACCACTGTTAGATCTTAGTGTTGCTGACAGCATAATTGTACAAAAGTAAACAGGTATGCCAATGCAAGTTGAGGAAGGCAGCTGCTTCTACCTCAAATCCTTACCATGGCCCCCATTCCGTTTGCCATAGCCAGATACCTTCCTAGAAAACAAACCTGTTATCTTAAAACCAGAGGCCATAAAATCAAGGAATTTCTCTCAAGACAGTCTGTATTATGGCAAAGTCATTACTTGTGATGCATACGTAAGCTATTTTTGATACTTGTGTAACCTAAAAATAGAAACACAAAAACACTTGTGGGCCAAGATTCAGTGCCTCTGATCCCATTTGGGACAGAGAGCTCCCTGGCTCCCCCCAGTTCTCTATGTCTAATTGAGTGCTGTGAGGTTTTTTTGTCTATGCATCGCCATTCCCCTTCGAGGACCTGAACCCTACGACACTGGCTGCAGCAGGTTCATGTTGTTATAAATGAGTTTTATAAATGCCATCCCCACTGAATCCAAGGCTCCCAATGCCCACTCGCACTCTATTAAAGAGGGAAATACGTAGCCATGGTCCACTGATTGTGAGGGATGCCTTTCCACACCACATCTCTGAAATTGTGCTATGTCCTATAGTCAGTGCCATCTTTCATATTGTTTTTTCTGCTAACATGGTGTGCCTTCCTGTCACTGGTGTCTAAAGCTTGATTAAACACACCCATGACATTCATCCAATGCAGCTGTGGTGGTGAATCTCCTCATTCTTTGCTGTTGGGCTTGGGATGTGCATTTGGGTAATCCGATGCCCATCTTGGAGTTGGGACCAGGAATTCCCATGTCATTTGCCTCTGGAAAGAGAGAGCCAGGGGAGCAGCCAACGGAATGCCTTTTTTTTTTTTTTTTTTTTTTTTTTTTTTTTTTTTTTTTTTGGTTTTGCAGGCTTTTATCACCAGACCACCAGCAGGTCATCCACACTCAGATTGCTAACTGCAAGAGGTGAGGTGAGATTCTTTTCCATTCTCTGGCTCTTTTGTCCCTCCAGCCCCCAAGTTTCTACCTTCAATTCTCAGTAGCTTTTCTGGGCCCATCCTCAACCAGGAGGCTCTTCCAAGCACGACTCACTAGTGTGGGTGTCCAAGGGAAGATGAGGGAGGGGAGCAACACTTTGCTCTGGTGTGGGTGAGTGACCAACGACATCCTTATCCTCCTGGGATAGGAACCACTGGTGCGGTGACCTATGAGCACCACTGTGCACATCAGCCACATCTGTCTCCAAGGCTTCTCTTGTAGGTGAGGGGTTCTGACCCCGTCACCTCCCAGAGTGCTGAGTCTTGACAGCTGAAGATCCGTCTCCTCTGAGATGGACAGTGTCACCTAGCAGAATGTGTGTCCGGGAGATATGAGGATGGTCAAGACCAACAGAGAACTATACCTACAATACTTGGCCACGGCCCCCAAGCTGCTGGCCCGTATTGCTAAACTGCTCAGCACCTGCCGCAACGCGGGCATCGCCATCCCCAAGGGCATCAGGAACATCTTTGAGTTCACCTGGGAGGAGCTCATCACTGACCCCACGGTGCCCACCCCATCCAACATCCAGGACCTGGTGGTCAGCTTTGGAGCTCCTTCAGTGGTGTTTGCAGAGGTGATCCCGGTGCAGTCCCCTGTCCAGAAAAAGCCACCACCACCACCACCGCTGCCCATGGTGAAGCCTGAGCTGCCCACAGCCACCAGGGCAGGCAAGCACTCTCTCCTCTTCCCCATCTCCTCCCGCCAAGCATCCCCTGGCCAGGAGACCCTGCAGAAGTTCCAGCGGCAGTCCATCCACCTGCTCACAGAGCTGCTGTCCCTGAAGATGAAGGCCATGGTGGAGTCTGCCTCTGGTAAGACTCTCACAAACAACCCCACCATTTGTGCCCGTTAGGGTCTTATGTCTACCACATCTACCCTTACAATCAAGCCGAGCATCCTTAATCCAAAAGTCTAAAAGGTTTTTGAATGCTATCATGGTGCCACAGCAGAAAATTCTCACAATGGATGACCCACAATGAGTTGCAGGCACCCTGAAAATCTTGTATAAAAGGGCCTACAGTCTGCAAAGTGTTCATGAAGCATCAGGGAACTTCATGTTCTGATTTGGGTTCCGTGCTCAGAAAGCTCATCATGAGTATGAAAATATTCCAAAACCCAAAAACACAACTCTTTTGGTCCCAGGTGGTTTAGAGAAGGGACACTCAACCTGTATATAGTAAGCACATGCTAGAAATAGATGTTGTCCAAGAGTCTGCTATAGGAATTTTTGAACTTTTTTCCCTTTCCTTGCCCACATCTTCTCATCCTCCTTTTCTCCCATTTCCTCAGCTTTTCGGAGCCAGTTTGGAAGGATAGCGGTAGGAGCAATGAGAAGTCAGATATTGGTGGTAGAGCTTGGGGTAATGGTGCAGAGGTGGGCAGGGCTGTAATCCATGTAGAGTTCCTGGATCAAGAGGATCAATTGGTGCTAAGGAGATGGCTCAGATGGAAAAGTGCTTGCCACACAAGCATGAAGACCCAACTTCAACACCCACGTAAAGGCTGAGCATGTCAGTACATGTTTGTAATCCCAGTCCTGGGGAGGTGGAGATAGGACAGTCCCTCGGGCTTTGGTAGTTAGTCTAGCTGAGTCAGTAAGCTCCAAGTTCGGTGAAAGATCCTGTCTCAAAAAAAAAAAAAAAAATGAGGTGATGAGGTGGAGAGCAATTGAGGAAGATACTCAATGTTGAGCTCTGGCCTCTATCCATGCAGACATGTACATGCACACACACGAACATGTACAGAGATACAAAAGAAAAACAGAGTGTTCGTTGGTAGGTAGTCAGAGCCAGGCCCAGCCAGTACGAGGGAAAGTTATAAGAGCCTGGGTTCCTCCAAGCTGAAGTTATCCCCCTACTGTCAAGGCAAGAGCCTAGAACAGTATCGTCAATAGAGCCTTCTTAAAGCTGCCTTACTTCAGATACCAGAAACCTCAGTGCCCAGCCCATGGGTAGGAAGAGAGAAGAGAGGTAAGTGGGGCTGGGAGCAAAGTACCACCTGTTGGATCTTGAGCTGTCTATCCAGGTGTGTGTGTGTGTGTGTGTGTGTGTAAGGAGCCCCTTTACCTTTACACTGGAAGTAGGTCTTATTTGCAAAGGTCTTTTTTTTTCTGGAAGTGTCATTCATGCCAAGAGGAAAATACGATGCCTTTGGTCATTCCCTCAGTAGGTGCCAATCCCTTGGACATCACCAGGCGCTTTGTGGAAGCCAGTCATCTCCTCTATCTCAATGCCAAGGAGATGGCCTTCAACTGCCTGATCGGCACCATCGAAAGAAACTGCATTAGTGCCAGCTATCTGGAAAAAGGTAGGTGCCAACAAGCGGGCACTGGGAAGATCAAGGCAGTGTATTGTTGGGGGCGGGCTTATGGGTATTGTAGCCAGTGTCCCTTGCCAGTGTTTGGCACACTCTTCTGTTGCTATTGTCCACCTTATGTTGGCCAGGGAGTGGCATCCACTCTCTGCTCATGCCATCATGTTCCCCTGCCATCATGGAGCTTGTCCCTCAAGCCTGTAAGCCAAAACAAACCTCTTTTTTCCCACAAGCTTCTCTTGATTGGGTGATTTCTATCAGCAATGTGAACCTGACTGCAACAGTAAAGTTGGTACCAGGAGTGGGGTCATTTGCTGCTAGACACCTGACTGTGTGGCTTTGGCCTTTTGGAGCTGATCTTCTTTTTTTTATTATTATTAATTTATTTTTTATTGACAACTTCTTTAATTGTAGACAATATCCCATGGTACTTCCCTCCCTTCCCCCACTTTCCCCTTTGAAACTTCACTCTCCATCATATCCCCTCTCCCTTGGAGCTGATTTTCAAGAGGAATGTGGAAGGATTTGAAACCTTATCCTAAGAGACGCCTTGCAATGCTGTAAGTACAGCTTGATGAACTATTCTGGTCAAACTCAAACTTGAATGCAATAAGAACTATGGACTGTGATGTATGGCTTATAAGGGAGAGAAAGAGCTTTCCTTGGACTGGGATAGAAGCAGTTTGTGTGAGAGGCTTGCAGTTATGCCCATGTCCTGAGAACTTGTGCAGGGTTGCTTTGCGTAGAAATGGATTGGTGTGAGCAGAGGGATATGACAGAAATGAAATCTTTGGGCTGAAACTTCTGCCATTCAGCTGCAATTATATGAGAGATTGCAACCTTTGAGACTGGGCCAGCTGACCTGCACTGGGGCAACAGAAAGAATGTAGATGCTTTTGAAGGGACCTGAATTCTCAAGGAGTGCCCTATTCTTCAAAGTCTGCTTTATTCTCCCCTGGATTAACAACTTGGCACCTACCTGGTATTGTGGAGTATAAGAAATGCAGGAAAGAGAGGGTTATTGAATTTACAACATGGTCCTGTGTTTTGGAAATGGCCATGGGCAGTGTGAAGCAGGTTTGCTGGATGCCTGCATGGAGACCTGATGGAGCCATGAGGATGGGCTGTGGGTTGCAATGGAGACCAAATGGAGATGCTGGGACCACAAGATGGCAGCTAAGGAATGCTGCTAGCCCAAGATAAAGTTTTCCAGAACTGTGAGTAGCCTACCTGGAGGGGCAGAATTGGAACTCCAGAGACTTGTTGCTGGTTAAAATTATTGGACTTGGAGCTACAGAGTTGGATGTTTTCCCTGTTTAAATCTTGTATTGGTTGAATATTTCTTTGTTATGTCCAATTCCATCTTTTGCAGTGTGAGTGTTTATTCTGTGTCATTATGGATTTAGGGATTTTTTTGGTATTATGGTTCAGTTAAAAGACCTTAGATTATGGGGATATTTGAACATCATTGGGATTGATAAAAATTATAGGCACTTTTAAAGTTAGATGAATGCATTGTATTTTATATCATGTATGGTTATCAGTTTATGGGAGCCAGGAGCAAAATGTGGTGGTTTGATTCAGGTGTCCTCCATAAACTTAGGTGTTCTGAATGCTAGGTTCCCAGCTGATAGAGATTTTGGAATTAATGCCTCTTGGAGGCAATGTATTGTTGGGGGTGGGCTTATGGGTATTATAGCCAGTTTCCCCTTGCAAGTGTTTGGCACACTCTCCTGTTGCTGTTGTCCACCTTATGTTGGCCAGGGGGTAATGTCCACCCTCTGCTCATGCCATCATTTGCCCTGCCATCATGGAGTTTCCCCTTGAGGCTTTAGGCTAAAATAAACCATTTTCCCCCAAAAAACTGCTATTGATCAGGTGACTTCTGCCAGCAATGTGAACCTGACTACAACAGGTCCCAAATACAGAATCATATTACCAGCCAATATAAAAACACACTCACAGGACTGGAGAGATGGCTTAATGGTTAAGGCGTTTGTCTGTCAAGCCTAATGATCCAGGTTCAATTCCTCAGTACTCCCGTAAACCAGATGCACAAGGTGGTGAATGCATCTGGAGTTTGTTGGCAATGACTAGAGCCCCTGGCGTGCCCATTCTCTCTATCTGCTTCTCTCTCTCTCTTAAATAAATAAACTAATAAAATATTTTAAAAAACACACACACACACACACACACACACACATGAAAAACCCTAGTGTACAGGAGAATATCGGTAGGTTCTATGAAAATACTATTGTATTTTATATAAGGAATTTGAACATCCAAGGATTTTGGTATCCAAGGGAACTGATGCCCAGTGGCTGGGACTGCACGATGCCTCATCATTAAAGATGATAATAAAGATAAAGGAAAATGGCCCTCACTCTTAGTGGTCCATCTTATCTAATGTGTTTTAAGCATTTTTTTCAGGATGACAGGCTTTGCCTCCAGGCACCATCCCCCTGCATCCTTCATAGCTTATAATTCATGGGGTGAAGAAGAGTGAGGATGGAATTTGGCTGAACTATGGGAGCCTTCAAGGGGATTTCTGTAACCCAGTGAACCCATGAAGGCTGAGACAGCCCCTTAATCACGGAGCTTACCCAGGCGCTTCTGGGACAGATGCCCCTTTCTTTAAAAAAGCTTTGAGTTTAGCGGTGGCATGGGGAGGGGAGCAAAATACAAATGAATGAGTAATCTACCCATTTTGGGATGAAAAAGCATTCGGTTTTCCCTGGACTTTTAATTAGACAGCTCTCCCAGGACTTCTAAAATAAGTTCTCAGTAGCGCAATTTATTTGAGTATTTTATGTTTTTCTGGACTGTCTTGTAGTGTGCAGTAGACCCAAGTTGTAGCTGGGTCTGGTGAATCTTCTTAACAACCGCTCTGTGCCATCTAAGTGAGCCATTTACCTGGTAATAAGACTGCTTCCACTTGCCCTCACACTTACACATCCTGGCTTATTACAGATAAACACGGGTCCTTTATTTTTACCTAATAGCAATATTACTAAGCAAAACATCTTGCTATTTCTAACAGAAGAGGTATTTGATGTGTGTGTGTGTGTGTGTGTGTGTGTGTGTGTGTGTGTGTTATAGTCTTGGAATTGTTTTGTCTCTGAGTTTCTTTACATGATAGACTGTAAATGTTTTCCAGCATGGCTATATAGTTTGCATACTTGTCATCTGAGTGGAGAAAGACTCCTAACATTTGTGGGTTTTTTAAGTCTAATATTTATCTAAATGCTTACGTGTCCATGCTTTTTGTTAGTAGTATAATATGCAACTATATGCACATCACTTCTTAGTTCTCTTGCATTGATTCAGATTAATTTCCCAGGGGATGGTTTATTAGGGCAAAGGAGCATAGTATGTACATAGTTCTGCTAAGCAACACTTTCTGGATTCATTTCATGGATTTTTTTTCCCTACACAGCCAGGGCTGACATGCTTTATTCTATCTTGCCCCACATTGTTTCCTACTAGTTTTTCCTCCTTTGTACTAAAGTAACTAGCACTCAAAAGTTTTTGTAAGTCAGGCGTGGTGACACACGCCTTTAATCCCAGCACTGGGGAGGCAGAGATAGAAGAATCACCATGAGTTCGAGGCCACCCTGAGACTGTATAGTTAATTCCAGGTCAGCCTGGGCCAGAGTGAGACCCTACCTTGAAAAACAAAAAAAAAAAAAAAAAAAGTTTTTGTGCGTGCATGTACTTGTGTATATTGGTATGTGTGTGAGCATGCATGTGTATAATGTGTGTGTGTGTAGGCCAGAGGACAACCACAGCTGTCTTTCCTCAGGTACTGTCCACCTTTTATGTGAGAGTGTAGGTACATGTATATGTGTGCATGTGGAGGCCATGGGACAGTCTTGAGTGCCACCCACAAGAACACTGTCCATCTTTTAAAAAAAAATTATTTATTTATTTGAGAGTGACAGAGAGAGAGAGAAGGAGGCAGAGAGAGAGAGAGAATGGGCACACCAGGGCCTCCAGCCACTGCAAACAAACTCCAGACAAATGCACCACCTTGTGCATCTGGCTTACATGGGTACTGGGGAATCAAGCCTCGAACCAGGGTCCTTAGGCTTCACAAGTGAGTGCTTAACCACTAAGCCATCTCTCCAGTCCCCTATCTTTTTTTAAAACAGGGTCTCTCATTGGCCTGGAGCTCACTGATTAGGCTAGAACTGGCTGGCCAACAAGCCCCAGGGATCCTCCTGTCTCTGCCTTCCAGTGCTGCCATTAAAAAGATATGCCAGCCAGGCATAGTGGCGTACACCTTTAATCCTAGCACTGTGATTTTGAAGCCAGTCTGGGACTCACTATGCAGTCTCAGGGTGGCCCCGAATTTGCTGTGATCCTCCTACCTCTGCCTCCCGTGTGCTGGGATTAAAGGCGTGTACCACCACGCCTGGCAAAATAATAATAATAATAATAATAATAATAATAATAACGCTCAATTTTCCAGGCATGGTGGGGCATGCCTCTTATCCCAGCACGCAGGAGACAGGTAAGAGGATTGCTGTGAATATGAGACCAGCCTGGAATGACAGAGTGAGTTCCAGGTCAGCCTAGGCTAAAGTGAGACCCTACCTTGAAAGATAAAAAAATAAAATTTAATTTAAAAAAAACGCCATAATGCTTGGATTTTTAAAAACATGTTTTTCTTTTTCTTTTTTAAAATTAAGTATATAGTTTGTAATGGACACATCATGCATGGGTACCATCATTTCCCCTCCTTCCAGCCTCAATTCCACTGAGGGTCCGCCTCAGTGGGATTGCTGGTGCTCCCCATGGGGATGTGGGTTATGAGTTGTGAGAGCAGCAGTCATTTTTGGGAGGTGGCAATGCCTCTAGATACGCCCTAACAACCTGTGGCTCTTATAATCTCTCTGCCCCCACTTCTGCAAAAATCCCATGGTGGGTGTGTTTTTAAGTCTACCTCAGTGCTGAGCTCTCAAGAGCTTCTGGATTTCTGCTGTGGTACATGGTGAGTGTCCTCAGCGTCTGTCTCCTTCGCCCTGGTTGTCAGGCTCACCGTGGAAGCAGCACCCTTGCTCATCTCATCAGTTCCTCTGCGGTTTCAGCTGGACCCTGGCTGGTGTGAGAGGAGTGGTTCATCTCCTCGGTTCTCGCTACCTTCAACCCCCAGTGAACACTTCCCCCAGCAAGCAGGTCTCCCTTCCTGGGTGGCTCTCTCTCTCTCTCTCTTTTAATTTTATTTATCTATTTGAGACAGCGAGACAGGAAGAGGCAGACAGAGAGAGAGAGAAAGTGAGAGAAAGGGTGCACCACAGCTTCCAGCCACCGCAAGCAAACTCTGGACTCATGTGCCATCCTGTGCATCTGGCTCACACAATAAACCATGATAATTCCCTTCTCACCCCTATTCTCCCCCTCTCAAATCCACCCTCCATTAAATCCTTCCTTCTTTCCAATTAGTCTTTCTTCTATCTTGACGTCATCATCTTTTCCTGCTATTATGAAGGTCTTGTGTAGGTAGTGTCAGACACTGTGAGGTCATGAATGTCAAGGTTATTTAGTATCTGGAAGATCGCTTTGTAAGCAGTCCTACCCTTCCTTTGGCTCTTACATTCTTTCTGCCACCTCTTCTGCAATGGACCCTGAGCCTCAGAGGGTGTGATAGGTATGTCTCAATGATGAACACTCCACTGTCACTTCTTCTCTGATAAGAACTCTGGTGAGTTGTTTGTTTGTTTGTTTGTTTGTTTGTTTTCCCTGAGGTAGCTTCTGACCTGGAATTCACTATGTAGTCTCAGGGTAGCCTTGAACTCATGGTGGTCCTCCTACCTCTGCCTCCCGAGTGCTGGGATTAAAGGTGTGTACCACCATGCCCAGCTTATGGTGAGTTTTGAGTCACCCAATGGTCACCACCATCTGAAAAGAGAAGCTTCTCTAACCAAAAGTGAGAGTAGCATTACTATATGGGTATAAACACAAAAAAAGCGCTTAGAGGGCAGTTTGGTGGCATGATATATACATTTAGCCCTAGGGCTCATGACCTCCCCCATCATGGGGTTTTGACTAGGGTTTCAGAACCAGACATGTATTTCCTCCTGGGGAGCCAGTCTCCAGTCCAATTAGAAAGCAGTTGGTTTCCCCCACAACAGACATACCACTATTGCACACATTGGCCTGGCTGGCCAATCTTAGGGCTGGCAGGGTCCAATGCTGCTCAACAGTGAGGAATGTATATATACATGCACAGCTCTTTCCAGCCTGCTGACAGCTGGTCAACAGGGAGGAGGTTTCCAGCTCAGCCCTAGCTTCATTTCTCAATGACATGAAGCGTCCAATACTTGGCTTTTATTATTATTTATTTACTTACTTAAGAGAGAGAAAGAGGCAGAAAGAAAGAGAGAGAGAGAATGGGCATGCCACGGTATCCAGCCTCTGCAAATGAACTTTAGACACACACACCACTTTGTGCAACTGGCTTAAGTGGGTACTGGGGAATTGAACCTGGGTCCTTAGGCTTTGCAGGCAAAAGTACCTTAACCCTTAAGCCATCTCTCTAGCCCAATGTTTGGCTTTTTTTATGTGGGCCTTGGAGATTGAATTCAGGTCCTTGTGCTTGCAAGGCAAATAGTTTACCAACCAATCCACATTTCCCAGCCCTAAAGGTTGCTTTAAAAAATATTTTATTTATTTATTATTTACTTGAGAGAGAGAAAGAGAGATAGAGACAGACAGAAAGAGGAAGACATACAGTGTATATGGGCACTCTAAGGCCTTTTTGCCACAATAAGCGAACTCAAGACACATGTGTCACTTTGTGCATCTGGCTTTTACGTGGTGGGTACTGGGAATGCAAATTTATGCCGTCATGCTTTGCAAGCAAACATCTTTAACTGCTGAGCCATCACTCCTAGCCCAAAGATCATTTAAATTTCAACACTTGGATCATTTAGCAACAGTGTGTGTTTTTGTGTTTTATCACCTAGGGTGGAATCTATCTTTACAGTCTTTGTCTACTTATGAGATCTAGTTTGCCATTTTCTTTCCAAATTTGGGTGTATTGTGATAAGTGTCATAACTTGGAAGCAAAGATACCCTAAAGAGGCTCTTGCACTTTTGGCTGTCAGATATTGAGACAAGAAACCGCAAAGAACTGGAATTTTCCTTTATAAGTGTCATGCGAGGGAAGGACAAGATTGGGCCCCTGTCACCAGCTTGTCTCCCCAAAGAGATTTTGCACATTCTGACACAACAGGCTGGGAGTCAGGATAGGAGGGACCACCCCCAGCAGGACTGCTTCCTTAGGTGTAGCTCTTGCTCTCTATTTAAACTTAATCCTCGTGGCAGAATGCTGAAGACTTGCAGGTCACCAGAACTCTTGATTTGTTCCTCTTCCCAACATGGCCGCATTGGATAAATATCCTTTTTCTGCTTTTCACTATTACCTATTTAATTGGCCTATTGAGGACAGGTGCTGCACCTAGCTTGTTAGGGCTGTGAGGGCCCAGGCTTTGACTCTAACAACTCTAGGAACAAAAATGATCAAGGGCTGGAGAGATTACTCAGTGGTGAAGGCATTTGCCTGCATAGCCTAACAACCTGGGTTTGATTCTCCAGTGCCCACGTAAAACCAGATGCACAGTGGAACATGCATCTGGAGTTTGTTTGCCATGGCTGAAGGCCCTGGTACACCCATTCATTCTCTCTCTCTCTCTCTTCTCAAATAAATAAATAAATAAATATTTTTTAAATGATCAAGATGGGCTGGAGAGATGGCTTAGTGGTTAAGGCGCTTGCCTGCAAAGCCTGAGAACCCATGTTCTACTCTCCAGATCCCACATAAGCCAGACCCACAAAGATGAGACAAGTTCAAGGTTGCACATGGCCACTGAGTGGCACAAGCATCTGGTGTTTGATTGTAGTGGCTGAGGCCCTGGTACGCCAATTCTTTCTCTATCTCTAAAAATTAAAACATTATCAAGACTTTCTACTAATGGGAAGCGTACTACACGGAATTGTTAAGTGGTTACATATCAGATGACTGCACACAACATGGTGTGATTCAGCAAGAGACAGATAGTATTGTTGGATACAGCTGGTTCTTGGTTCCTTGTTCCTGGATGACCCAGGTCTATTTGTCCTATCTAGAGCAACCCGACATTTACAGTTGCCCTTAGAGGAATGTCATCTTGAGCTTGCATGCGGCTCCTTGTTCCTGGGTCCCTTTGCTCTTGAGAGGTTAGGGGGAGATGGAGAGTGCCTTAAAGATATCCCTGAATCCCAGAGCTTACCTACGGCTTTTCCAGGAGACCTCTTGATTAGTTTGTTATAAGAGGACACTTAGCGTATCTGGCCCACCATCTCATTAGACTAGGAAATTTATATTATAGTTTTGATTTAAGATCATTAAATTGTTTAACATGGCGAGAAGATTCACTCCCTCTTCCTTTCCAGAGTCCCCCATGAACATCTCTGCCATGGGAGTGAACTCACCATACCAGCTGGTCTACCAGTCTTCCACAGCCTGTCTGAGCTTTTCCCTCTCAATGGGAAAGGAAACCAAGAAGAAAATAGGTAGTGTTCCAAGCCAGCTGCCTTCCCCTTGTCTCACCCCTCCTCCCCATGTGGTGGTGGTGCGTGAAGGGGAGAGACAGTGATCCAGCCTCTGAAGGTTGGTGGCATGGCTAGATCTGGTTTCTGGTAGGAAAAGTGCTCAGAGGCCCCACCTGGAGAACTAGCAGCTTTTAACACAGATTGTCACAGGCACATCAGAGCCGTACCACATCTATCTAGCCACTGCACTTGAAGGGTCACATTCCACTCCCTCCGTGGTCCCCATCACATCTTCTACCACTGTTATGTCCCAGACTCGCCTCTCTGCAGAGACACTTCTCCCTCTGTCCAACCACGGTGCTAACGGGGAAGTAAAAAAGGGGAATGCTTGCATTCTCAAATCTCAAATCTAGTAGACCCCTGGTCTACTAGAAGGGGCTACTATGTGTGGGCAGGAAGCAAAGACAAAGAAGACACCCATGTTTGATTGAGGAAGGCCCACAAAGAAGGGTGGGCTTAATGGAAAGCAGGTTGCAGGTGAGAGCAAGCCGAAGGTCAGCAGCAAGCTCAGAGGAGAGACTGGGGTTGCAGGCAGTAGGCAAGGCCTCTAGAACCTTCCGTCCTACCCTATCATCTGTGGTAGGTAGACAGTGTAGGTGAGACAGGGTAGCCAAGGGAAGCTTGCATAGCGAAGGAGGGCTAGTGGGATTGCTCACAATGCCTGTTTGATTCCCACAGACACTGGAGGTAAGGCTGGAAGTTGAGAAGCTTGGAGCTTTTACTTGACCCTGTCCTAGCTACCCGTGGGACTTGCTTTCCTCGTGCTACACTCATCTTGGTAAAAGGGGGGTGGTTATTGGGCCCTGTTGGAGGCATCAAGATGAAGCCCCCATTTCACTGTTATCCTTCCTCTTTCGGCTTGGTTCCCTGACCGATCTCATCACCTTGCCCTCCCCAGTCCCTGATGTACCCTTAAGGATTCATACCGAATGACAGCCAATGATTCCCACCCCTTCAGAGCATGAATAATCCTCCCCCGGGGGTATTCTACAGCCTACTCACCTGCCTTCTCAAATCCATCCAACTGCAGGTAAGTCAAGGGCCACAGATGATAGCATGTCCCCAGTCCTACGAGGAATCCGAACCCCTCCAGACAGCGTCACTGAGATCAATGACCCCTGCCCTGAGGCTCGGGAGAAGCTGCAGGAAATGTGCCGCCACATGTGAGTGCCTGGGACACAGGGCACAAGGCAGAAGGCCCCCCTTTAGTCACAGCAATGGATAGACCATTCTAAGGTGTGTGGGCTGGGCACTCCCCACATCAGACCAGCTGTGGTGACCTTCAGAAACACACACAACCATGATCCTTCCTCTTTTGTACAGAAGGCAGTGGTGAGCCACCAATGGTAAGGAGCTACCTCAGCTCACACAGCTCTGTCAGCCTGACTCCTGTGAGATGCTCTTTGTCTGCAGCTGTTCCCTCACCCAGGATAGCCCTTTTCAAGGCTTTGCGTCCTCCTCAGTGTTAATCTCTGAGCATCATTTGCAAGTGTTCTACCAAAAGCAAAGAAAGTCTCTCAAGACAAATAAGCATTTCACCCATGTGAATTATTGATAGTATATGATCTGGGGGATTCCACAAGGCCTAGCAAGAAATTCTTTTCTTTGGCCAGTCCAGATAGTTAAAAATGTTTAAACTATGTAAGTCAGGGCAGGGTAGATGGCAGCCACCTAGTTTACCTCTGTACTGTGACATTCTGGAAGGAAACTCTTCCCCTGGAACTCGGGATGGGGTGAGGGAATGAGGTGTGCCCAGCTGCTCTAGAGTCCCCTTCGTGTATAGTCCCATTCCACAAGCCCTTGCCCCATGCTTGGATGACAGTCAGGTAAAGGCTGTGAAGCACTGTGCAGAACCTCCCTGGAGTGTGAGAACCAAGTACTAGAAGATCCACTGGTCTTGTTTCCCTACAGAGAAACCGAAAGGATCTTGTGGGAAGGGAGGAACATCTACTACCCCATGATCTTACGCAACTACAGGGCAAAGATACCCTCTCATTCAACAGCAATCTCCAAAACGGACTCTCATGTGTTGAGTGGCAACCACAGTCACACTTCAGGAACTCAGATTCCTACTGCCATATCTTACCAGCCTAGCTACTATACTCATGGGAGTGGCCTTTCCCAAGACACGAAGACACCCAAGAAGCCCCTCAAGTTGCACCACAGCTTCTATGATGGCTCCTCCTTCATTTAATATCCTTTTGATGGGTGCTACCCTTTCTCCCCGACTCAGCCCCAGAAAATTCCAGAGCTTGAAATAGCTTAAGTGTTCCCCTGGGCTTCTTGGTTCACCAGAGAAGCCCAGTGAGGCTCCATCAAGGTGGTCAATGTTAGTCTAAGTCAGACTTAGGAGGGTTTGAGGTTCAGGTTTCAAGTTCAAGTACAGTAAAATTCAGATCAGCAATATACCAAGCCCTTGATACCTGTGAGAAGCTTGTCTGTGCAGGCAGACACCTGCCTTCAAGGCTATGCCTGGAGAGAGGAAGCTCAAGGTAATGACAGGGGTGTCCTGAAATGCTTGAGTTTTGGTTTCCCTGACACTTGCCTGCTTCATCTCCAAGGTTCATGTGCTTTTCTCACACCATGTGTTCTGTGACTGATCGCTCTGCAGATGAAATTTTGCCTTGGTTCATGACTGTATGGGTAACTGACTCCCCACCTTGGGTAGCCAGTTGACAGAGGGGATGCATTTTTCCCCTTGAGAATCTGATGGAAGTTATAGACCCTCTTCCTAGAAAGACGCAGTTATAATCTCATGTATGTAAGGGTGACCTGTGCCTGCAGGGTACTTAGAGACCTCAGAGGCTTGTCTGTGGTTTTGGACTTGACAGCTCTAGTTTAGGAAAACTTGGACTTTAAAAAATATACATATCTAGAAGGTGACTCCAAGGGCTGTGGATTAAATCAGACCATGGTTTTTGTTTTTTTGTTTTTTTGTTTTTTGTTGTTGTTGTTTTTGTTTTTGTTTTTCCAGGTAGGGTCTCACTGGCTCAGGCTGACCTGGAATTCACTATGTAGTCTCAGGGTGGCCTTGAACTCTTGGCGATCCTCCTACCTCTGCCTCCCGAGTGCTGGGATTAAAGGCATGCGCCACCACGCCCGGCCCAGACCACGTTCTTTATTAACAGAGGTCATCAAGTGCCTATGGAATGCAGTATGTAGATTAACAGAGTGAAATGGATGGGCCATGCACTAACACCTCAGAGGGAGGGGCTAGAGAGATGGCTCAGCAGGCAAAAGCACTTCCTGCACAAACATGTCAGCCTGAGGGGGGTCTGAGTTCAATTTACCAGCACCCATGTAAATAGCTTGGTGTGGCCCCTTATGTCTATAACCCACCCCCACCCCCGCCCAGTGGGAGAGCAGAAGCCAGAGAATCACTGGAGCTCACAAAAATGGTGAATTCCAGAATCCTGGAGACTCGGTCTCAAGGAAACATAGGAAAGAGGGATGGAAAACCCTGTGTTCTCCTCTGGCTTCCATGCATGCTCAGAACATGCATGTCTGCACACGCATGCGCCTTACATACTGCAGCCCTCCCCCCCCCCACACACACACACTCAAAAACCCTCAGAGGAAGCAACTTTAGTGTGATTTCTTTCTTCTAAAATGAGAGAAGGAGTTTGAATTTGGGTGACAAAGATAAAAAAATAGAGCTACCTCTGAAGAAAAACTCGAATGGGAATTCTCTTGGGCTGACTCTCTCTCTCTCTCTTTGGGGGAGGGGTTCTGAGATAGGGTCTCTCTCACTCTATAGCCCAGGCTAACCTGGAATTCAATCTGTAGTCTCAGGGTGGCCTTGAACTCTTGGCAATCCTCTTATCTCTGCCTCCCGAATGCTGAGATTAAAGGTGTGTGCCACCACGCCTGGCAGCACTCTTTCTTTCAAGCATCCTTATTGCCCACTTGTGGGCACCTTGTAGAGTGAGACCAGATCAAGCGTATAAGGAAGCACGGACTCTGAGGCCAGAGAAGGCAAAGCACTTACCTCGGGCTTTCAAGTTTGAGTTACAGGAACTGTCAAGAATGGGAGGCAGAGTCACGTGCTCTGTGCCTTCATTGTACTAATGGGGAGACAGAGCCTCAAGGTCTGTCTCCAGAAGGAACTTGATGGTAAACCTCACATGCCTCCGTTTAAGGTCCTGTTAGACACCATTTCTTTGCCTTTACAGCTTATGTCCCTAGGCAGAGAACATGGGAGGGAGAAATGAAAGGGGCTCTCAGGTTCTCCTAACTTTGGAGGAGAAGGCGGGTATCCGCTACTTTCACAGTGGCCACCGTGCCAACCTGGCTTGACCAGCACCAGCCTCCTTGCCTCACTCAGCCTTCTCTTGACTAAACTGGGAATTCAGCCTCTAAGTGCCCTGTCAAAGAAGTCTTGTTTCTCTGACCGTAAGTGAATCCATTCACCACATGCCAGCCCAGCCCTGCCTCTGACATAGAATACAGCAAATTCTTTCGAAGGCAGCTGCTGCTTGTCTTTTCCGTCTCTTCACTGCATTTACTGGGATTAGCACTGTGCCTACAAATTAGGTTTGATCAGGGGGACTTGAGAGGGGTTGGCTGGAATCTTGTTTTCTTGCATTTGTCCCAGAATGATGAGTGGAACCATCTCAAAACTTTAAAAAAAAATTATTTATTTATTTATTTATTTATTTATTTATTTATTTATTTATTTGTGAGAGAAAAGAAGGCAGATAGAAAGAGAATGGGTGCACCTGGGTCTTCATCCACTGTAAATGAACTTATTACGCATGCACCACCTTGTGCATCTGGCTTATGTAAGTCCTGTGGGAATTGAACCTGGGTTCTTTGGCTTCACAGGCAAGCACCTTAGCTGCTAAGCCACCTCTCCAGCCCTCACCTCAAAACTTTTGATTTTGCTATTGGCACATTTGACTCATACCCCAACAATGATGATATTCTAGCAAGTAGTCCATTTTCTCTTTGGGAGGCACAGAGGTTAGGGATCTTAGAGTTAGATCTTACCTAAATTAGTTAATTTTCTTACTACTGTGACAAAATACCTGGAAAAAAAAAGCAACTTCAGGAAGAAAGGGTTTATTTTGGCTTACAGTTGAAGGGTCCACTCCATCACAATGGAGAAGGCATAGTGGCAGGCACAGGAGGCAGCTGATCATGCTCCAGTCGCAGTCAGGAAGCATAAAGAGATGAGTGCTGGTGCTCAGTTTGCCTTCTCCTTTTATCTAGTCTTGGCCGCCCAGCCCTTGGAATGATGCCACCCACTTTCAGGGTGAGTCTCCTCTCCTCAGTCAAACTTCATTGGAAGGATATGTCATCCACAAACATGCCTAGAGGTTTGTCTCCTGGGTAATTCTAAATCCCACTGACTTAACAGAAATAACTATCGAAGCTGGGCAGATCACACCTATAATCCCAGCACTTGGGAGGCTAAGGTAGGAGGACTGCTGTGAGTTCAAGACCAGCCTGAACTACAAGTAAGTTCAAGGTCAGTCTGGACTAGAATAAAACCCTGCCAAAATGGAAGGAAGGAAAGGAAAGAGAAAAGGGAAAAAAAGGAAAGGAAAAGAAAGGAAAGGAAGGAGGAAGTTGAGAAAGAAATGAAGGAAGAAGGGAAGAAAAAGGAAAAAAGGAAAGATTGGCTAACCATTTGGTGATCCTGCACACATCACTTGATCTCTGTGCCTCATTTTTCTTGGTTGTACAATGTGGAAGTTGGACCCAGTGATTTTAAATAGGACGTTCTGTGTTACTGTGTTCAAATGGCCAAGGTGTACATGCAAACTATTTGATTCCTCTTGAGTGAAAATGGTTGAAATTCTTTTACCTTGTGGCTTCTGTAGAATGCCAGGGTTAGCCATAGACTCTTTTCACAGATAGGTTGGCAAAGCTCACAGGTAAAAATGAATTATCTTTCCTTGGAGTGGCCAAAACTTCCAAGCCATAATTGATGTGAACTGTCTGGCACCAGACCTCAGAACTGCCCCAGTATTGGTTCCATTCACTCCAGTGGGAGTGACTACTTGCGAGGGTTTTGACCTGTGTTTACCTAATGAATGGTGTTGGCACCTTTTCACTTGCTACGTTGGGGGGAGACCTCCTTTAGCAAAATGTGTATTTGAGTCCTTTGCTCATGTCTTGATTGAGTTACCATCCCCTTTTTAAAAATGAATTGGAGTTCCTTATATTATAAATTATATGCCTTATTAGTTCACTTCTCATTGCTGAGATGAAATTCTTGATGAAAAGCAGGTTAAGGAAGGGTTTATTTCAACTTGCAGCCTGAGGTTACAGTCCATCATGACCGAGAAGGCATGGTGGCAGGAGCTTGATGCAGTTGATCACATTCAGTCCATAGTGAGGAGGCAGAGGAAGATGAAAGCTGCTGCTCAGCCAGCTCTCCTTTTTTTTGGAGGGTGGGGGTGGTTAAAGGTAAGGGTCTCACTCTAGTCCAGGCTGACCTGGAATTTACTCTGTAGTCTCAGGGTGGCCTCGAACTCACTGTGATCCTCCTACCTCTGCTTCCTGAATACTGGGATTAAAAGTGTGCACCACCACACCTGGATGCCAGCTCTCCTTTTTATATAGGACTCTGGCCCATGAACTAGTGCCACCCACTGTTAAAGTGGGTCTTCCTATCTTAATCTCATCAAGATAATCCCCCATAAGCATACCCAGAATTAATCTAATCTAGATAGTTGCTCATAGGTAATTTTAAGTCCTATTTAATTATATAATATATTATTATATTAATTGCAGTATAAATTATCACACACCCTTAACAAATCAATGATCTGAAAATATTTTCCCATACAGTAAAATGTCTTTTATCTCTCTTGGTAACATCCTTTGATGTAGAGAAGTTTTTGGTAAGGGAAGGGATTGCTGAGACTTAAACTAGGGCCTCCAATATGCTAAAGCACACATCTTACCACAAGCAGTGCTCTTAACCCTAAACATTGTTAGTTCTGATGAAGTCCAATTTTTCCACTTTTCCTTTTGTTGCTTGTGCTTTTGTTTTAAGTTTTAATATTTTTTTATTTATTTATTTATTAGCAAGAGAGAGAAAGAGGCAGATAGAGAAAGAATGAGCACTCCAAGGGCCTCTAGCCACTACCAACGAACTATAGATGCATGTGCTACCTTATGCATCAGCTTTATGTGGGTACTGGGAAATCAAACCTGGGTCCCTTGGCTTTGCCAGTAAGTACCTTAACTGCTAAGCCATCTCTCCAGTCCCTTGTTTTAAATTTAAGACACTATTGCCAAATCCAAGGAGATGAAGATTTAGCCCAGTGTTTCTTTCTAACAGTTTTAGAGTTGAAGCTCTAGCATCCAGGTCTGTGATGTATTTTTAATGTGTCATTTCTGTCCTTTTATTTATTTTTAAATATTTTTATTTATTTATTTGAGAGAGAGACAGACAGGAAGACAGAAAGAAAAGAAAGAGAGTGAGTATGGACATAACAGGGCCTCCTGCCATTGCAAACAAACTCCAGATGCATGTGCCACTTTGTGCATCTGGCTTCACATGGGTCCTGGGGAATGGAACCCAGGCTGTGACGTGGAGGCTTGCTTCTTTGGGAAACCGGAGAATATAACCTGGAGAGTTTTCTGTTACTTCTACTTGACCATTTGTGCCAGCTATCCCTCTGGAAGCATCGCCATATTCCAGATTCCCACATGCTGCAAAGGGAGACCCATCACCTGCCTCTTTAACGACCTGCCTAGCTCTTCCTGCCTGGCCCTTTTCAATGCTGAAGGCCAGGGCTGTGTTCACTACAACATGAAAACCTGGTAAGTGGGTCAAGGGAAGTCCAGCCCTATGGAAGTATCTCTTGAAGTAACTGGAGGTGAGGTAGTGACTGAAAGTCCCTCATTAAAGCACGGACCTCAGGAGACAAGGAGGCAGTACTTACATGAACATAGGTGCTTTGAGGCCCAGCCTGTCGGGTCTATGTTATTTCCCAGTGGGAAGAGGAACTCCCCCTCCAAGTCCTCCAATTGATATGTCAGAACACTAAGATCTTGATTCTTGATCACATTCACAAGGTGGGTTTTTTGGTTTGTTTGTTTTTTTTCAAAGTTTTCTTTAAATTTTTTGTAGTTCTAGGATGCAACCCAGGGCCTCACACAGGCTAGCTAAGTGCTCTGCCAGTAAATAACATCCCCAGTTCCCCACCTTGGGAGAATCCTTTAGTGGAGAAAAGTATCATGTGCTAGAACTGGATATTATTTCTGAGGTATATTCATTAGTCTCACGTCACTGTGACAAGATATCCGATATAAACAAAGAAGGAAAGATTGATTTTGGTTCCGCTTCAGAGGTGTTAGTACAGTGTGGCATAGTAGACCAAAGAAGTCCATATCACAGTGGTCAGAAAGAAGAGAAAGGAACATACAGAAAGGGGGCCAAAGATCTAGCCCTCAAGGACCCTCTCCAATGGCCCACTTCCTCCAGCTAGGCCTCATCTCATACCTTTCACTACCTCCCAATAATGTCTGAATATTGCGAATCCATCAAGAGATGGATCTATTGATTATGACAGAGTCCCCATGATCTCATAATCATCTCTGGAAATACCAAGACACCTAGAGGTAATGCTTTACTAATCTGCTGGACACTTCAGGCTAGTTCACAATTAAGATCAACTATCACATGTGGGGTTCCTTCAGAGAAGGGACACATACATATTCTTGTAAGCCAAAGGCTGACTTTTATCAAGCTCTTCATACGGAGCTGTTCTTGGAAGGGATGGCTTTCTTTGGTGTTGTAAATGTTCCCGTTCCCATTTTGGTTTGGTATCCTCTCTGCTTCGCTTCCTGGACTTCAGAACACATTCCAGTTCTTCCCCTTTTGGGTTTTGCCCGAGACTCCATGATGTCTCTCAGACTAGCCCCAACTAGCATCAGTAGGTGTTAAGGGGTCTTAGACCATAGAAGGTGGGGACAGTGAAACTGCCTGTAAGACGCCACCACTTCTTGAGCTTGGGGACAGACACTCTGCCCTGCCTGCTTATCTAGCCTATAGTTATAGGGCTTCTTTCAGAGGCCTGGAAGTAGTTTCTTGCTTCTATGTATCTGCCAGCTGTCCATTCGTCTTGGTCTTTGATGAGGAAGGTGGGACCGCAAATGACCACAAGGGCTACATCGTCCATAAGTGGAGCTGGACTTCCAAGGTGGAAACTTTGCTCTCCCTAGAGTACAAGGTAGGTGTGGGCAACATGGGTGAGGTGGTCGGCTTCCACAGGCTGCCCAACATTCAAAGGAAAGGGGCTACCTATAAACCAGGAGTCCTGCCTTCAAGGAACTCGTGGTTCCATTCAGCAGTCCAGGGTTGGTTCAGGTGTACTTTTTACCAGCTGTAGCTATTTGAATGTAAATGATCCTATAGGCTCAGATTTTTAGAATACTTGTATTTACTTATTTGCAAACAGATTGAGAGAGAGAGAGAGAATTCTTAGGTCAGCCTGAGCTAGAGCGAAACTCTACCTTGAAAAACCGAAAGAAAAAAAAAGAAAGGAAGGGAAGGAAGGAAGAAAGGGAGGGAGGGAGGGAGGGAGGGGAGGGAAAGAAAGGCCAAAGGAAGTCCTCCAAGTTGAAAGGAAATGAAGAAGAGGGGAAGCTTGGATTTTGGGGGAGTTGTGGAGGGCATTAGATATAGTTGCTATTTAGAGGCTTGGGATATAGCATAGTTGGAAAAGTGCTTGTCTGGTATATGCAAGGTCTTGAGTTCAATCGCTAGTAAGCCTTTTCTCCCCAAAAAAAAAAAAAAAAAAAGACTTTTAGGGCTGGAGAGATGGCTTAGCAGTTAAGGCGCTTGCCTGCAAAGCCTAAGGACCAGGTTTGATTCCCCAGTACTCACATAAGCCAGATGCACAAGGTAATGCATGCATAGAGAGTTCATTTGCAGTGGCTCGAGGCCCTGGTGTGCCCATTCTCTCTCTCTTTCTCTCTCTTGCTCACTCGTGTGTATGTGTGTGTGTGTGTGTGTGTGTAATCTGCCTCTTTCTCACTCTCTCTTACATAAATAAATAAATAAATAAATAAATAAATAAATAAATAAATAAATGCCATGCGGACCTGAGTTTGGATTTTTGGCATTCATGTAAAAGTTAAGTATTGTGGCACATGCTAGAAATCCCAGCACTGAGAAGGCAGAGGCAGGATGAGCCCTAGAGCTCGCTGGCTAGCTAGTCTAGCTGAATCAGTGAGCTCCAGGTTCAGTGAGACATCCTGACTCCAAAAATAGGGCAAAAAGCAAGTGAGAAAGACACCAAGGCTGTTCTTTGATTGCCACATATTCACACATACATGCACACCTACATAGATACATGCACCTGTACACATACACACATGCAAAAAAAACCTTTATCAAAGGATTTTTTTTTCTGGATGTGAAATTCTGGGTTGGCTTTCTTTTTATCAGTATTTAAAATATATTGTTACACCATGCCTATCCCCCATAGTTCATGCTGAGAAGTCTATAGTTGCCCAGAGCTTTTTTAATTAGTTAGCTCTCTGTTCCCTGTTCAGCAGCACCCCCACCACCCCCCACCCCTGCTTCTGGTTGTTGCTTTTTTAAGTTTTCCCAAGCTTGATGGTGAATCTACATATGGTTGGCTTCGTGTTGATCCTATTCTACTCTTAATGAGCTTTTTAAGTCTGTAAATGTATATAAATTCTTCTTGCCAAATTTGGGAGATCTCCTAAATCATTAGAAAAAATACTATGCTCTATTCTCTTCCTCCTTTTCTTCTGAGACTCTAAGGATATGTATTTTAAGCCTTTCCGATATTGTCCCACAGATAACATTTCAAATTTTATGGTTGGCTTATCTGTTTTTTTTCTCTTTACTTTTCAGATTGGGCAATATCACTTGACCTTTCTCCAAATGTATCGGCTTCCTTCTGTCTTCTCCTTTATTCTTTTATGCTAATCCTGTGAAAACTTTAAATTTCAATTTTCAGTTCTAGAATGCATATTATTTTTACATTTTATATCCTTTTGTAGAAATACTCATTTTGCAATTCATCACAACTCTATTTTCCTTTACCACTTTGAATATAGTTAAATTAGCTGCTTCAGAGTCCCTGTGTAAAAATTCTGGGTCTTGGTCATACCAGACAGGCTTGGCCTATGTCGACTATCTGTTGTTACCTTAGGAGTATTCATTATTTATTTACTAGTCCCTTATTTGTCTAGTAATTTTAGCTTTTATTTTTTTATTTTTTTATTTTTAGAGAGTGCACTGTGTGAGAGAGAATTAACACACCAGGGTCTCAACCACTGCAATCGAACTCCAGGTGCTTCCACCACCTAGTGGGCATGTGTGACCTTGTCCTTGCCTCACCTTTGTGTGTCTGGCTTACGTGGGATCTGGAGAGTCGAACATGGGTCCTTAGGCTTCGCAGGCAAGCGCCTTAAACACTAAGCCATCTCTCCAGCCCTGTCTAATAATTTTAGATTACAGACTGACTTTTCAAATTTTGTGCTATGGGATCTCTTTAATTCTATTGTCTTTCACTGAAGAGTATTTGCTATTCTTGTCCTAAAAGACAAAGAATGGTGTTAGACTGAAGACATGAACTTTTCCTTACCTGAAGTAGGCAGCTTGAATCTTAGTCATTATCTATCTGTATTTCTTTACCTATGAGCTGTCTCAAGATGGTCTTGTTATATAGGGTTCAGGGATTGGCCAGAGATGTGGACAGTTTATACACAGAATTGTGGACTCTCCTCACTCAGTTCCTGCCTGAAATCTCTGCACACTTCCCTCTGGCTTTTATGTCCCCAGATTCTGTTTTCTGAGTCCCCCTGCCAGAAGGTAGTGGTTTTAGCCATGAATGTGGCCTGCTTCAAGCTAGAGCCATAAAACAGAAGCATCCCACGCTGACCCATTCCTAAATTTTTGCTCTCCTCAGAACCTGCCTGACTTTGTTCAGTCTTCCAAGACTTTTTTTTTAGCTTTAAGTTGTTAGTTATCTGTGGGAGGGTCAGTATGTTAGGGGTTGGCTCAGCTTTACTGGAAGTAGGGCCAACTGGCTGGGAGCCAGGTCTAGTCTTATATGGCAGGTTAACAAAAGAAGGAGAGATGAGTAGATGGACTAGTGGAGCGACTAGTTGGGTTTGCTAGAGCTAGACCTGACGTAATTAAAGATGTTGGAAGTATTTTTTTTTCTTAAACAGGGGATGTTTCAATAGACAAACTCCGGCATTCAGGCATGGACTGACTGTAACAGTAAGTGCAGGAAGAGGATATTGCCCATGAGCCCATGGTGGATTGTGAGACTAAGCAGAGAGGTTTCCCAGGAGGTTGGGGGACTGATAGAGGTTTGATTTTTTTTTCAAGTGATTTTTAAAAAATCATGGACTTTGTGCTGACATTTTCATATAAATCATTATGTCTTCTTATCCACACCGTCCCCATCCAAGATGGTTTCAGATGTGCTGATTTAACTCAGAGGCACTAACTAGGATGCAAGCCTGAGGAGGAGGGTGGATAAGTTGTGACAGGCTGTAGCTGAACTGTCCAGAAGAAGAGCCATGACCGGGCTTGTAGAGCACCTATACTGGGGGCATTGGAGGAAAAAAAGAACAAGCCAGGGGAATCAAGGACAATAAATAAGAGTTGCACTGCGCTGAGCTTTGTGCATGTTTTATCTCATGAAGGCTGCTCAGCACCCTCAGAAAAGGCTATTGTTGTTCTTAGGCTCAGAGAGGCTAACCCACTTCCCTAGAGTTGCCCAACTGGTAAGAGGCAGCACTGGGATAGAACCCTGTCCCACTGCATAGCTCAGGCTCTCGACTCTTTCTCTGTTCCGCATCTCGAGAACAAGTGGGTAGAGTTTCTCTTGAGTGCGAATGAGCAGCAAGTTTGATGAGGTCTGAAGATTTGGCAAGTCATGGCTCTTGTCCAAGGTCCAGATGGCAGTGTGAAGAAGAAACTGAGTGATGCGGAAAGGGGTGCTGGCTGCTGGACCAATACTGCAGCTGTGAAAGGAGCAAGGGGGAGAGCTTTATTGGGTCAGAAGAGTCCTGGGATGTTGTAGGTCAGGACACTGAAAACTGGGAAAAACCCAGCAATGGAGGGCTGTGTGCTAAGGCCTTGGGTAGGGCCATTGTGGATAAATAGCGTTCTTTGTGTGCAAGCAATTTAGGGTAATTACACAAGTTTCTTTGCTATGTATGTCCTGACACTGTCTGCTCATGTGGGGCAGGAGCCTTTATGGCTTATGAAGCCAGTTTCCAATGTATTTATCACTTGAATTGAACAGTAGCCTTCAAGTATTTCACGGTGAGATTTGAGAACCTGAAGGGCCTGCTAACAGGAGACAATGCTCCTTCACAGAATTTTCAGTAAGGAGTATATTATTAATGGGGTAATTCACTCTCCCTGGGTTCTTATCTGGGCCTGTGTGGGGTTCAACCCTGCTCACTACAGCAATTGGGAGAGATCAAGGGTCCAATCCTCCTAATCAGAGAGAGAGAGAGAGAGCATCGTGAGGTGCAGGAAAGTTTAAAGAATATCCCCTGGAGGCTGTGGGAAACGTGCTATGCTTTCTTCAGTGAGAGCTCCATGATACCATATTTCACTGAGGGAAAGCCCTGCTTGGCTCTCTGCTCTCTGTACTATGCTCACACCAGAGTTTAACAGATATTTATTAGTCATAATAAAAGTGGCCAGACACCAAAACCCCCTTTTTTTTTTTACACTTTATATGTACTCTGCTGATTCATTTCCAGCTAGACATCCAGCCAAGGCCATCTTAGCCAGTACTCCTTGTTTAGACTGGTAGCATGTTGTCTAACATACCTCAGCCTTTATGCGTTTCTTGCAGGCTGCTAAGAAGAAAGACCCGTTGTTCTAGGGATAGTGGAAAAGAGTAGCTTCTGGCCCTTCTCTGCCTATCTTTGGCCCTCTCTCAGGAGAAGAGTACTGACCTATCTGGTGACTTTAGGGACAGGCCTGAGCACTTCTGGCATGTGTAGCACATGCCTACCTACCCACCCCTACAGGGAACATGCGTTCTGGTGTTTTCCTGCCATGTTGACTAACTTCTCACCTGCTGTAGGGCAAGACTCCAAGTGAGCTGGTACCCAAGTAGACACAGCCTGTGTGACCCAGGAGCCAAGCTGCATACCCCAATCCAACACATGCAACTCAAGCTGATTCACCTGCCTGACACTTGGGCTCCTTGCAGGCTGGTTCAAAGCTTGGGTTGGAAGAAAAGGAACAGGGAGAAGAAGACATTGGTTCCTTTACTCGGTTAATTCCCAAAGAGGCACTGTTGCTCCTCTCTCTTCTCCATGAAAGCTAGATTCCAGCACAAGACCCAGAGAGATCTTTCAAATCTTCAGCCCCAAATCCAGGGAGGTCTGAGACTCTGGGTGGGTTGGGAAGAAGCAGGGGGTCCTACGAGAGCTGGTTTCTTCATCTGCAGGTGAATGACCAAATGAAGCTGACAGTGCTGGGGCAGGACTCCATGAAAATCACCTTCACCTCCTTGAATGAGACAGTCACACTCACTGTGTCACCCCAAAACTGTCCCCACAGCACGGTGCATGACAGACGGGTAAGGAAGGCAAAGCAGATGGGGAGGGTGTCTCAGTACAGCTCGCCATATCATAGCTCCCCCCCTCACCACCCCTGTGTATGCTCCTACTTCTTTTTTTTAATATATTTTATTTATTTATTTGATAGAGAGAAAGAGGCAGAGAGAGAAGGAGAGAATGGGCATGCCAGGGCATCCAGCCACTGCAAATGAACTCCAGACGCATGCACCTCCTTGTGCATCTGGCTTACGTGGGTCCTGGAGAATTGAACTGGGGTTCTTTGGCTTTGCAGGCAAATGCCTTAACCGCTAAGCCATCTCTCCAGCCCAGCTCCTACTTCTTTTCTCTGCTGTCATTCACTGTTTAATCTTAGTAACAGCTCTTCTGAGAACTGTGCACCAGGAGTTTCTTACTCATAAGTGGAGGAGTCCAGTATAGACTGGCTTGAGCATGAAGGCTCTGTTAGCTCGGGGAATTGAGAAGTGGTTGATATGCAGCTTCAGATGGCCGGGCCCAGGCCTTCCATGGCTTCACCAGATCCTCCCACCCTTCCGTTCCGCTTTCCTCTTTGTTACATTTATTGTCCGAGTCTGTCTCACATTAGCGTCAAGATGGGCATGAGTATCTCGGGGGTCATTACTCTGCTAGTTTTAGTGTTCTAAGTACTCCCGTGGAAGTACCAACCTCATGCCCGGCATGTGCGAAGCCCTGGGTTCATCCCCCAGCACTGAAAAAGAAGAAGAGAAGGAAGAAGAGGGTCAACACTAACGCTTATCGGCCTTTATTGGATGCCCATGACTTACACACTCATGGCCAGGCGTGTATGTATTGCTTCAACTGGGCAGACTTGAGTCTCATGTCCATCATGAACTACCCAGGTAAGCTATGAGGCAAGGTGCTGCTCCCAGGAGGAGGAGAAATCGTGCTGCGCAGGATAACAGGCAACACACAGGGCTGCCCCTCCCCGCCTCCTCCTTCCCCCATCTAGCCCGTCTCTAACAGTGCTCAGCACTCCCAGTGTGGTGATCTCCTTTCCAGTGCTTTTCAGTTACAAATCAATCTTCTCCACCAAGCTGCGAATCCCCTGTGATTCCTACTTTCCATTGCTCCAGGGCCCAGCACCAGGATTTTGCATCAAGTGATGTTCATTGGTCCCTTGATATCCAGGAGGGATTGGTTCTAGGATCGGCCCACAGACACTCAAATTTGCAGACATTCAGGTCCCTTGTAGTGTTTACACAGAGCCTGCTTACAGCCTCCTGTGTGTTTTCAATCATCTCTAGATAATTTAGCTACCTAATACAGGATGCATGCTGTGTCAATAACTGCTACACGGCATTATTCAGGGAATAAAGCATGAATTTTAAAATCCGAGTATGTTCAGCACAGGTGCAGTATATTTTTGTGAATAGTTTCCATCCAGGGCTGCTTAAATCTGAGGGTGTGGATCCAACAGGTATAGAGTGCTAAGTGTACTTTCTCAATATTTGTTGAGTGGATGAAAATACAACAGAAACTTTTTTAAGGCCAATCTTTCATTCAGTGAGTATTCATTGGTTCCTCAGTGGCCTGGGTTCAAATCAACATCATGGAAAGAGGTGGAAAGGATGAAGAAGACACCATCTCTAAACCTTGAGGAGTGCAAAAGAGAATACCTGACATGCCAAATAAGACTGCGGTAACCACTTCACTCTCCCTGTGGGACTCTTTGTTGAGAATGGCTCCTAGGAGCAGAGCAAGGAGGTCATACCACCCAGTTTGCCCAGGGCCAATCCCTGTTTACACCTGACTACCTGGTGTAATACCACCTTCTTTCTCTCTCAAAAGAGTCCTGTCTGGGATGGTAAACTATAAGAACCCAACCTAAAGGTTCTTAAACTGTAGGGACATTACCATGGTATGCTACAAGCTCATAAGCCCTAGGAGCTGGCAAAGCCCATAAAGGACACCCTGTGAGTTCCACAGTGCCATGGGGACAGCCCATAGCAAATGCCAATGTGGACAGCCACAGCAAATGCCAATCATTTTCCTGGAGGAAAGCCTGCGTTTTCATTCCAGCAACATGTCTCCTTTATTAATTTATTAACTAAGTCAACAAATAGCTGTCAGCACCTGTAGTGTTCCAAGGTGGATGCTGGGTATATAGAAATGAAGCCTCTCTCTAATCTCTGGAATTTTCAGTGTAAGGGAAGGGGCAAAAGGACATACGTCAGTTTGGATTCAGCTTGATGAGTGTGGTGTGCCAGAACAGAGGGCATGATGGAGCTGCTGGGGCGCGAGGAGAGAAAGTGCTCATTATGGATCTCGTAGGAACACCCAGGGAACTCAGAAGCCTATTCTGGTTACTTCAGAAAAAAACCCACAGTGGGGGCTGTGGAGATGGCTCAAAGGTTAAAGATACTTTCTTGCAAAGCCTGCCAGTCCAGGGTTCAATTCCCCCGGTACCCATGTAAAGCTAAATGCACACAGTGGCACATGCATCTGGAATTTAGTTGCAGATGCAAGAGATCCCGATGTGACCCATTTTTTCTCTCTTATTCCCTCCCTCCCTCCAAATAAATACAAAATTTAAAAAAAAAAAGAAAAGAAATAGGGCTGGAGAGATGGCTTAGTGGTCAAGCACTTGCCTGTGAAGCCTGGGGACCTCTGTTCGAGGCTCGATTCCCCAGTACCTACATAAGCCAGATGCACAAGGTGGTGCATGTATCTGGAGTTTGTTTGCAATGGCTGGAGGTCCTAGTGCGCCCATTCTCTCTCTCTCTCTCTGCCTCTTTATCTGTCTGTCTGTAGCTCTCAAATAAATAAATAAAAATAAACAACAAAAAAAATAAAAAAGAAATAACCACAGTACTTGCCTATCACACACAAGGACCTAGGTTCCATCCTTAGCATGACAGAGAGGAGGAGGAAGAGAAGGAAAGAGGAAAGGAAGGTAGAGAAAGAGGGAGAGAGAAAAAAAACACTGTAGGATTTGAGTCCATTTGGGCTGAATGATTTTGCATACCAATATATCTTTCATGTCCACATTTGGTCCCATGTTCCTACTATAATGTTCATTATTAAATATATATTATGTTTAAGATCATAGATCTATATTGCTTGATTTCTTTTTCCAGGAAACACCTTGTCAGATTATGTCTGAATTTCCTGAGAACCATGACAGTTAAGAGCCTTATGAATAACCAATAGAAGTGACTCTTGCTGGGTGTGGTGGCGCACGCCTTTAATCCTAGCACTCGGGAGGCAGAGGTAGGAGGATTGCCGTGAGTTCGAGGCCACCCTGAGACTACATAGTGAATTCCAGGTCAGCCTGGGCTAGAGCGAGACCCTACCAAAAAAGAAGTGACTCTTAAGTCCATGTATATACATGCCCTCTAAGCCATGAAAAATCCTCAGTAATTCCTTACTTTAATGCAACCATATCAAGTCAGCATTAGAAGTCCAGAGCTTTGCTGTCCAATAAAGTTAGCCACAAGTCGCACATGTACATTGAACCCTTGAAGTACAAGGAGCCCAAATTGACATGGGATCTTGGTAAACATGCACACTGCATTCTTGAAGACTTAGTGGGAAAAGAGAATATAAAATTTCTCAATTGCCCAATTTGATTACATGTTAAATAATCATTTTATGTGCTTGGAAACTAAATACATGATTAGAATTAAGTACACCATTAGAAATGTTTTTAATGAGGTTGCTAAACATTTAGGCTAGCTCACATATTTCTACTGGACCATGCTGGTGTCGAGGGTAGGTGTCAAGGGATGCACAGTGCAGTCTGACAGTGCAGTAGAAGGCTGAAAAGTTATTTAAAATGACACAATAGCGCAAAGAACATAACTGTCTGGGGGACATTTAACACAGGGATAAACAGACCAATGAATGTATTAAAACTGCCTCAGGAAAAACTACTGCCCCATAGACAACACATGGCCAAGAAGACTGGCTGGCCAAAAGCCATTCTGCTAGCTTTCTTTTCTATTTAAGAATTCAGGGCAAGCCGGGCAGGGGTGCACGCCTTTAATCCCAGTACTCAGGAGGCAAAGGTAGGAGGATCGCCGTGAGTTCGAGGCCACCCTGAGACTACAGCCTAAGCTAGAGTGAGACCCTACCTCAAAAAACCAAAAAAAAGAATACAGGGTAAGCCAGGCGTAGTGGCACACATCTTTAATCCCAGCACTCAGGGGGTAGAGGTAGGAGGATCACTGTAAGTTCAAGGCCACCCTGAGACTACACAGCAAATTCCAGGTCAGCCTGAGCTAGAGTGAGACCCTACCTCGAAAAACCAAAAAAAAAAAAAAAAGAATGCAGGGTATGTACACACTATAATTTTCTAATTAGATAAACAGAAACAAATAACAGATTACCATTTGCTGTGAGCAATAGGATTCCCAAATGCTGACCTTCCCTGCCGGGTTCAGCAACCTAGCTTATTTTCACATGAGCTCCCCAGGCTTAAACAAGTGGGCACCTTAGGGAAAGCTGCAGGAACCGCAAAACCTTGTAGAGTGTTGGAGCTGGCAAAGAGCCTAGGCCAGGCACTTCCCTGGCTGAGCCTCAGTTTCCCCATCTGTAGAGTGATAAGTAAGGGCCCACCCAACTTTAACATGTTCCCATCCAGAGTCTTGTACAATCCTTTCAATTCCAAACCTTGTGTGTTTGTTAGGGGCTGGTTCTGCAAAATGTATGGCCACTTAGAAAGATTGGAGGCAGGGGCGGGGGGAAGAGTGGTCTCCTCCGTCAGAGTCTCTGTTGTTGGGAAGCTTGTTCAATGGTTTCCCCAGACACTCGTCCCAGAGAGAACCACCCATCATAGCGACAGGCAGAATGGCAATCCCAGCTTTTACAGCCCCAGGGCCTGGCTCCTCACTAAATATTCCTATTGAGGCAGCACCTTGGAAGCGAAGCAACACTTCGATTTAAATGCTTTATTAGCCCAGAGTGCCACCTCAGATTCTTTTCGGAAACAGGCTGGGTATAAATTACAAATAAATAAATAAAATTAGCCCAGAAGCAGTGACTAGGACCAGCACACAAGTATGTCTAAAGCTTTGCTATTAATTGGGGGCATTCTTTTTTTCCCCTTTTTTAAACTTTTGTTTATTTATTTGACAGAGATGGGGGGGGGAGAAAGAATAGGCACACCAGGGCCTCCAGCCACTGTAAATGAACTCCAGACACGTACACCCCCTTGTGCATATGGCTAACGTGGGTCCTGGGGAATCAAACCCGGATCCTTTGGCTTTGCAGGCAAATGCCTTAACTGCTAAGCCATCCCTCCAGCCCAATTGGGGGCATTCTTTACAGAGCTCCTGCCCACAGAGGAAGGAAGGACATGAGGGCTGACTGTTATTCTCCAGAAAAATCTATCCACTAGGCCGGGCGTGGTGGCACATGCCTTTAATCCCAACACTTAGGAGGCAGAGGTAGGAGGATTGCTGTGAGTTCAAGGCCACCCTGAGATGACGTAGTGAATTCCAGGTCAGTCTGGACTAGAGTGAGACCCTACCTCAAAAAAAGAAAGAAAATAAATCTGCCCACGATTCACCCCACTCTCTACACCTGAGGCTTAAATTCCATGGAATGTTTTTCAGACTTTCAATGTGTTGAGTGGGAAATATAAAAAGCATAATTCCTGATCTCCAGGAGCTAACCAGGTTTAGCTATAAAGGAAGTTAAAAAAAAAAAGAAGAAGAAGAAGAAGACCTTGAGCAGACAGCATCAGAATGTGTAAGTGTTGGAGTTCAGTAGAGAACAATTGCTACTGGCTGAGGAAAGTAGGGAAGGCTTCTCGGGGGAAAATATCCACCTACAATTCACTTGTGATCTTGAGCGTGATGCTTCAGTACCGTTGAGACACCTCCAACTGCTAAGAGCAGTCTCCCTGGCAAATGGGCTTTGGAAATGAGATTGGCACACCGACGTTTACTCGGCTCACTGAAACGGTGCCTTGGAAGCTTTAGGCAGAGGAAGAGGTTGAACTGCAGGGCAGCAGAGACCAAGACCTCTGGGACCCCATAAAGAGCCCCTGGAGTCAGAAGGCCCTTCTGGGATAGTGACTATTTGAGACAAGAGGCCTGGATATTTGTGTCCCATGATGGCTCACTGATCCCTATTACCTTGGCCAAAGGCAATTCCTTGTCTGGGAGCTGGCCACAACCAATGCTCTGGTGAAGCAGAGGAGTTATAGGGGAGGCACTGTAACATCCTCTCCAGAGGGAGACCAGCAGCAAACAGTCCAGAGCAGCCTTTGACCACCCAGTTATCCACATGCGTACCTTCCACATGAACACGAAAGAGACTCACCCTGCCTTCCTGGAGCTTACATTCTGGGGAGACAGGTGCAAGTGAGCTTCATTGCTTGGATAGGTGCTGAATTGTCTTGCAGCCACATAGAGAGTGCATTTGGGTATCAAGGCAAGAGGTAGTTGTTCATAAGGGGATCAGGGCAGTCCTGCACAGTGGGGGCATCTGAGTCAGATCTGGGCTGAATGGACAGAGGTATGTTCTAGGTGGAAGGAACCAACCTCATAGCCTTCAACCCAGACCAAGACTGGTGCTGAGTAGGCAGCCTAAGGTCACCCCAAGGGCAGGTGACCTCTGCACACACACACACACACACACACACACACACACACACACACACACCCCTTGCCTCCCTCCAGCCAGGTCACAGAATCAACAACATGGACGATGCGATGGGAAAGATAAACCGAGCCCTGGCTGAAATCAAGAAGCGCTTTCAGAAGACAGTGACTCAGTTCATGAACTCCGTGTTGCTGGCAGCAGGTAAGGGCCTGTTAGAAGGCTTCCCAAATCCTGGACGATCTGTGTCTCAAGGTTCAGCTATTTCTTTGCCCAATCTCTTGAATTAGAACCTATATGCAGGTAGGGCCCCAGGCATATGTCCTTATTTAGCTGGGACCAGTGGGCTCCTCAGCTTCAGGGGGTTGCTGGAGACTGCATAGCTGGGACTGGTGAACTGGGCAGACTTCAGCTCTGGGCTCTCTCCCCTGTATGTCTTTGTGTGTGTGTGTGTGTGTGTGTGTGTGTGTGTGTGTGTGTGTGTGTGTGTTTTTCGAGGTAGGGTCTCACTCTAGCCCAGGCTGACCTGGAATTCACTATGTAGTCTCAGGCTGGCCTCAAATTTATGGCGATCCCCCTACCTACCTCTGCCTCCCGAGTGCTGGGATTAAAGGCAGCGAGCGCTACCATACCCGGCTCCCGGTATGTCTTTAATGGCTCCGTGGGGTGGTTTTATTTTTCTGAGTTTCATTGACTTTCTGAATCTCTCTTGGTCCCTTTGGCATTATGGCCCATTTCATTGGTCATTCTTTGGTAGCCCCCTTTCCTCTCCATTCTGTGGACAACTTTAGAAAAAGAGGAGAATAATAAAAGCAGTCATCTCAAAAAATTATCCCTGCGAGGCACAAGCGCCCACTGTGCATCAGGACCTTTCCACATCCGGGCCTTCCTTCTTCCTGCTGATGGGCCTGTAAACAAGGCTATGTTGACACTACCCCGTCACCCCCTCCTCCTGGCTGGGCCTGGAGTGGCTGTGCTTCCCCATTAACTTATCCAGGAAGCTTCTCCTTGTCCAAAGAGACTTTAGTTCAATTGGCTCCCCTCCTCTGGGAACCTTCCTTGAAGACACTCAACAGAGTGGATCCCACCCTGCCCCTCCCCATGGCTTCTTACATGGCTGTAGCTGAAAATCTTATAGCATTGTGAATATTTATTTCCTTGTTTGCTCATCCTTCTTCTTGGTGCTAGAAGTTCTCAGAGGCAGAGGACCTGGTCTTGGGTTGTTTATACACCCAGAATCCTCATTTAATAAATGTTTGGTAAGTGAATAAAGGAATAAGAGGTCACTGGTCTCAGAAATTTCCTAGACTAGTAGGAAAAGCAAAGGTATATATATATATATATATATATAGAAAGGAAGTAGATGAAATTGGCTTCAATCTTGAGACATGAGGCTAAGCAAGTACCTAGCCTCAGTGGTGGGTCCTATAGAGAACACAAGGCTGAATGAAACACAGGGCTCCTGGAGAAAGTGAACTTGAAGCTGGTTCTCAGAGAAGGAGTAGAAATGAGATTATTCATTCTCATGTTCAGCCCACACTTACTGATTGCTGACTGTACTGGAATTTGGGCACTATGCTTGACGCAGAGGCCGGGGTGGGGGGTGGCAGGCCAGGCAGGAGAACCAGCAGGGGTGGATGGGCAGGGGACTCTGATGGTCCAGTGATGAGCGCTCCAGAGCAGGGACAGAGATGGCCCAGCACTGTGCGAGTGATGACAGTGTCTCTGTTGACAGGTCTGTTCACCATAGAATATCCTACCATAAAGGAAGATGTAGAACTCAGCAGGATCAAGTTGAAATCTGGAACTTATCCTGACCGGTTCCGCAAGTCAAGTTTATACCAAACAGAAATCTCTTCACGGTCCCAGTCAGCCAGACCGGATTCCTTAACTGAAGATATTGTGAAGGAGGAGGTTGCATCCATTCCTGCGAGCCCCATCCGGAAGAAGAGCATCAGAGTCCAGGCCAAAACCAGGCCCACCACCAGGTTGGCTGGGTCCTTTCTGTGTCAATAGAGCCAGTTGTATGATAAACAGAAAAGATATAATGAGAACCAAACAGCTGAACCCCACCCACCCCCTCTTTTGCAGTGCACCCTTTAGGAGTAGGGAAACTAGGAGACATACATATGGACAAATGAATTCAGTTTAGATGGCAATCAAGACTGGAGAGATGGCTTTGCAGTTAAGGTGCTTGCCTGTGAAGCCAAAGGACTCAGGTTTGATTGCCCAGGACCCACATAAGCCAGTTGCATAAAAAAGTGGCGCTTGTGTCTGGAGTTCGTTTGCAGTGGCTGAAGGCCCTGACACACCCATTCTCTGTACCTATCTGCCTCTATCTATCTATTTATCACAAATAAATAAAGTAAATAAGTAATTTAAAAAAAAAAAAGACTGCGAATAAAGGGTATTAGAGTAATGTGTTGTAAGATGGACTGGCCGCAGGCTAATAAAGCCTGGTTGCCTGTTTTGAATAGACCAGCTAAGTTATGGTTTTTACATTTTTAAGTGCTTAGGGGAAAAAAATCAAAGGAAGGCTATTTTATGATATTTATGACACTTGAAATGTTAGGAAATGCAACTACCAGTATCCACTGATAAGATTTTTTTGAAATGTAGCCACACCTATCATTGTCCCACCATCCATATCTGCTTCCCCATAGAACTGACATGTTGAAAGTGAGACCAAAAGTTGTCAATAAAAATAATAATAATAATTAAAAAAAAAAAAAAGAAAAGTAGAGACCATCTGGTGTGCAAAGGTTAGGGTAGTTACTATCTGGTTCTCTCAAAAAAAAAAAAAAAAAAAAAAAAAAAAGACTGACCCACTCTGGGACAGAGGGTAACCAGTTAGTGAGCTGACATGAGCTACCTGCAGTGCCGTAGAGAGGCCAGCAAGGCTAAATGGTATCTAAAATATTTATTTTTATTTGAGAGAGACAGAAGCAGAGAGAGAGAGAGAGAGAGAGAGAGAGAGAAAGAGAGGGAGAGAATGGGCATGCCAGGGCCTCCAGACGCTGCAAACGAACTCCAGACACATACGCCACCTTGTGCATCTGGCTTTTGTGGGTCCTGGGGGAATCAAACCTAGGTCCTTTGGCTTTGCAGGCAAATGCCTAAACCACAAAGGATGAGAAACAAGTAGCCCAAATAGATGTTGGGAGGAAACATCAAAGAAGATGTAGCCAAGTATAAAGGCCCAAGACAAGAACACATTTGGCCTACGAGAGAGATAAAAATAAGATCAGTGTGGCTGGGATGTCGACAAAGGGAGCTCTGATGGAAATTGAGAACATAGGGGTAAGCAGGAAGGAGATTGATAAGTAGCTGGTTAATGGCATGGGAAGCTATTCCAATATTTTAAGAAAGGAAATGACTTCACCTGACTTATCTTTTTTTTAATTCAAAAAAGTTAAGTTACATGCACCTCAGGTGTTATTCTTTGCTTTACCCACCTTGTTTGAGACAGGGTATGTCTTGATGTTCACTTCTACAAGCACCAGGCTAGCTGGCCCATGAGCTTGGGGATTCTCATATCTTCTCTCTCCACCCCGCCCCCCGCCACATTGTCATGGAAGCATTGGGATTACAGAAGAGTGTGCTACTGTACCCAGTTTCATGTGGGTTCTGAAATCTGAACTCTGGTTTTCAGGCTTGTTCAGCAAGCACTTTTTTTTTCCTTTTTGGTTTTTCAAGGTAGGGTCTCGCGCTAGCCCAGGCTGACCTGGAATTGTAGTCTCGGGTTGACCTCAAACTCATGGTGATCCACCTACCTCTGCCTCTCCAGTGCTGGGATTAAAGGCAAGCGCCACCACGCCCAGCTGCTCAGCAAGCACTTTTAACCATCCCAACCCTAGTATTAGCTTTTACATTGATGTCTATCTCTACCTAGAAAGAGTTCTGCATGTTATGTAAAGTAAAAACTATTTTAATTTTTTCTAGATGTTTATCTAGGTGATCCAGTGCTACCAATTGAAAAGTTTATAATTTTCCTTCAGCTCTTTACTACAAACGTCCATAAGTTAAGGGCACACACACATACATCAAAGGTCATTTTCTGCCCTCCCTATTTTGTTGCCTGTTTGTCCAGTGTTTCACCAATATCAAACTATCTTATCACTTTTTAAAAATATTTTTTATTTATTAAGTTGAGAGGGAGAGAAAGAAGCAGAAAGAGAGGCATATAGACAGAGAATGGGCATACCAGGGCCTCCAGCCACTACAAACAAACTCCAGATGCATGTGCCATCTTGTGCATCTGGCTCACGTGGGTCCTGGGGAATCAAACCTAGGTTCTTTGGCTTTGCAGGCAAGTGCCTTAACCACTAAGCCATCTCTCCAGCCCAATCTTATCACCTTTTAATAAGTATTGATATGCAGCAAACTAGACACTCAAACTTGTAGAATTTAATTGTTTTTGCTTTTCTTGGCTCTTCAAATTTTCATGTAATTTTAGAATCAGCCTATAAGTATTTTTAAATATCCTAGGATTTTAATTGGATTGTTAATGTCATTGGGATGTTAGAGTGTTTCAATCCATAAATATTGTATGCCTTTTTATTTGGGTCCTCTCTAATCTCTATACTATTTTGTAGATTTCATCATAGAGATTTTATATGTCTTTCATCAGATTTCATCTAGAACATTTAATCACTTTGCTATTATAGATTGTCTTATTTTCTCCAGTTGTTGGTGATATATAGAAAAGTCATTGATTTTCAATTTAAATTTACTTCAAGTTTACTTATAGTAAAACGTACCCTTTGGTGCAAAAGTCTAGAGCTTTGGCAAATTCATAGAGTTGTATAACCAACACCACAGCCAAGACATAGGATAATTTCATTGCACCTCTTTCCACCAAATGAGAAATTCTCTTATATTATCCTTTCTAGTCAAATCCCTCCTTCACTCGAAGACCTAACAATTGCTGGTCTGTAGCTATACTTTTACATCTCCCAGAAAATTATATAAATGGAATTATATTGTATGCCTTTAGAATTAGCTTCTCAACACCATACCTGTGTATGCAGGTGCAGATGCACGTGTGTGTGTGTGTGTGTGTGTGTGTGTGTGTGTGTGTGTGTATGTAAAGGCAGAGGTCAATGCTGTGTGTCTTCCTCAATTGCTTTCTACCTTATTAGTTGAGATCAATCTCTCACTGGGCCCAGAGCTTACATTTGGCTAGTCTTGCTAGCCAGCTTACTCTGGGGAGCTGCCTGTTTCTACCTCCCAAGTGCTGTGGTTACAGGCATGCACACCATACCCAGGCTTTATGTGGGTGCTGGGGATCCAAACTCAGGTCCTCATGCTTGAATGACAAGCAACTTTATTAACTGAACTAGCGCTCTGATCCACCTATGTCTTTGAATGTATCATAGCCCGTTTCTTTTTATTGCTGAGAAGTATTGTGTTTCAGCAAGCAAGTGATACACACATCTTCAGATTTACCAGGACTCAGGAGACTTAGCTCACAGCTGTATTCATGAGTAAGGTTTTGAAATGACATGAGTTGACCAGTTAGGAAAAAAAAAAAAAAAAGAGCTCAAATCAGCTGAAAACCACACATAGACAAAGAGCACAGTGTGTTCTTGTAGAGCACACTTTATTTTGATGAAAACTTATTTGTAATTTTTCCTCTTCTGGAGTATGCTTAGGTGTCATGTCTACACTTTTTGAGTAACCAAGCAGTTCTCCACTGGAAATAATTTTGCCTCCCAGGGGATATTTCACAATGTTTAGAGACGTTTTAGATGATCACAACTGGGGAGTTGGTGCCACTATCATATAATGAGTAAGAAGCTGTACCCCAAACAGCTCCCATTGCAAATAATTATATCAATAATGCCAAAACTGAAAACCTGGCTTAACCCAATGTCATAATGATTTTCTCCTATTTTCTGCTGAAAACTTAATAGTCATGTTTTACATTAAGTCTATGATCCACTTTGAGTTAATTTTTGTATCTAGCATAATACATGATTTGAAATTTGTTCTGCATATGGACATGCCGTTTCCATAACATTAAAAAAATACCCTTTTCCAGTTGCCTTTGTACCCTTAATCAATGAGCCATATTTGTGTGGGGTCTCTTGTTATTAATATGACTATGTTAATTTCAAATACTGAACAAGTCTTACATTATGATAAGAAATTGGCTGCCAACTGTCCTTAAATGTGATGAGTTACTGATTTCCTTTGGATGTCAAGATTCATTCTCCTTCTCCCTGTTCCTCTCCCTGTCCCATCCCCTTTCTCTCAAAAAGTAAGTAGCGCAAGCTGGCCTGGAACTGGTGATTCTCCTGTTGTAGCTTCCTGACTACAGAGTAGGTTCATGGCACCACCACACCCAGTTTGTCTTTGCCACCTGGCAGTTTTGTTGTAACATCCCTGTGGAGAGTCTTTTGGATTTTTCTTATTATCTGCAAGTTTGTTAGTTCCTTTTGCTTCCTGCTAAGTTTTGCTGTTGACTTTTTCATTTCAGTTAGTGTTTTTTTCCACTCCAGAATTATTTTAAATGTTTTTATTTTTATTTATTTGCAAGCAGACAGAGACAGAGAAGAGAGACAGATAGGGTGATCCAGGGTGTCTGGCCACTGCAAAAATACTCCAGATGTATGTGCCACTTTGTGTGTCTGGCTTTACATGGGTATTGGGAATTTGAACCCCGGGTCATTAGGCTTTGCAGGTAAGTGCCTTAACTTTTTTTTTTTTTTTTTTTTTTTTTTTTTTTGGTTTTGCGAGGTAGGGTCTCACTCTGGTCCAGGCTGACCTGGAATTCACTATGTAGTCTCAGGGTGGCCTCGAACTCTCAGCAATCCTCCTACCTCTGCCTCCCAAGTGCTGGGATTAAGCGTGCACCACCACGTCCGGCTGCCTTAACTTTTAAGCCATCTCTCCAGCCCTAGAATTTTTAAAATATTTATTTATTTGCAAGCAGAGAGAAGAGGGGACAGAGAGAGACAGAGTGATAGAATGGAGAAAGGGCACTCCAGGGCCTCTTGTTGCTGCAAATGAACTCCAGACACATGTGCCACTTTGTGCACCCGGCTTTATATTGGTACTGAGAAATCAAACCTAAGCCATCAGGCTTTGCAAGTAAGCACATGAACCGCTGAGCCATCTCTCCAGCCCAACTCTAGAACTTTTTTTGGTTACTTCTTTTTGGTTTTTATTTATTTATTTATTTATTTATTTATTTATTTATTTATTTATTTGAGAGCGACAGACAGAGAGAGAAAGAGGCAGATAGAGAGAGAATGGGCACACTAAGACCTCCAGCCACAAACCCCAGATGCATGCATCACCTTATGCATCTGACTTACATGGGTCCTGGGGAATTGAGCCTCAAACCGGGGTCCTTAGGCTTCCATGGGCAAGCACTTAACCACTAAGCCATCTCTCCAGGTCCATGGTTACTTTTTATATGATGAGACATTGTTCTTCTGGTTTCTTTTAGTTCTTTTCACATGGTTGACTTTGAACATACTTAAAACAGTTAAAGTCTTGCCGGGCATGATGGCACACGCCTTTAATCCCAGAACTCGGGAGGCAGAGGTAGGCGGATCGCCGTGAATTCAAGGCCACCCTGAAACTACATAGTGAATTCCAGGTCAGCCCAGGCTAGAGTAAGACCCTACTTTGAAAAACAAAACAAAAACAACAGTTAAAGTCTTTTTCTAAGAAGTCTATTGTCTGGATTTCATCAGAGCAGTTTCTGTTAATTTTACTTCCTATGCATGCGACATACTTGTCTTATTTCTTTGTATGCCTCATGATTTTTCTAGAAAACTGAACATTTTAAAAACAGTGTACTAACTGTAGAAAACAGATTTTCTCTTTCTTAGGCTTTATTGTTGTTGCTAGTGGTTTTCATGCATTCATTTTGACTTGTTTTAGTGATTTTTTTCCAAACTGCTTTTATCAAACCACCCTCTTTGTCATGTGCAGTTACTAAAGTTTGTGCTTAGTCAGCTTAACGATCTGCTAGTGGTTGAGGAGAGATTACCCAAAGCCAAATGCTAGAAAACCCTTCTTCACAGATGGCTCTGTGGTGGGGAATTCCTTCAGAACCTTTGGCCAGGCTGTTTATAACTGAGAGTTACTTTTTACAGACAGAGCCAGAAGTGAAAACTGCAATGTTTTCTTCACACATTTTCACAAAATGGTTTTAAGCCTGATCTCTGGATCCTTCCATGTACAGAGAAACCTTTCAAAGCGTTTATTCTGCTGTTGTTTGTCAGTCTTAGCCCCACTCCTAGGATTTTTTTTAATCTATTTTTTCTTCATGTGTTGTCTGTTACCTTTGTTTTTACATGCTTTGAGCAAATGCTCGCCCAGGGCTACTGTGGTCCTGAGAAAGCTCCAAGGCAGATGAAACACAAGAAGCCTCTGAACTAATCCCTCAGGGTATTCCCAGGCGGGTCAACTACACGGCCCCAATTCCTTGAGGCGAAGGTCTCAATTGCCCCTTCCCCCATGCCAGCACACTGATCTAGGAATGTGGGCTGTCATCCTTGGATGCCACCAAGCTAAGAATGAGGATGGCAAAGAGTAAAGTTAAAATACCAGTGCTCTCGGGCTGGAGAGATGGCTTAGTGGTTAAAGCGCTTGTCTATGAAGCCTATGGACGTAGGTTTGATTCCCCAGTACCTACGTAAGCCAGATGCACAAGGTGGTGCATGTGTTTGGAGGTGGTTTGCAGTAGTTGGAGACCCTGGCACACCTGTTCTCTATCTCCTCTTTCTCTCTCTCTCTCTCTCTCTCTCTCTCATAAATAAATAATAAAATATGTAAAATTTAAAAATTCCAGTGCTCTCACACCAAAGCGTAGTTTCCTTTTTAAATATCCCCCTATTGCCACCATTCATTCATAAATATGTGTTGTATAGTTGGTGAGCAGTGCTTAGATGTACAAAACAAAAAGAAAAGAAAAATAGACCCAGTGTGATGGCGCACGCCTTTAATCCCAGCACTCGGGAGGCAGAGGTAGGAGGATCGCCATGAATTCGAGGCCACCCTGAGACTCCATAGTGAATTCCAGGTCAGCCTGAGCTAGAGTGAAACCCTTCCTCAAAAAAAAAGAAAAGAAAAGAAAAGGAAAGAAAAGGAAAGAAAAGAAAAGAAAAGAAAAGAAAAACAAAAGAAAGGAAAGAAGGAAAGGAAAGGAAAGGAAAGGAAAGGAAAGGAAAGGAAAGGAAAGGAAAGGAAAGGAAAGGAAAGGAAAGGAAACAAGTATTAAGGTGGAATGGTCCAGTTGGATAATTAGAAAACTCACTAAGAAAGAAGGTGCTATCTGAGGGGAATTTAAAGGAGGTCAGAGAATCAGAGAATGGAACTTATGGCTCTGGGGAAGACGCACACAGTGGACCAGCAATAGCAAAGACTGTGAGGTTGGTACACAAGCCGGGGGCAGTGTGGCTGAAGCACAGTGAGCAAAGGGGAGATTGCTGGGGAGTGTGAGAGGAGTAAGGACAAGGAGCAGCAGCCAGATAGGACCTTAACCTTCTGTTAAGATAGAAGGTCACAGGAGGGCTTGACAAGAGTGACTCAGTGAGCTCTATGGAGAATGGGTGGAAGAGCGACCAGGGAGGAAAACACACGGCCTTGAGGAAGCACTAGGTTGGTGGCAATGAAGGGCAGGGCAGGGCAGATTCTGGGTCTGTCTTAAAGGTAGAGGAAGGCTTATGGGTGGAGTGGGGTAAGGAGAAAGAGACAAGAACAATGCTGAAGAAATAGCCGAGTACATGGGTGAATAATTCATCATGCCCCTTTCTGCACCTGAGGAAAGAGAGAGGCTCAAGAGAGGGGAGGGGTCCTTCCAGGCTGCACACTGTCTGTCAGAAGGAGCTGTAAGAGTCTCAGGCTCCTTCTCCCCCTGCCATCTGACCATGCTATAACTAGGCCTGGGATTCTGAGACCGCATCCTGTTATGGTAATTGAGGGTACCCCTGGGCTGATAGAAGGGAATGCTACCTCTCAACCCCCAGTTCTCACCATAGCACATCACCCACGGCCCCTCCATCACAAAAAGGTTTCCCCCCCTCCTCCTATCAAATTCTCTCTTTCTTTCGGCTTTGCTGCTCCAGGTGAGTGTACATACACCCCTTCTCTCTCCTGCCCCCCTTTCCTTCAGTCTCTCTCCCTCTTATTCTTTTGGGCCCTCTTGCTCTTTCCCTGGTGCACACCCACCTTTTCTCTCTCTTCCCCCTTGTTTGTTTGGGGTTTTGTTTTGTTTTGTTTTGCTTTTTTGGTTTTTTTAATTTAATTTAATTTTATTTTATTTTATTTTTTATTTTTTTTTTTTTGGTTTTTGCAAGGTAGGGTCTCACTCTGGTCCAGGCTGACCTGGAATTAACTATGTAGTCTCAGGGTGGCCTCGAACTCTCAGCGATCCTCCTACCTCTGCCTCCCGAGTGCTGGGATTAAAGGCGTGCGCCACCACGCCTGGGCTTTTTTCCAGTTTTTGAGGTAGGGTCTCACTCTAGTCCAGGCTGACCTGGAATTCACTATGTAATCTCAGGGTGGCCTCAAACTCACGGTGATCCTCCTACCTTTGCCTCCCGAGTGCTCGCATTAAAGGCGTGCAACCCCACGCCTTGCTTTCTTCCCTCTTTCTCTATTTATCTCTCTCCCTCTCTCCCATTACAATAAAGTCTTAAACTTGAAAAACCTTGTTTGTCTTGGTGCCTCCATCAAAATCTAACAGGTTCTACCTGCATCATAGGCCCCGCAGTGGCCTTCTGTCTGTCTGTATCCCTGAGCTGTAGCGGTAGGGTAGGGTTTGTGGCCTGCCTGCAAGACAAGATTCCCACCACTGTACTTCTCTTTGCAGAGGGACAGCCAAAGAAGAGCAATGCCCCACCAGGTGGGCAGCCTCGCCCTATGACTGCCCCCTGGTGCTGAGGAAGCTCCTAAGCAAGGAAGACATCCGCCCTGGCTGCAAGTGTGTGGTGAAGGCGCCCTTAGTGTCTGACGTGGAGCTGGAGCGCTTCCTGTCGGCACCCCGAGACCCCAACCAAGTGCTGGTATTTGGGATAATCTCGAGCCAGGATCCCGGCAGCACAGTGAAGCAGCAGTGGATGCTCGACTTAATGTACAGCCATCTGCAGCACGGCCGGGGCTCACCCTGCATCCAGGTTGGTCCTGGGTCCAAGAAGGAGGAGAGACCCCTGGGAAGACCAGGACTAGAGAGGCAAAATGGAGAAAGGATCCACTGTTGTAAGATGGAGTTGGACATCCAAGGGGCCGGCCTATTTCAGTTCTTTTTCTCTCCATAACCTTGGCACACCATCTCCCTCCCCGTCTGCAACATTTCACCCCACCCACTCATTGTCCCAGAAGGAATGCCACCATCCTGGTACTCCTTCTGACCCTTGAGAAACCATCAAGGCACGGCTGTCCCCTTCCAGAGCACGAGCGCAGTTTACGGTCCTGTCTGGTATTTATGTTTGAAGACAGAGGCAATGTTTTCAAAGTTTAGTAAATGCTTGGAGACTGTCCCCAAGTGCCACTGTGTGGTGGACCCACCACTGACCCAGACACAAATCAGTTCTGGGAGGAGCTCCCATCATGGCAGCAGCTATAGCAGGCCCCTGTGATGGCTGTGACTGGACAGTTCTGGCAACATGTACCTGCTGTTTTCTGGCATTAGGAGGGGCTACCCAAGATGTCTGGGGCTTTAGCAGGTGGATGAGTCTCCCTGGCAGAAGCAGGGGATAAGGGCTGCCCAAGGTCCCAGTTCATTAGGGCTGAAGTCTAACAGGGTCTTAGAGTACAAGAAGTAGAGTACACCAAACTGTCTCTCACCCACTTACTTTTTATATATATATTTTTAATTTACTTATTTAAATTACTTATAATTTGAGAGAGAAAAAGAGGCAGAGAGAGAGAGAGAATGGGAGTACCAGGGCCTCTAGCCACTGCAGACAAACTCCAGATGTATGCACCCCCTTGTGCATCTGGCTTACATGGGTCCAGGAGTTTCGAACTGGGATCCTTTGGCTTTGCAGGCAAATGCCTTAACTGCTAAGCCATCTATCCAACCCTCCCCCACCACCCCACTTACTTTTGTAGAGCTGTTCCTAAGTCTCAGCCCTTATCATCATCCTCAGAATCGGTTGCTATCCACAGCAGTGTAAGCATGGGGAAAAGGATGGGCCAGTTCACAGGCTGATATGGACACACAGGCATGTGGGCTGTGAGACTTCTTTAGTTCTCCTTCTCCTATGCCTACCAGAACACATTATCTCTGCCCTGAAGCCCTCTGCGGCTGCACAGTTCTGAGTTGGCATGGATGCTGTGGCATGGGGGTGTGCATGGATACCTTTGCATGAATGCTGCATCCCTGGCACCACATATGGCCCTGCGTCCACCCACCCTTAGATCCGCACCCTAGCCAGTGCAGGAATTCAGCATTTGGAGCCTGATCAGACACCTGGGAGCCCTTCCCATGCCTCCCGCCAAGACAGCCGTGAGCCGCAAGCCTGTCACCAAATCCCCGTGTCAAAGCTATGCTTGTTTTCGGGAGCTTCCAACAGTCCAGAGAATGTTTATGGAGAACCTATTGTGAAGCCATCTTTGTAATGACAAATGCAACCCCTGACCTCATGAAAATTAACAGTTGGCTTATCTGGGGACTGTTAGTTGTTCCCTGGTAATTACCCCCTAAGCAATAGGAATGTTCAGGTGGCCCATCCTAGCCCTGAACAGCACGAATAAGGGCCAGAGCCTGGCACTTATCTTAAGGCAGTGGGGGAGTGGCTATTGATCCCAAGAAAGATTTGGAGTCTGGTGGTGGACTTCACAGTGACTTGGCTCCCACAATTGGTTAAGACCGAGCCATCCCCTGATGGCTAGTTCTCAATACTCGGTGTGGTTCTGGTTTTACATTGTAAACTGAAAGGTGAGCGTGAGAGGCACCTGGAACTAAAAGACAATAAGGAGAGCTGGAGAGATGGCTTAACGGTTAAGGCGCTTGATTGCAAAGCCAAAGGATCCCGGTTCATTTCCACAGGACCCACGTAAGCCAGATGCACAAAGAGGCTCATGCGTCTGGAGTTCATTTGCAGTGGCTGGAGACCCTGGCGTGCCCACTCTCACCTCTCTCTCTCTATGTACCCCCCTCTCTCTCAAATAAATAAATAAAATTTTGAAGACAAAAAAGATAATAAGGGCTCTGTAGCTTCCAGAAAGGTAAAAGACTCTGAACTGACCAGACCCTAATCTGTACTGTATTTGAATACTGGAAGGGGTCCATTGGGGGCAGCCAGTGGAGGGCTGGGGCGGAGGAGTCCTCAGTGCTGTGCAACGTCCCTCATCCACTCAGAACTGCCATCTTCAGGCCTTCTAGGGCAAGGAAGTATCACAGTCCACAGACCCCAAGTGTCAACCTAGTGCTGTCACATACAGGAGCAGTGGTACCAGTGAGGGCTTTCTCCCAGAGAAGACTGGGAGTAGATCCAGGAGACTTTGTCTGGAGACAGTCATGGGGAAGTGTGCACGCAAGGCTGAGGTAAAATCCAACACATCTTCTTGCTTGGGGGGTGACCAGCTCCCACATTTCTGTTTTGGCAGTGCCGGCATGACCCCTACCGCCTGCTGCGGTATGACCTGGATAGCCCCCTGCAGAAGGATCCACCCCTGATGGTGAAGAAGTTTGCTGTGGTGCAGGGGATGATTCTGGTAAGTGAAGGCCCTGGGAGGGGCTTGATATCCACCATCTGCTAGTACAGTCTTAGCCACCCGTGGCTCCGTGGAATCACAGATGGGGGAGAAGAAGACAGGGTTCTATGGGCTCTCTCCCTACACAGGCCGAGGCCCAGATAGCAGGACTAGTTGAGTCAGCCAGCACATAGAACCAAACACATATGTTCTGTATTCCAGGAAACCAAGAGGTTGGGTAATGTTTTAATTCAGGAAAAAAAAAAAATCTCTTCGCTTAATTTTTTTTGAGCAACTTAATATCAAAACTCTTGTCCAGCCTTATACACCTTCCTCATTGAAAACTTAGGAAATACAATTGAGAAAATAATGATCCCCTCATTACCACCTTGAGCCTCACATGTGTGTCCAACATTTGCATTCTGGGCTTCATACTATGCTATACCATTTAGGGGTCTGGCCTTTGCTATCCTTTTCTACACATATACTTCAGGGTCCTGCCTTTCCAGTGAAAATAATAGGATCGTTTCTAGGCTAGGGAAATTGCTCAGTTGGTAAAGTGCTTGCCTGGCAAACATGAGGCTCTGAGTTAATTCCTAACATCCATGTCGATGACTGGTGTGGTGAAACGTGTCTGGAATCCCAATGCCAAGGAGGTGGAGACAAACAGATCCCTAGACTTGCTGATGAGCTCCATGCCCATGAGAGACCTTGTCTCAAGAGAGGTTGTTCCCTGACCTCCACACACATGCACGCATGTGCATACACACCACATACCCATACACATTCAAAAAAAAAAAAAAAAAGAAAAGAAAACAGGAACATTTTCCTATGTCTTTAGATAGCTTGTAGTACCTGAGGTTTGTGTTTAACTTTTTACAAAAATATATTTTAGGGCTGGAGAGATGGCTTAGTGGTTAAGGCACTTGCCTGTGAAGCCTAAGGTCCCATGTTCGACTCTCCAGATCCCACATAAACCAGACATACAAAGATGAGGAAAGCACAAGGTCACACATGCCCACTAAGTGGTGCAAGTGTCTGGAGCTCGATCACAGTGGCTGAGGCCCTGGCACATCGATTCTCTCTCTCTTTTTGCCTCTCTCTAAAATAAAAAATAAATAATAATTTTATTTATTTATTTGAGAGAGAGAGAAGACAGAGAGAGAATGGGTACACCAGAGCCTCCAGCCACTGCAAATGAACTCCAGACACATGTGCCCCCTTGTGCATCTGTCTTATGTAGGTCCTGGGGAATCAAACAGGGGTCCTTTGGCTTTGCAGGCCAATGCCTTAACCTCTAAGCCATCTCTCCAGCCAGTGCATCTGGCTTTATGTGGGTACTAGGGAATCAAACCTGGGTCCTTTGGCTTTGCTGGCAAGTGCCTTAACCATGAAACCATCTCTCCAGCACTGTTTTTAACTTTTTAATGACAACTTCCATACATATATCCAATGCACCCTGATCATAATCTCCTCCCACCACCTTTCTTTGTCTCCCCTCCTGTATCCCTCCTCTACCACACCCCTTCTTTCCATCTAGTCCCTCTTCTATTTTGATATCATCATGGTTTTTTTGCCCTAATATTATACAGGTCTTGTGTAGGTAGCATCGACCACTTGAGGTCATGAATGCAATGGCCAATTTGTGTCTGGAAGACAGTATTCCAAAGCTCTCCTCCCCATCCTTTATCTCTTAGATCCTCTCTGTCACCTCCCCCATAATGGTCACTGAGCCTTAGAGGGGTTTAGCCACTGTTAAATCACTGTTTTCTATATTTGTGCTGCTTTTTAAAAAATTATTATTTTAAAGAGAGCAAGTGAGAGAGAAAGAGACAGAGAGAGGAAGGCAGGGCCTCAGCCACTGCAATTGAATTCCAGACACTTGCACCACCTAGTGGACACCTTTGTGCATCTGGCTTATGTGGGCTCTGGAGAGCCGAACACGGGTCCTTAGGCTTTGCAGGCAAGCACCTTAACTGCTAAGCCATCTCTCAGCCTTTGTGCTGGTTTTGTTGTGACTTAGAGCCTCGCTCTCATCCTCCCTCCCTTCCCTGTTTTGTTTATAATCATACTTGCATAAAAATCTCTGTGCTAGGTATCTGTGTTAGGGACTAAGTGCAGAGTGGAGGGTGTAAGATCCCTGCTCCAAAGGCTCCTATTTCATAGGATGAGCTGACTAATTCATCCAAATCAGTGGGCTTGAAGTGCCAGAGATGGGAGTAGAAAGCTATAAACAGGTGGGTAGTAGGCTTGTGAGCAGGGAAGAAAGAAACCCTGGGTGGGCATGTCTATGACATGCCATTTGAACAGGATCCAAAGGCTGGGGGGATTGGGTCACCCTCTGACTCAGGAAAACCTGAGCTGCTAGAGGAGAGCAGTGGCCCCTTCCCCTGCCACCAGAGGCTCCGAGGGGGTGGCACCAACTGGCCCTGTTGAGACTTAGAGCTCACCTGGCACTGGTCCTGCTGCGATGTGACGCCATGTACTGGTGGCCTCTCTTACTCTGCACCTTTCCTGTCTCCCAACAGATGTTTGCTGGGGGGAGGCTCCTCTTTGGGGGCTGTGTTCTGAATGGCTATGGCTTCAGCAAGCAGAATCTACTGAAACAGATTTTCCGGGCTCGACAGGATTGCAAGATGGGCTACTTCCTGCCAGAAAACTACAAATTCAAGTAAAACTGGACAAGGCACCCCCACAGGAGGGACAAGAGTGGGCAGCGGAGACTCCAACTCAGGGAACATCATGGGTGGGGGGTAGGAGGGGGACATGTGAGGCCAAAGGAGTGATGTGGGGAGGAGCCAAAGGTGGGGAGCAGGACATGGCTTCTGCCTGAAGTACATGTGGCAAAAGCTGCAGCAGGAGGATTTTGAGGTGGGCAGGGGAGGAGCTGAGAGAAGGCTGTCAGCAAGGGGTGAAGGAGGCCATGTCGCTGGTCTCTACGGGACACAGGTAAAGGGTTGTTTGGGAAAAGAGGGCCTTGGGATGGTTTACACAGTGCCAAATTTCTTTGGAGAAACTGTGAAGATGGGGTTGTTGAGCCCGGAGTCCCAGCTGCATCCCTGTCCCACTGTACCCAGCCCCAAACTGCATGCACTCCCAGCCTGGCTTTTTGCTGGGTTGCTGGTTGCTGGGCATGCCCCACAGACACTGTCAATGGTGATGTGGGATCAGAAGAATGGGGACAGGTCAGGTGGAAGATGTCTGACAAGTGGCTTCTGAATGATGCAAAGTCCTTCAGGAGGGCCTAGACCCCTGTGGACTACAGAGCTTGGGGACACATGGGGCAGCCCTTCCAATAAGCAGATGGCAGTTGACAAAGAGACCATAGGTCCCTCTGTGGTGTTGTGTTAAGCCATAATGCCACCCTCAACTTTCTTTTCCTTTTCCCTTGTGTGTGTGTGTGTGTGTGTCCTCAGTTCATTCCCCAGGCCTAGTGCACAGGAGGCCCTGGGGAAATGCTTACCAGAAGACTTCTGATCTAGAGCTGGTTTTGTGTATGTGTATGTGTATGTGTGTGTGTGTGTGTCCTCAGTTCATTCCCCAGGCCTAGTGCACAGGAGGCCCTGGGGAAATGCTTACCAGAAGACTTCTGATCTAGAGCTGGTTTTGTGCCAGGGAGGCAAAATATAGGCCAGTGTGGAAAAGGGCTGGCTTACAGCCAGAGCATCCACGGATGCTTAAGCTGCTGTGGTTATCTGGCCACCCCTGGAATACTCTAGTGACAGGCCCCTCCTTCCCATTGCATTGCTAAGTTTGAACCCAAAAGCCACACCACTCCTTAATTTCTGAGTATGGACTGCATTGCCCAGGCTTCATGCTCCATGGCAGGGATATAAAAGTGGACAAGACTTTGACCTGCTTTACCTCAGCTGGGCTGCAGACTCAGAAATCGGTGTGGAAAAAGTGTGAAAGGCACTCATCGTTAGAGAAATGCAAAGGAAAACCATGCTGGTGTGTCACCTCATACTTTATAGGATGCTGCTGACACATGGAAAATGGAAAACAGCAAATGCTGGCGAGGATGGGAGACACTGGAACCCTCATTGTAGTGGGAATGCAAGATGAAAAAAGCCACTCTGGAAGGCCATATGACCACTCCTCAGAAGTTAAACAGAATGACCACATGTTTTAGGATTTCTTCTTCTGGGAATTAACCCAAGAATTAAAAAAATAAAAGATGAAAGTAATCTAATTGCTCATCTACAGATGAGTAAATGGCTCAAGAATATTATTCAGGCTTCATTCAGGTCCCAGAAGGATGGGACATAATGTTTTCAGGACCAGTTGAAAAAAATCAAAAGCAGTCAGAGTTAACCACCCTGCAGTGACAGAAGTGCCTTGAAAACAGCCATGTTCCCATAAACCAATGCCAAGGTAAGCTGTGATGTGCTCAGAGGACCACCGAGAACTTTGCAAATGGTCATGGAACCTGCAAGAGATAAAGTCCTTTGTAAACTGCCTCATCCCTGACAAGCCCAAAGACTGCTGGGAGCTGCAAAGTGCCCTGTGAGCTAGGAAGCATCTGAGAAACCAACCAGCCTGCTGCTCCACACAGCAAGCCTATTGTGAGCTGTGCAAAGCACGACAGAACACACTGGAACCAGAACAAGATCTGCTAAAGATAATGCAATGCCAGCTTGAGCCTCAGAGGTTTGGGGATGGTCATGATCCTGACGAACTTCAAGTGAAAGCTTAGTGCACTGTGCAGTGTTATCCAGATGCAAGGGGAACTTTTCACTCCTGTGCCACTGGAAAGCACCTACCTTAGAAGGAAGAAGGGAAGGCTGGAGACAAGAAGCCAGTGGAAAGAGACAAGGAGAGCTACATATGGCTACAGCAAGGTGTCGTGGCCTGAATGTCTGTGTCCTAGTTTTATATACTGAAATCCCTACCTCCAAAGTGATAGTGTGGGAGAGTGGAGACTTAGGGAGGTAATTATCTGATAAGGCCAGAGCCTGTATGAATAGGATCAGTGCCTTTATAAAAGGGTCTCTACCACGTGAAGACAGCAAGAGGCTGTCATCGATAAGGGTGCCCTTTGTGCGTGTGACTGAATCTTCTGGAACCTTGATAATGGACTTACAGCCTTCAGAACTGTGAGCACTACATGCCTATGTTTTATAAGCCACCCAAGCTGTGGTGTTTTGTTAAATGAGCCAGAACAGTCCAACACAACTTCTCCAAACTGAGCAGCTCAAGCCACATGTCTGTATTATCTGAAGGTTCTGGGGGCTGACAGCAGACCCAAGTATGGGTTGGACTGGCTCCCCTCGGAAGTTATGTTCTGGCCTTTCTGTTCCTGATAGTTCCTTGGCTTTGTCAACGGCATCACCTGTCATCTGTCAATAGTCTTGTGGGAATAGGGACCCATCCGGCTCCATCCTATCACGCTCCAGCATGACTGCATCTCAACTAGTTATGTCTACAACAATGCCACCTTCTAGGTTCCTGGAGATCAGGACTTCAGCATATGAACTTTGAGGGCACATCTGGCCCCACAGCAGCGCATGATGGCATAATTTCTTCAGCCTCCTGGCTAGTCTGCCCTGCTTTGATGCTTCTCCTCAATTCAGGCTTTGCCCATGCTCCACTCGGGGTGTACAGGAGTAGTTGGCATGGGAGGGGAGGCTGCGACTATGCAGCCCTTCAGAGAAGCTAGGAAGCCAACCTCCAGTGGTCCACAGGTCCCCAAGCTAGGCAGTGTCTCTCTTGGCATGCTTAGGAGGAGACTCTTTAGGGACTTGAAAAGAATAGGATCGCACTGAGTAAGCCCCAGACCCTTGCTTCTGCCCAGGTCCTTCCCTGCTGTTAAGTCCTGCCTTCTTCCTACAGTGTCTTAACTACTATCACGAGCCCAGAGGATTCTGACTCAGCTAAGAGAACCATGTCTGAAGAACTGGAAGAAAGCATCATCTCTTCGGTAGCACTGGGGGACAAGGCGGAAAAGTTTCCTTCTCCAGTGCCTGAAAAGTATGTGACTGCCCTGGCCTATCGTGGCACAATAAGCATGGCTCACTGTAGGCTGTCTCCCCTGGCTCTATTACAGACCACCATGAGGCTAGTGCCTTGCAAAGCTAAGTTGCCCAGGCATGGGTCAGCCCCTGATATCTGGTGTCAGGGTTGCTTTCTCTAGCTGCTGGCAGTATTCTCAGGGTACTGTAGGAAAACCCCACAACCCAGACTCCGTCTATCAGAAAGGTAGAGGAGATTGCCTCTGACCCCAGCAAGAAACTTGCTCAGCCTATCAGATGCCACTAACTTATTAGTAGTGACAGGGAACCAAATCACCTTGCCTAGGAAGGTAGATAAGCACAGCTAGAGGGTCACACGCACCACAGGACCCCAAGTTGGACCTCCCCGCCCCCACCCCCTGAGGTCCACGCCCACCTCCGCCAGACCAGTGCTCCGCACCCCCTGCCCCTATACCCACTTCTTCCTGCTGCAATGCTTAGGGTGAAGCAGCCTGAAGCGGAACTGAATTCTTCCAGCAAGACCAGGAGGAACAGCAAGAAGAGCAGCAACTACAAGAAAACAGATCTCAAGAACTGACACCACCTCATGGCCAGCAATGCCCTGTCCATACCCACCTCCCTAGTCTCCCATTCCCTCTAATAAACACGCATGCCTCTAGCGTCCAGGTGAGGCCATAATGGGCAGGGGCAAGCCCAGCTCTGTCTGACTCCTACAAGGCCAGAGGCCCCCACAACCTGTTTCTAGGCTGAGTCCTCAAAAACTTGCTGCCCCCAACCCAGAGCTTCCTTTGTGGCCAGGAATGAACCTGACACCCCCGTGCCTAGGAATAAATACCTCACTGCCAGTAGCCTGGCTCAACCATTCCGCAACCCCTGGGGAAGAAGCCTCAGATGGGCCTGGACTGTATCTCCACCCTTTCACTGGGTGGGGAAGGGCTCTGATTCTGCCTGGTGGAAAGAGGGAGAGAGAGAGAGAGAGAGAGAGGGAAAGACACAGAATGAGAAAGGGAGAACAGATGTGGGACAAGAAACAGAGAAAGGTGGAGAGAGATAATAAAGGCAGGGGAGGGAGAGGGAGGTAAGGAGAGAAGTGAGACAGGGTGAAGGAAGGAAGACAGGAGAGTAGGGGAAGGAGAGGACAGAGGGAGGAAGGGGAACATGAGGAAGAGGAAGAGTGGGCCAAACAGGTGCACCAAGGGCCCTTCATTAGTACCCGAAAGCCAGAGCCTGTGGTAGGTCTCCTTGGCAGGCTCTTAGCCCCACGTGGTCCAGCGCTGGAGCCTGTGGGTGGTTGGATACTCCTTGGCTAGAATCTACAGGCCTGGAGAATTTTTACCGCCATCCAGAGGTTTCAAGGCAGCCAGCCCCACTGAGGCTCTGCCCGGTCCTTATCCCCGACATAGCTGAAGCTCTCCCTAGGGCTTAGCCTGCAGCTCTAGGCTCCGGACAGCCATATTCCAGGAGCAAGCACTGTAATGAGCCTGCCTAGTCTTGTGAAGCCAGAATTTGAGTTCCAGGCAGCGTTTAAGGATGTATTTATGGATAACCACTGTGCTTCCTCTGTAATACATGCTTTTTCGGTCAGAAATTTTCAAGGCTTAGGTTTGTTTGGTTTTTTTTTTTTTTTGGTTGTTGTTGTTGTTGTTGTTGTTTAAATTTATTTTTGTTCTTTTAGTCTTTTGTATCATCCCAAAACATATTCTGAGTTATACATTTGTACCCCTAGATATGGACTGGAAATGGCCTGCTTTGTTTAGGATCCTAGGGCTCTAACCACACTCCCCTCTTCCCCTCGCATGCACAAGGACAGATGAGAACAGGAAGTCAAGGGGAGAAATTGCTACTCTATCCTTCATCAAGGCACCCCACCCCCGAGCCCCTAAGGCAGAAGACCCTGATAAAGGTTGAAACCAAGGTCTTGAAGCTGGAGTCTGAAACGAAACCTCTTACCTACCCCTCGCTGACCATTAACGCCACACGCTCAGCTGTGCTCGCATGGGTGCGCCCTGCAGTCAGCAGCTGTGTGCTCTGGGAGTGCAGGCCTATCTGGGAAGGGCCGACCCTGGCCCTATGCAGGGTGTTCATCACCTAGGAAAGGGAGAAATGGGCCACCGGAGAGCAGGGATGCCTCCCTCTGGCACAGCATGCCCAGAGTTACATGATCCCATTGTTCCTCCCAGGAGAGGTGTTTCCCCCTCCGTTGTACCCCTCACAAAGCAGGCGGATAGGAAGGTTCTGCCCCTTAGAGCAGGGCTTCTTAAACTTTATCCATGTGGGACCCCCTCTTGGCTCAAGAAAATTTTACCTGACTCCAGGCATATATGGGCCTATAAAATAGGTATTCAAATCATTTACAGATAATAAATTGTAAAAAAAAAAAAAAAAAAAAAAAGAAAGAAAGAAAAAGAAAGAAAGAAATTATTTTAAAACAATTCTTTGGTGTAAATATAATTTTACTATTTATTAACGATGAAAGCAAATTTGTATGACAATCAGAGACAATGCCTATTTATTTTTACATAAAGATTAAATCTTGGCTGAATATTTGGTTCTAAATCTTCAGTAGAGTGTCTTCAATGTTTTTTAAAGTTGATTGATATTTTGATTTTAGAATTGTTAATGCTGAGAACTCTGCATAAATACATAGCACAAAAGGGCATTTAATGTCATTTCAAAAAGTGTTGGAAAATCCTCCGCATACATAATACACAAACATTGGCACACAAGTACGCATGCGTGGTCCATAACCCAGGTCCAAAAGGTTTATAAGTGCCGGGCGTGGTGGTGCACGCCTTTAATCCCAGCACTCGGGAGGCAGAGGTAGGAGGATCGCGGTGAGTTCAAGCCACCCTGAGACTACATAGTTAATTCCAGGTCAGCCTGGGCCAGAGTGAGACCCTACCTCGAAAAACCAAAAAAAAAAAAAGAATAGTATTTCTTGAGCTGGAGAGATGGCTCATCCGTTAAGGTGCTTGCCTGCAAAACCTAATGACTAGAGATCAATTCCCCAATACCCACGTAAAGTCAAATGCATAAAGTGGTACATACATCTGGAATTCATTTGCAGGAGCTAGAGAGAGGCCCTGGCATGCCCATTCTCTCTCTGTCTTTCTCTCTTATTCCCTCTCTTTCTCTCTCCACCTCCATCTGCCTGAAAATAAGTAAATGAAAAAGAATAGTATTTCTAGATTTTATAAGTTGTTACTATAAATAGTAAATGCTTCCAAGCTCATCATATAAGTGCTCCCGAGTAAGCTATACCCCCAGCCCTGTACTCTTTTCTGTGCAAGCTTTTGAACATATAAAATACAGAAAAGTAAATGATGTCTACTGAATGAATGAAGGTTCACAAGATAATATACCCTTGTAAGCAGAACCCAGGTCACATGATCATCTACCTCCCCCATAGGTTAATTTCAAAGTATAAAATTCAGAAAAGTAAATGATATATACTGAATGAACGAGTGTTCACAAGGTAACATGCCCATGTAAGCAGAACCCAGGTCACATGATCATCTACCTCCCCCACAGGATAGGTTAGCCTGTTTTGAACTTTATTTAAATGGAATCATATACTGCATGTTTTTTTTTTGTTTCACTGATAACATCTAACAAACCCACAGCCTTGTGCATGTCAAATAAGTGCTCCACTACAGAGCTCCACCCCTTGCCCTATGTGTACACTTGTTTGGTTTCTTTGGCGTTCATTGGGTTTATGTGACTGGAGTTCACTCTGTTCCTGCAGTTTTCAGAATTTCATTGTACACATGTACCACAATATGTTCATCCAACTGTGAGTGGACAGTGAGCTTGATTCTGCGCCTAGAAAAACCTCAAAATTAGATCATTACAATATTTATGAAGACGAAAATCTCATTACTCATATCATGTGTGAATGTGGATATTAAAGCTCTAAATATTAGCTACCTGAATCCAGTGGTGTGCCTTATGAAATAATGCATTATCTCTAGGTAAAGGTTTGTGCTAGCTATATAAACTGGTCTCTCATCAGCACTCCCACATTAAGACTAAAGAAGAAAATCAAATGCTAACTGTTGGTGAACAAAATACATTAGATAAATAGAAAGAGGTCACTCTCTTAACTCAGTAAAGTTTATATAGTAAAAGCCCATAGCAAACATTTTTCTAATGGAAACACTTTAAATGCATCTCCTGTAAGATTAGAAACAAGACAAGCCTATCACCATCACCAACATCTAAGAGATACTGGAGACCTGGAGCCCTTTATAGAAAGAAATAGAAATGCAAGATAATATGGGGACGTGAGGGGAAAAGATAAAATTGCCAGTCTACCTGGAAAATCCAACCAGAGCAAAGGGAAACTATCAGGATGCATGTGGAGTCCGCAACACGGGATAAACATGCAACCTGTGTAGCCAATTTCTCACAAGAGGGACAGCATCAGGCTGCAGGTCCAGCAACACCTGCTCTTCATCACAGAACATGGTGGACAGGAAGCAGAAAATAGACCCAAAATGCCAGGGGTGAACTGAGGCTGAGGCGATGGGGTTGTTGTACTTGGGAGACCAGCACATCTACTCAAGGCCATCAAGATGTTGAACAAATCTAAAGCCCCAGGTTGCTGAAGTCCCTGGCACCCCTCACTCAGGACCCTCAAACATCTCTGCTTCCAATAAGTGAAACCTGCTCCCTGTACTCGTCCTCCCAGCCATGCCCCCAAGATCAGGCAAGTAGCTTTGGCCTCTGGCCCTCCACTTTCTCATCTGTAAAATGGATGTCTGTGATATCAGCCTGCCGGGAATCTTGAGTGGATCAGATGCAATGCAAAGAAAGGATTTTAGCTTATCTGCAAAGACATAAATGATAACAAGTATTCATAAAATGATTAAGGAGCTCTCTGCCCATTGCCAGCCTCCCTCCACATCGGCAGGGCCCACCTACCTACTGGCTGCCTTCCAGGCTCCAGCAGCAGCAGGGTTAAGGAGCTTGGCTGGCAGCCAAGCAAGAATAGTGTTTGTCGCCCCAGCATCTCTTTATCTGTGCACCATCTCGAGGCCCCCAGCCCAGCCTTCGGAAATGAAAGCCCAGCCCGGCTGGGGCTCCTCTGCTGGCTGCATCTTAATGATCTCACCAGGCAGAGTGGGTACCCCCCCTCAGCTCTCTTACTCCCTCCCCTGCAGCTTTAGGGGACCCCAAGCTGCCCTGAAGCTGTCAGCTCACATGTGGGAGAGAGATTGGGTCTTTCCAGCTGCTGGCCCCAGTGGATGGGGGTGCTAGGAGGTGGTGCTGGGGGGTTCACGGCAGCCCCGTCAGTAAGGCCCAGGCAATTTGGGTCTCAGCCCATCCTGCTGTGGGTTTAATGGGTAGGGGACAGAATGGTACAGATTATGACCTACAAATGAGTTGCAAAATCCATTTAGATGGTTCAATCCACCTTATACAAAAGAGAAGTGGACTAGCAAATAGGTGCACTGTGTGTCATATGGTAAGCTGTACTGCAATCACTATGATTGTAGTGCCTGCGATTGTAGGCTTTGGAGCCCCCCCGGCCAGTCATATGACCTCAGATACCTTACTTAACCCGCTAGTCCTCGGTTTCATGGCCCAGCATGGGAGAACACCCACATGGAGCCTAGGAGGTGGGTGTGGGGAGAGATGACAGGCCGCAGGTGCCAGCTCTGTGCATTTATCACAAAAACTCAAAAGCTGCTGGATTCAGGCAGAGTGCAGGAACTGCTTATGACAAGAATTCAGACTAAAAGGGCAGAGAAGATAGCTCAGAGTTAAAGGCATTGCTTGCAAGCTTGCCAGCCTGAGTTTAATTTCCCTGCACCCATGTAAAAGCCGGACACAACGTGGTGCACACATCTATAATCCTAATGCCCCTGCCAGAGGAGCTGCTCTGAGCAAACTAGAAGGAGAAAAGGAAAAGTGAGAATCCTCAGAGATAGTTCTGTGTGCACTTCTACTGCTTACACCCCTGAGAATCCTGAGAGGTGACTAACACCTCCTTCCTGGTCATGCAGTAACTGATTTTTTTTTTTTTTTTTTGGAGAGAGTCAAAGAGAGAGAGAGAGAGAGAGACAGACAGAGAATGGAGGTGCCAGCAGCCTCTCAGCCACTGTGAATGAACTCCAGACGCGTGCGCCCCCTTGTGGGCAAGTGCAGCATTGCGCCCTTGCGTCACTGCGGCAGGCTAAACGTGGGACCTGGAGAATCGAGCGGGTATTCTTAGGCTTAGCAGGCAGGCGCCTTAACCGCTAAGCCATCTCTTCAGCCCACAGTAACTGACTTTTTAACAAGCAGCTACTATGTACCAGGCCTGGTGACTTGATGGCAGAAGGGCAGGCAGAGCCTGACCCTCACTCAGTTTACAACTAAGGGAACAATTACCTTTTTTTGTCTTTCTACGTATCAGGCACTGACATGACTTGCTGTAGCTTGTCTGATGCTCACCTCAGTGTCACACACTGTTTTCAACTGTGAAACTCAAAGTGAGAGTGGGAGTGGCATGGACGTGACACCACACACGGCCTTTCTGCAGGGGACAGGATCTGATCCAGATACTTGTGCCCCAAGGTCTGCTCTTCTACCCTGAAAACCCTCCCTGAGCTGGCAAAGCCCCACTGCTTGCTTCTTGGCTGGCGTGCACAAGAGCCCACCTGCTCCCTTCTCTTACCTGCCACTCTTCTGTCTCCATAGCTTTCCCTGATCTTCTTTCTTTCCATCCTTCTGAGCATACTGGCATCCAAGTCAACTTCAGGGCCTTTACACAGATCTTCCCTCTGCCTTGAAGAGGCACCACTGAGTTGTATACTTTCAATGGGTGAATTATGCATATTTTTGTTTATTTTTGCTTCTGTATGTGTGTGATATTGTTGTATGGCAAAATTCCTCTGCATTGAAAGCAGTGGAGAATTATTGCCAGCTTTATCAAGAGCAGTTATGGGAACTGGAGAGATGGCTCAGCAGTTAAGATGCACGCCTGCGAAGCCCAAGGACCCAGGTTCAATTTCCCAGTACCCACATAAGCTAAATGAACAAAGTGGCCCATGCATCTGGAGTTTGTTGGCAATGGCTGGAGGTCCTAGCATGCGTGCCCATTCTCTCCCTTCTTCCCTCCCTCTCTCTCTCTCTCAAATAAATAAATAAATAAATAAATAAATAAATAAATAAATAAAACTTTTTTTTAAAAGCAACCGGGGGCTGGAGAGATGGCTTAGCAGTTAAAGCATTTGCCTGCAAAGCCAAAGGATGCTGGTTTGATTCTCCAGGACCCACGTAAGCCAGATGCACAAGGTAGTGCATGCATTTGGAGTTCGTTTACAGTGGCTAGAGGCCCTGGCATGCCCATTCTCTCTCTCTCTCTCTCTCTTTCTCTCTCTCTCTCTTGCTGGCTCGCTCTCTCTGCCTCTCAAATAAATAAATTATATATTTTTTAAAAAAGCACCTGGGACAACTCACTGGAGAAGTACATGGGGCGGGTCATCAGACCCCCTCCTGAGAGCTCAGGCTTCCTGTACCAGCTATTTGCAGGGACACATGAGGTCTCATGGCCTCAGGGAGAAATACAAGTACAAAGAGGGTAATTAAACAAAAGTCAAGAAACAATGAGTCGCAGTGAAGTGCCACTTTAGGGTCTCCATGCTCTATGAGCACACCCTCACCCAGAGGCTGAGGGAGGAGCAACCACAGGGGTAATCCTGACCCACGCTGCTCAGGGGTTCCCGTGCTCTGTGAGTAAGCACTCACCCTATGGCTGAGAGAGGAGCACCCAAGGAGTGATCTTGACACAGGGAGTCCCATCAAAAGAGCTGTTTTGGGGGCCCCCATCTTCCTATAAGTAACCCCATTAAACTCATTGGTTCACCAAACTAATACTGGTATTTTAGCCTGCCATCTGAGCCCTGTGAGGGGGTGAATAGATGTGTGTTTGCGTCTCCCCAGGGGAAAAGCTTCCCACGACAGGTATGCGTGTGTGCGTGTATATGTGTGGGTACACGTGTGTACACATATGTGTGGAAGCCAGAGACTGATGTTGAGTGTCATTCTCAGTCACTTTCCACGTTTTGTTTTGGAGACAGGGTCTCTCACTGAGCCTAGAGCTCATGGATTTGCCTGGATTAGCTAGCTAGACAATGAGCTTCGGGACCCTGTCTCTGCTCCCCTCCACCCACCCAGCACCAAGATTACAGGCAGATGCCACCATGTCCAGTGTTTTTCACATTGGGTACTGGGGATTGAACTCAGATCCCCATGCTTGCAATCATCCCAGCCAAATTACGCTTTTGGGGGGGAGAACCCAAGCGAGTCATGGTGGCACATGCCTTTAATCCCAGCACTCAGGAGGCAGAGGTAGGAGGATCACCATGAGTTCAAGGCCACCCTGAGACTACAGAGTGAATTCCAGGTCAGCCTGGGCTAGAGAGAGACCCTACCTCGGAAAACCAAAAAAAAAAAAAAAAAAAATCCCTTTTAGAGGTAAATTCTCTTGATATCATTTTACAGACAAGCTGAAACACATAGAAATGACTTGTTAGTTTGCCTAAGATCACTCAGGATGGGAGCCCAGGTGGTCCACATTCTTACCTGCAATCTGCAATCTAGACAAATATTAGACCTCCTGTGACAGGTGTCCTGGTGACCGTGAACCATCCAAGAGTAACAGCTACTACAAGAGTCTCACCAGGCCCTGGGGCAGATCTTGTCCTTGGAATGATCAAATTGGATAGTTGTTTTCCCAGGAAGAAACAGACTGGGGAGGTTACAGCATGCTTAGTGCCCCCAACTGTACAAAACCTGTGCTTTTGAAGCGCTTGGCTGTGAATTCTTTCCTCTGACAAGCCAACACTGGCCTTTTCTGCTCCTGGATGCTATCTAGAAAGTACATTGAGGGGGCTGGAGAGATGGCTTAGCAGTTAAAGCGCATGCCTTCGAAGCCTAAAGACCTGGATTCAATTCTCCAGGTCCCACGTAAGCCAGATGCACATGGTGGTGCATGTGTCTGGAGTTCATTTGCAGTGGCTAGAGGCCCTGGCATGCCCATTCTCACTCATTCTCTCTCTCTCTCTACTAAGTATATAAATAAAAAAATCTTTAAAAAAAAGAAGAAAGAAAGAAAGAAAGAAAGAAAGAAAGAAAGAAAGAAAGAAAGAAAGGAAGGAAGAACATCAAGGGGGTTGAGGAGCCTAGCTGCTTCCTTTACAGCAGGAGAAACTGAGGCTCAGATCAAGTAAGAGCCTGACCAAAGCCAGGCAGTCCTTGTGCCTCCACTTTCCCACCAGGGAGATAGGGGTGGGAGTGGACGCCCCGTTTCTTCCTGCCCTGCCCAGGGTTTAGTGGTTCTTTCTTCGGTAAGTTTGAGTCTCCTCAAGAAAGCGAGAGTTGTTGAGAGGAAAGAAAATGAAACACTCATCTTGGTTCTCAGTCTGTGGGTGTCATGGGAAGATGTCCAGTCAGGAGGGACAGCAAAAGCAGCTAGCCTCAGGGCAAAGGTGGCCAGCAGAGGGCAAAGCCACCCCTACCCCAGGCAAATTCCCAGAGCAGATAAACTGGGAAGAGAGGGAAAAAGAAGAGCAGAAAGAGGCTCTTAGCATCCTTGGTTCCTTTGACTTGAGCACATGCCGCTCACTGCGACCTGGGACAGCCACGCTTTCAGCCATTGCCTTCTTCAAGCCTCAGCGTATGACTAGCAACTCCTTTAATAGATGAGGAAACTGAGGCCAGGGAACACGCGCAGCTTTTTAAAAAATTTAATGACTCATTTTTACATTTAATTTGTGAGGAGAGAGAGAGAGCGCGCATATGACCACACCAGAGCCTCTTGCCACTGCAAATGAACTCCAAATGCATGTGCCACTTTGTGTATCTGGCTTTACGTGGACACTGGAGAATCAAACCTTGGCCAGCAGGCTTTGCAAACAGGTGCCTTTAACCTCTGAGCCATCTCCCCTGCCCCATGTGCACCTTCTGGGGAGTCAGGTGGTCCCAGGTTCTCATGCTTAAGTAAGTGGCAAGCACTCTTAATCACTGTGCCTTCTCCTAGCCTTGTATTTTCTTTTGAAAGAAACAGCTACTACTTTCTAAAGTGTCTGCACTTTGATTTCCACCAACATGGAAGGAGAACTTCTGCTGTTCCCTACCATCACAACATTCTGGTATCCATGTACCCTGGATCTCCCCAGTATTCTCTGCCATTTGTAAGATAAAACAGATTCTCCACCCAAAAGTGAGAGCAGCTTGGATTAAAGGGATAAGCATAGTTATTTAGGGACTTTTTAAGGTGTGTACCCATTCTCCTTGCCAACGACCAGTGCAGGTTCTCTCTGGAGTTTGAGTTCCCTGACCGTGGGATTCTAACTCATACTGGGTATGAGTTCTCTCCCACTGAGGTGGTCTCATGGCCAGCCTGACAACAGTTGGTTACCCGCATGGACTATGTGCCACTATGCACAGATGAGTACTTTTTTTTTGCCTGGCTGGTTGATTTCATAACTTGCAGCAGCTCTTGCTTATTTGTGCTATTGATGACCATGATCCTCCAGCAGCTTCCATGGCACTTTCCAGTGCTATGAGGGCTAGCCAGGAGAGAACCGGTTTCTCTCTCAGTTCCAGGATGGTATCTCGATATTCTGTGACTCAGCAATAGGGTCTTACCCTTCAGGTCTGGCAGGTAACCAAATGCTTTGGAAATGGCATGCATGATTTTTGAGGACCTCATGGGTCTTCCTGACCAACAGCTCACTGTTTGTGTGGCAGGGTGGTAACCCAATTCTGGCCCTGAGATTTATCAGCCAAAGCCCATGGTTTTAGGATTAAGCTTTCTCCACCTCCCATGGGGCACTTCTGTTCGGGTTCCCCCTCCCATTATTAAAGGTTATATCTTGTAGCATGCTATCATGGAGGAAGGTTTCTATGATACTGATTCATGTTGTTATTAGTTTTGTGTAATTCTCTCCCCTCCCTTCCCCTCATCTCCCTATAAATAAGATTTCTTAACCAATCACCTTCAGGGTGGGGGAGAAAGAGGCGGCAAGAATGTGCCAGTGTTTCCTGAGCAGGAGGCTCGGGAGGGCCCCAGGAACTGGGGTTGATGTGTGTTTGTGAGAAAGGCCCACTTGGCTGCCCTGTGGAAAGGGTGTGTAGTCTTTATTGGTTTCCATTCACCCGGTCACCTTTGCAGGTGAAAGAGGCAGCGCGGAGACTCAGCCAGGCCTTATAGAAAGGAGACAACTGGGGGAAATCTATGGGCTGTAAAGAAGGTGCCAGAAACAGTATGCAGCCCAGACCCTGTGACAGCTAAGCCCAAGATTTAGGACTGGCCCCCAGGCTGGCCTGGGAGGCTCATGAAGAGACGATGAAGGGAAGGGGACTCTTCTGAGGATGGCAGGAATTCAAAACTTGTTAATACAATCAAGGTTATGTTTTCAGCTGTTACTAGCAGTGACACTTTATTTGAGGTGAAAGAGATAGGTCCTGAGTGGGGAAGACATCTCCCAGCCTCTTCCCCTCCTCCTGTCCCATCAACTGCCTTGCCTGTAACACCTCGTTGACCTGTGGGATCTCCTTTCTTAACTAAAGGAGATCAGGTCTCACATGGAGCATCTAGCAGGCAACAAGCGGAACTTAGCAATGTAGCTCTGTGTCCTGTACTCTACAGTCACCTTGTGTTTGTGGCCAGTCATGGTGGTGGCTTGGAATATCGTCTCGGCACATCTGAGTTGCAAATGGGTGTAGACTGGGGGAGGATATTCAGTGGGGAAGATGTGCTGAGCATCTCTGGGATAATGGAAATAACCGGAGTGAGGGTCATTTTGCAGCACAATAAATAAATAAATAAATAAATAAATAAATAAATAATTTTTTTAATTGGGGCTGGGGGGATGGCTCAGCAGTTAAGGCATTTGCCTGCAAAGCCTAAGGACCCGGGTTTGATTCCCCAGTAACCCACGTAAAGTCAGATGCACAAGTGGCTTGTGCACCTGGAGTTCATTTGCAGTGGCTGGAGCCCCTGGGGTGCCATTTTTTCTCTCTCTCTCTCTCTCAGTCTCTCTCTGTGAAATAAATAAATTAATTAAATATTTTAAAAATAAAATAAAAAACACAGCAGCTATATAGGCTGTGGGAGTTTGGTGGACATGGGCCCTTATGTTCCAAGCCACTGGCTGTCCTAGTGCCTCTCTTCCTCCTCCTCTTCCTCCTTCTCCTCCTCATACCTTTTCCTTTGAGAAATAGGGACAAGTGGGACCCAACCTTCCTCCCACCACCCTGAACTGGGTTAAGAAGTTTGTTAGGGAGCTGCTCAACATTACTATGGGCCCCCATCCACTAGGGGGCGTGGGCAGCAATGTCTCTGTCCACCCTGGCTGGCTTGTGGTCAGTCTTCCCTCCTCCTGCCTTCTGCAGGATGGTTTGCCATCCCCACCACCCTTCCCCCCCCCCCAGCCTCTGTGCATCACCTGGTCCTCCCCTGTCAGCAGTCATGTGACTTGAGGATTTAGCATGCTTTTCCCTGCCTCATGATCAACCTGTCAGGAACAAAGCCAGAACCAGACACTGGGGATTCCCCCTTCCCCAGAGGGCAGTGCTGGGGAAGACTCTTCTCAGAGTCTCTCCATGATAACAGTAATTTGGATTATTTATACTCCAGGCCAGGCACTGCCTTCAACGCTTTGCAGCAATTTGCTTGGTTACTTTCAACAGGTCAGAGATATGGGTGCTCTTCCCATTCAAAATTCAAAATTCTGGGTTGGAGAGATGGCATAGTGGTTAAGGCACTCGCCTGTAAAACCAAAGGACCCAGGTTCTATTCCCCAGGACCCCCGTAAGCCAGATGCACAAGTTGTCGCATGCATCTGGAGTTAGTTTGCAGTGGCTGGAGGCCCTGGCGTGCCCATTCTCTCACACATGTGCTCTCTCTCTCTCAAATAAATAAATAATATTTTAAATTTTATTTTACTTTTAGAGAGAGCAAGCAAGAGAGAGAGAGACAGAGAGAGAGAATTGGTGCACTAGGGCCTCAGCTACTGCAATGGAACTCCAGATGCATGTGCCATCTAGTGGGCATGTGCAACCTTGTGCTTGCCTCACCTTTGTGTGCCTGGTTTATGTAGGATATGGAGAGTCAAACATGGATCCTTAGGCTTCCCAGGCAAGTGCCTTAACCACTAAGCCATCTCTCTAGCCCCCAATTTTTCTTTTAAATTCAAAATTCCATTTCCATTCAAAATTCTGAGTTTGAAGCACAAAGAAGCAAAGGTGACATAGCCAGTCCATGGTGGGACTAGATGTCAGACCCAAATAATGTGGCAACACTCATGTCCAAAGCCACAGGCCACAGCTGTATGGACAGAAGTATTGAAGCTGCTGGCACCAGAGGCCAGCAGCACTTCCCCTGGATCATGGCCACATCCATAGGAGCCTGGAAGGGCCTGCCTCTCACCTGATGGATAGACCTCAACACCTTCTCAGGCAAGGCAAGGAACTTCTGGGATAATGGAAACAATTGGAGTGAGGGTCATTTTGCAGCACAATAAATAAATAATTTTTTTTTAAATTGGGCGGGCCTGGAGAGATGGCTTAGTGGTTAAGCGCTTCCCTGTGAAGCCTAAGGACCCTGGTTCAAGGCTCAATTCCCCATGACTCACATAAGCCAGATGCACAAGCAAGGCATATGCATCTGGAGTTCGTTTGCAGTGACTGGAGGCCCTGGTGCGCCCATTCTCTCTCTATCTATCCACCTCTTTCTCTATCTGTCTGTCTGTCGCTCTCAAATAAATAAATAAAAAATAAATAAAAATTGGGGCTGTGTTCACTTGATGCAACCTCCTTTCCCTCTGTGACTCTAGACCCCAGTGGACACACCCCTTAGGCCTGGCTACCTCCTTGGTGATAGCAGCTGGGACCCTACCAATGGTTGCCTTTCTGACCTGTACAGACCCCGTAGACTATTCTGGATCCCAGCTGTGGCCCAAAGGACTGAGGCACCTTGAATAATTAAAATGAATACAGTCACGGCCACCTAGGTGCCAGTCTGGGGTGCTGTGTGCATATCTGGGGTGACAGCCTTCCCACCTTTGCCCCACAGTGAAGCCAGACTGGTGCAATTTCCAGGGTCTGGCCCTTTTAAATTTAGCTGCAGGAAGAAGCAGTTTGTGCAGTTCTGGAACGCGCGGACAATCAGCAACAGGAAAAAGTCATCCAAGGGGAGTGTTCAATGAATTATGGAAGCATTGTTCCTGAGCCCAAGGAGTCGGGGCTGATGCTCTGAGCCTCTGTGACCAGCCCAGGGCTGTGGGCCCAACACTGCCAGGAGCTGCGTCAGGACAACACAATGTGTGTGGGGGGAGGGGGGCTGAAGGCAAAAAAAAAAAAAAAAAAAAAAAAAGAAGTAAAGAAAAGCATCAGAGGAAGAAAAATACTGGAAATTCCCTGCATCCTAGTGATGGGAGAGCCCTTCTGGAAAATCAGCAGCACGGGAAAGGCTGCTGCCCGCCCCGGCGGGGCCTCTGGGAGTGGGAGGAAGTTGCAAGCGATATTTTGAGATATTTTCAGTCTAGTGTGATGTGGATTGATTTTCCAAAACATGAGGACCTCCTGCTGGGGAGAGAGTCCTGGTTGTTTTGGGGCTGACTAGGGGTGGGGCCAAGGTACAGGAGCACCATGGATGGGATGTAAACAGAAGCTGACCCAGTTGGAGAGCTCCAGTGCTCCAGATGGCTGGCTGGCAGCACCTCGCAACCCCAAGGGGCTCATGTTGACCCAGAGGCCCTTCCGGACCTCATCTTGGTGGGAAAACCACAGCTGAATCTGGGGTTCTCTGCACAGAAAGCCTGCAAAGTAGCTAAACTCTTGCTTGCTTACCTCTCCTGATGGGATACTCATCACCTACCACACAGCTCACCTCACTTCTGCACAGCTGACTAGAGAAAAAAATAACAACTTTTATGAAGAACGAATAGCTGTGAATGAGAGGACAAAGACATGCCCTGGGGAGTGTTGGGGGGGGCTGGGGAAATGGCTCAGAGGGGAAAGCGTTTGGCTGTACAAGCATGTGGTCCTGAGTTCAGATCCCTAGCACTCAAGTAAAGCTGGGCATGACAGCATGAGCACCTGTAATCCCAGTGTTCCTACTGTGAAATAGAAAGAAAGCAGAGACAGGGGAATCCCCCATGCTCATGGGCCAGCCAGCCTGAGGTGCACAGCAGCAACAGCAGAGAGACCCTGTCGCAAACGAAGTGGAAGGGAGAACCCACACCTGAGGTTGTCTTCTAACCTCGATAAGCATGCTGTCACACACACACACACACACACACACACACACACCTTATCCTCATGGGACCAACTTTCCAGCAAAGGGACACAGAGTATAAAAGTAGTCAAATGCATAGGTTGTTGGAAAGGGTAGACAGTGCAATACGATAAAGCAGGGAGTACAGTAAAAGTGGGAGGAGGAATGCAAGTCTAGAAATAAATGGCCAAAGAGATGGTCCCTTCTGGGTATCTCACAGCCCTGTTCTGCCCTCTCACCCTACAGACCCATGCGTTTCTATGTCCTGGAACCTCCTTGTTCCAGGCTGAGCCCTTTCTCCCTTCTCCAGCAGCCCAGAGTCACACAGATTTTTTTAACCCTCCATCTTGATGGACACCCTACAGATTCCCTTTTAGCTGTCATAGCAGCTGCATGCCACTGTCACCTGCTGCTGAACTCACCAACTTCTGATGTCACGAATGGTCAAACACCCCATCTCCTCCACTGAGCACAGGGCAGGCTCACAGACCCAAGGGCAAGAGTTTCCACTTGTTCCTGTGGCATTCTGACCACAAAGCTGGCAGACATCTTTTTGACACAGAGGTGGGCCCCACAGAAGAAAAAGTTAATACTCACCAAAAAAAAAAAAAAAAAAAAAAAAAAAAAGTAAGAAAAAAATGCAAAACAAAAACAAAGAAGGAAGTGTAGGCAGTGAATATGATTAGGTAACCCAAAGACACAGAAGTGCAAATACACTAGTGAGAACATGCTCACGCTCTCAGGCAGTCATGGAAATGAAAATTAAAAGAACAATGAAGCGCTGGAGAGATGGCTCGGCAGTTAAGGCACTTGTCTGTAAAGCCAGAGGACCCAAGTTCAATTCCCCAGGACCCATGTAAGCCAAATGCACAAGGTGGCACATGTGTCTGAAGTTCATTTGCAGCAGCTTCTTTCTCTCTCTCAATAAGCAAAATAATTTTAAAACAAACAATGAAATTCCATTCTTCCCATCAAATTGGGAAAAAAATTAAATATTGATGACATCCAGTGCCAGCAAGAAGGGGCAGCCAGCAGGGTGGACACTGCAGCTGGGGTGTGAGGTTGCCACCATCTTCTGGGACAATCCTGTGTATTGAAGTTTAACATATTCTGACCTTTGATTTAGCAATTCAGTTTTGGATGTGATCCTGCAGAACCATATATAAACACAGAAGGTAATAAGGGTGTTTGTTGAAAAAAAAATAAGAATAATTTAAATGTTGGTCAGCAGAGCAATGTTGAATGAATTATAGACATCTATTGTGTTATTCTGCATCGTTTGACTTGAACAAATTTCTAGTAACTTCAGTAGCTAGGTAAAAGTTGTTTGGGGGCTAGAGAGATGGCTCAATGATTGAAGGCATTTGTTGCAAAGCCTGATGGCCCAGGTTCGATTCCCTAGTGCCCATGTAAAGCCAGATGCATAATAAAGTGGCATATGTGTTTGAAGTTGGTTTACCGTGGCAGGAGGCCCTGGCGCACTCATACTCACTCTTTCTCTCTCTCTTTCTGTCTCTCTATGTCTGAAATAAATAAAAATATTTTTAGGACTTTAGTGGTTAAGGTGCTTGCCTGCAAAGCCAAAGGACCCAGGTTTTATTCCCCAGCACCCATGTAAGCCAGATGCACAAGGTGACACATCTGGAATTAATTTGCAGTGGCTAGAGACCCCGGTGCACCCATTCTTATTCTCTCTTTCTCTCTCTCTCTCTTCTCTCTCTCCCTCTTTCCATGATCAATAAATAAATAATAAAAAATGTTTAAAAGAAATTGATTCTAAAGCCACCTCTAGACACCACTGCTAAGAATGCTGGGATTGGTTAGTGATGTCTGCTCTGGGCAGGGATCAGAAGTGGGAGACAGGCCATGGATGCTCTAGGTCAGTGGTTCCCAGACTCAGATGTGCACAGGAATCACTGGGGACCTTATTAACATGCAGATTCTAGTCCAGCAGTTATGGGCAGCCTAAGAATCTGCAATTCTGTCAACCCCCTAAACTGTGTGATGTCGCTGGTCCTGGGACCTCTCCCTCAGCTTTTCACACCATTGCAAACAGAAGCAACCAACCCGTGGCAACTGCCCAGAGCTTTTTTTTTTTTTTTTTTTTTTTTTTTTTTTTTTTTTTTTTGGTTTTTTGAGGTTGGGTCTCACTCTAGTCCAGGCTGACCTGAAATTCACTCTGTAGCCTTAGGGTGGCCTTGAACTCATGGTGATCCTCCTACCTCTGCCTCCCGAATGCTGGGATTAGGAGTGCGCCACCACGCGGCTCCAGAACTTTGTAATATCCATCACAAGGTATGATTTTTGGACAGCTCATCTCTGTTGACAGGTGAAGACCTCAAGAAGAACTCACCCAAGTTCTTCCCATCAGCCACTGGTGGCAGATAGAGCACCAGCCTCCCTCACCCCACCATCTCCTCTCCTGAAGCCAAACACCAACCAGAGAGGCCCTTGCTGCCCCCAAAGAACTGTGCTCACTGCCATAAATTAGGCCTCAGCCGAGCCGGCTCCCTCCTGCTCCTGTGACATCTCACAGCAGGCTGGGGCTCCCAAAGCCAGGGAGGGAAGAGAGGCACGACCGACTGTGTGAGTTATGGGCTCCAGGAAGACCATTAGTCACCGAAGCGAGAGAAGTTAACTCAAGCTTATTAACTCTAAATGTTTATTATTCACATTGATCACCCAGTAGACAGCACCCGCCACCCAACCCCACAGCCAGCCAGCATATTCTGATGGAGGGCAGAGACTCGGGCAAAAGAACTCACTACCCTTAGAGTCCCCAGGAAACACAGACAGGGCACAGACAGCTTCCAAGGGCCAGGAAGTGTTTCTGATCTGTGACCCTGTCACTCAGCCCAACCACTCCTCTGTGGGTCCCGAGCCCAGAGCTGAGGAGCCATCAGCAGCACCATCATGCCACCTTCATCAGCCAGGCCTGAGTATGGCACCAAGAAGTGGGCAGCTTTAGCTCTGCCACTCAACAGCTGGTGACCTTCTGGGTAAGTCATGTGACTTTTCAGAGACTCAATTTTTTTTTTTTTTTTTTTGGTTTTTCGAGGTAGGGTCTCACTTTAGCTCAGGCTGACCTGGAATTCACTATATAGTCTCAGGGTGGCCTCGAACTCACAGCGATCCTCCTACCTCTGCCTCCCAAGTGCTGGGATTAAAGGCGTGCGCCACCACGCCCGGCTAGAGACTCAATTTTATCAGCTCTATAATGGGGATGCATTCTGTCATTCAGCAAATATCTATGGAGTCCCTACCAGGCTCTAAGACTCAGTAAAGACAATAAATAAACCAGCAGAGTTACTCCAGATAGTGGTGGAAGGTGACTGAAATGATGCCACAACATGTGACAGAGAGTGACTAAGGATGTTAGGATGATATTAGCAGAGGGCCCTGGGACCACCTCTCTAAGGAGATGGCATTTGAGTTGAGGCCTGAATGGCAAGAAGGAGGCAGTCGTGAAAAGATCAGGGCACGGGGGAGTCCAGGCAGAGGGAAAAAAATATCAAAGACAGAGGCCACAGGTCGTAGAGCCCGGTGTGTGTGAAAGGACAACGAAGAGCCCAGGGTGGCTGAGTGAGGAGAGCCAATGGGATGAGGAGGGGTGGGGCAGGTGCAAGTCACCTCTGGCTAGTCATTGTGGCTCTTGGGGTTTTATTCTTGGCGCAGTGGGATCTGCTGGTTAAAAGACCATGACGGGTCCTTTCATGACTTGTGATTTGTGGGGGACATTAGGTGCCCCCACCTGATGACTAGCCATAGCGGCATCTGCTGCTAACAGCTGTGAGCATTTTCTGGGTGGACAAAGGGCACCTTGCTGTAGCTACGCCTCTTTTCTGAAGGGGTCCACTCTGGGATTCCATGTGCCTCAGAGAGGAAACCTCGCTCTGCCTCATTTTCCTGTTCTCTTGCCCTCCACTCCCACCAAGAGCACGTCTTCAGTCATTCACGTGAGCCTGGATTCCTGATCCCATCTTGGCTCCTAAGGACTCCAGCCTACCCATAGGTACAGCCTACACATCCTGACTGCCAGGACTGAGGGGTTTTCTGGAATGTATGGCTTCCAGTGTGAAAGCCAGGAATACATCAGGCAAAGTGAGTGAAGTTAGGCTCAGTCTTGGTGGTCACCCTAGGAGGCTGCCTGAGAAGATGCACTTATCCATGAAACATCCCTAGACATTTCCTTGTGTGGGCTGGGTCAGAAGGTCCCGGAGCTTCCAGTCTTGTAGCAGAAGGTGGATGTTATGATTGATGGCGACTTGGGCCTATGGAGTCAGGAGGGCCCCCCTGCCAGTGGAGAAGGGGATGCCAAGGAGGGGTGTTCTTGTCTGACCACCGTTGTGGTGAGGTGATGACCAGAAGGATCTGGGATTTTTCTTTTTCACGTGTGTGTGTGGATGTGGTACGCTACGGTGTGCTGTGGTGTGGTGTGGTGTAGTGGCTGGAGCAAAGCATCAGGTGTCTGGCTCCATCACTCTTCTTCCTGGTCTTGTTTGGAGTCTCTTTACTGATTCCAGAGATTGGGTGCGGGGCGGGGAAAGGGGGGGCGCTCTGAGGATTCTTGGGCGGCTGCTCTCTTGAGGAACTGGAGTTATAGTTGCATGTGGCCACGCCCAACTATTTATATGGGATCTGGAGATTTGAACTACAAACGCAGACAGGCTAGGCCCTAGGATTCTTCAGTCCTCAGTTTCCCCAGGTGAGAAGGTTCCTTCAGCTCCGACAAGAAGCCCAGAAGGTGTTCAAAGCAAAGAGCCCTCGGGAAGGAGCCCTCAGAGGTCGCATCTGTGTCAACAGATGGTGAAGACACCTCAGGGAACACCCTCCAAGCCAGCAGGCATTGTTTGGAACCTGAAGCCCCATGTCAGGTAGGCCTGTCATTGCCACTTCACAGACAAGGGAACAGGCATAAAGGGGAGTAAAGACATCTTAAAATCCTGCAGTAAGTAAGAGTTGGACCACAGGTAGAGTCCCAGGGCCCTCAGGGGCCACAGCCACCGAGTCACTTAATTTAGGGAGATAAGAAAAGTGTAACCACCTCTAGCCCACTCTTTCCTTAGTGTACCCCCCCTCTCACCCACTCACCTACTGTAAAGGCAGTGGGTAAAAGTGGAGTTTCCAGGGGCAGCTTGCAGGGCCCCCGAGCCTAGCATCACCATGCAGAAGGGTGTGGCCCACGGCAAGAAGTCTGCCTTTCTGAGCCTTGTGTTCCTCATCTTCCTGCGCTCGTATTGTCACCAGCACGCCCCTCGCCTCCCCCCCCCCCACAAAGGATTGCTGCGAGAAGTAATGAGTTGAGCTATGTGAAGCACTTAGAGCTTGGCAAAGGCATAAGTCTCAAGGAGAATTGCTTTTTTATTGCTGTGACTTAGCATGATGCAACTTGTAACAGTAAAACATTGGAAACAACCTAAGTAGTCAATAACAAGGGAGTTACTAAGCCAACTATGATTTAATGATTTTACTAGATGTCTTAGTAATTAGCTGGTACACAGATAGACAAACCAAGAAAAGAGAGCCTAAAGTCCAGAATTACACCAATATGTGTAGCACTACCCAGTTTAGGACAACAGAGAGCCTGAAGTGCAGTGAGAAAGGACCATATTTGAAAGGAACCACTGCTGGGGAGACTGGATCTTTACACAGGGGAGAGACGATTCTTGACCCCTACCTCACACCATACACTCGCTTCTGTTGCAGTGAATCTTACACAGCCGTTCAACTTGCCCACCATTTGGTGATGTGTGTATCTCTCCAGTTCTTCACTTAAGGAGGTCACGTTGGAGCAATAAGGCTGTTTGTAGTGTTCACAGACCTGCAGCAACAAAGTCAATATTGTCAGAGGGCCCAGATAGAGTCACAATTTTGGGTCAGAATGATTGTCTTTCTAGTAAAATGAAGGACATGCCTTTATTTTGAAGTTAACTATGTTACTTTTCTCATTGCTGCAACAAAATACCTGACAAAAGCAACTTAAAGGCAAGAAGGGTTTATTTCGGCTCCTCGCTCGAGGGTACCGTCCCACTATGGCAGGGAAGTCATGGCAGTTGAAGCGTGAAGTGCTGGTCACATCACTGCAGTCAGGAAGCAGAGAGTGATGGATGTTTGGTGCTCAGCTAACTCTCTCCTTTTTTTTTTTTTTTATTTTGAGAGAGAGAGAGACACAGAGAGAGAAATGGGTGCACCAGCACCTTTAGCCACAGCAAACAAACTCCAGATATGCGTGCCTCCTCATGTGCGACATTGTGTGCTTACGTCACTGTGCATCTGGCTTATGTGGGACCTGGAGATTCCAACATGAGTTCTTGAGCATCGCATGCAAATGCCTTAACTGCTAAGCCATCTCTCCAGCCCAGCCCAGCTTTCTCCTTTTTTTTTTTTTTTTTTTTTTTTTTTGGTAAGATTCACTCAGCCCAGGCTGACCTGGAATTCTTGTAGTCTCAGTGGCCTTGAACTCATGGCAAACCTCTGCCTCCCTAGGGCTGGGATTAAGGCATCTGCCAGCCCAGCCCAGCTTTCTCCAGCTTTTTTTTTTTTTTTTTTTTTTTGGTTTTTTTCGAGGTAAGATCTCACTCTAGCCCAGGCTGACCTGGAATTCACTATGTAGTCTCAGTGGCCTTGAACTCATGGCAATCCTCCTACCTCTGCCTCCCTAGGGCTGGGATTAAAGGCGTGTGCCACCACGCCTGGCTTACCAGCTTTCTCCTTTTTATGCAGTCTAGTGGAACCCCAGCCCACAGGATAGTGCTGCCTATAATTAGGGTGGGTCTTCCTACCTCAGCCAAAGCTTTCTAGAAACACCCTCCCAGACACCCCCAGAGGTTTGTTTCTATGGTGATTCTAAATCAAGTCAAGTTGACAGGGAACATTAACCATCACACACATCTCACCCAATCCAAGATCATCACAGGAGAAAAAAAGATAAATTTTAGGAGACAAATAGTCAACCCAAGTCCCAATTTCCTTTGGGGGAAAAAAAAGAAAACATGTTTTGTTGTCCCCTGTCAGTGCAATAGGAAAAAAAAAAACCCTCAAATAACCGAGGGAAAAGTCACCCCATGCTTTCCTTGCAGGCATGGGCCCTCACCACTGTGGCACCATAAGGAAGTCGAAGGGTGAGTGAGCAAAACATGTTTTCCGTCAGCAGGACGCCTGTAGGAACTGTTGGAATCAATTATTGGAAAGCACAAAAATAAGACAAACCTCAGCCATGGTGATGGTAAGTGCACAGCCCTTCTTTCTGCAGTCAGGAAAACCAAGGCTGGGGCTGTAGTCAGCATGGGGCATGAGCGAATGTGCAAGGCAGAAGGCAGAGGGCAGGGACATGGGTTTTGGGGTGATTCAGGGTGAAATAGGTGCCTTCCAGAGCTTTACCTATTTGCCAATTCCTGGCACCACCTCACAGAGTTGGGTGAAAACATGCCACTTTTATTCACTCCATAGATATATGTATTGGATTTCTGCCCTGTGTCTGGTGGGGAGCTATGGATAGATACTCTGTGATGCCTTCTGAGCTCTGGAGTATGCAAGGCCAGCTCAATGAGTGTGAACCAGGGCAGGCACAGTGGGACCTGAGCTCAGAAGGACAGTATGCTTGGTTAACAACCCACTCTCCCCCATCTACTCAAACCATCTGGAAATGCCATTTTTTAAAATAAGAGGCATTGTGTTTTCATTGTGTGCTTAGTCCCTCAAATATTGTAGCTGTTCCTGACTGAAAAGCCAAAAGCCAAGGCAGCTTTATGCTTGCTTGCTGGGTGTGTCTGGCTCCACGGGGTTCCCCTGGACCTGCCATAAAGAGTACTGAGACATGAGAGTTAAACTGAACATGGCAGGAGAAGCTAGGGTCTGGACATTGACCCATGGAACTTGTCCCCAGTGTGCCCTGGCCAGGAGAAATCCTTCATACTCCCCTTAGAGCTGTGGCTGCCTGGTTCAGGGAGAGTTACCTCCATTGGGTTTGGGGAGGTCCTCAGTTAAGACCAGATTCCCACAGATCTGGAATCAAATCCTTCTACACCTCACTACATGGCAATGAGTGGACTAGTGGCCTGTGTTTTAATAGTCTTCCCGGATGGCGCCTAATTCATTTCTCTCAGTATGGGTTTTAGGTGTGTGTGGCGGGGGGTGGATACCCAGCAATTGATGACGCCCATGACAGGGGGTCACAGTTGCCTCTGCTATCCCTCTGTGTACATAAGCACAGGGCTGCACAGGCACTTATTAAGCTAATTAATAAGGTCTTTGCAGAGCTGTTCCTCCTCACCACTGGCCCTGCCAACCTCCAAATGGAGATATAAATCTGAACTGCCCTACTGGCTCTTCAAAGTGCCTCCTTGGAAGCATCACCTTCCTGGTGCACTGGGGAAGGTGACACTGCTGTCTCTCTTTTGCAAAGTCAGCCTGCAAGGGAATGGTTGGCCCTGTGAGGGCCTCAATTCCCTGTCTTGGGGAGAATTTAGCACAGGTGGCCCTCAGAAATTATAAAACATCTAACTGCCTCTGCTTTGGGGTGTGACCGGGCCCCGCCTCTGGGTACCACCAGCTTTTCATCTGGTGGACCCGTTGGAACTTCAGTCCTCCCCAACCCGAAGCACACTGCTTCACAGAATGAGGACTCTCGTCGCAACCCTTGGTACTCCTGCTTGCTAAGACCTCAGAATTTACAATTTAGCCCAGAAGACCCTTCTGATCAAGAAGTGTAGGTCCCTGCTACACCCAAGAGTGGGGCTATCGCCGTGACCTTGTCAGCCCTCACCAAGCGCATCACCCTTGTCTATTGTGTCTCTGTGTGGGACCCTTCTCTCAGCTCCTCAAGCTTCATGAGGCTGCCTTTCTCTGGGCCTCAGTAGCCTCATCTGAGAAGTAGGAATGATGGTACGTCCCTCCCAATTCAGTTTCGGTGACTGTGCAGTTTGGACCCAGAGGTTCCCGTATTGAAGGATGGGAAGTGGTGGAACCTGTAAGAGATGAGGTCTCCTGGGAGGCCTTCAGGTCCTTGAGGGTGGGCCACTGAAGGGGCTCGTGGGACCCCAGCTCCTGTCTCTTCCTGGCCATGAGGGGGAAATGGATTTTGCTCAGCTGTATGCTCCTGCCATGATGACAGCAGGGTCAACAGATTGTGGATCAGAACCTCCAAAACTATGAGCCAAAATAACCTTCCCTCTTTATAAGTTGATGATCTTGGGGATTCGTTAGTGTGATAGGAAGCTGGCTAGCACAGTACTCAAAGAAATATTCTGTCTCCCACAGCAGGACGCTCGGCCTTTGTTCTCGTGTCCCTGTGAGTGCTAGGTTCAGGCTTGGGGACTGAGGAGATAATAGCAAGAAAGCTGCCTGTGCTGTGAACAGACAGACCACAGACAGGCCCAGCCCCTCCTCATCCTCACTGCCTACAGTTCCAGCTTCCCTGGGTCAATCCTAGCCCAGAAATGTTCAATGGAAAATTCCAGACATGAACAATTACTAAGCTTTAAAAAGAACATTTACTAAGTCCCTTGTCATAATTGTTCTTTTTAGTTATTGTTGTTACTCTCTTACTGTGCCTAATTTATAAATTAAGCCTTTTTAAAAGTTTTTATTTTTATTTACTTCTTTTAAAAAAATTTTTATTTTTATTTATTTATTAGAGACAGAGGAAGAGGGAGAGAGAGAAAGAGAGAGAGAGAGAGAGAGAGAGAACAGGCACACCAGGGCCTCTAGTCACAGCAAACAAATTCCAGATGCATGTGCCACCATGTGCCCTGGCTTACATAGGACCTGGAGAATCAAACCTGGGACCTTAGGCTTCATAGACATGCGTCTTAACTGCTAAGCCATCTCTCCAGCCCTTTATTTACTTCTTAAAGAAAGAGAGAGGGGGAGAGAGAGAGAGAGAATGGGCACACCAGGGCCTCTAGCCACAGCAAATAAACTCCAGATGCATGCGCCACCATGAGCATCTGGCTTATGTGGGACCTGGGGAATCGTACCTGAGTCCTTAGGCTTTGAAGGCAAGCACCTTAAACATTAAGCCATCTCTCCAGCCCTAAATTAAGCCTTGTTAAAGGTGCATTGTGGGACAGAATGTATAGTGTAACAGGGTGGAACACCGTGGACATACACTTATGGACAAGTGAGTCAAGAGATGGTTCTGGTATAAGCAGGTACAAGAAAGGGAGATGGGGTGGCAGTATGGGAGGGACTCAGGGAGCAGTGTCAGAGTAGACTGTGAGGAGGTGACACTGGACACCTGAGACATGAAGGGAGCCAGTCCAATCATGAGTGAATTAAGGAGGCATTTTCTAGGAGGTGGGAGAAGCAGATGCAAAGGGCCCGGGCCTGAAGGAGTTGGGTAGGATGGGAATGGAGAGAAGGCCAACATAGCTGAAGCCCAGGGGGATGGGGGAGGAAGCGGGATAGGAAGAGGACAGATGAGATGGGCTGGATCTTAGGGGCTTACTGAGGCTAGCATCTATTACTCTCAAAGCAGCTGCTGTGCTGCCACTGTATACAGCTTCAGACCCGGGACTCGTTGCGGCCATTGGACATCCGGGGCAATGTGTCCTGGAGGGCCGGACAGGTAGGTAAATGCTGTACTCCCGAGTGGTGGCCAAATTACTTAGGGTACACACCACAGGGTCTCTACACTCTTCTGTCCCCCATCACAACATATGACTGGTCTTAGGTCTCTCCAGGGTTCACACACTGGCCAACATGCCAGAAAAATTCTGAGTCCCTGACTCAGAGCTGAATTCACTAGAACCCACAGAGAGAGCCACTTCTTCCTTTCCTTTCTCTATCCCTCCTGCCCTTCCTTCCTTGCTGGGGATGGAATCCAGGACCTCACACATGCTAGGTGAGTCGAGTGTCCTAACCCTAAACACGCCCAGCCCTAACAGTTCAAATGAGAAACCATGTCACTGCTGCCTCACCCCTGTATCTCCTCACTTCTCTGAGAACCCAAAGCTCCACCCCCCTCCCATCTCTCCTCATTCACACTCCCTTTTCCCCTTGCTGTTTCTCAGAGAGCACAGGCCCATCTCCATAAGATGGCCTGCATGTCCCCGCTGTCCCCTCTCTCCGGGGACGCTCTCTGTGCACAGACCTCAACAGCAGCTGGAGAGACCTCGCCATACCCCAGTATTCCTGAGTGCCACCATCCAATGAAATGCCCTCTGCTGTCCTGGGTGAGGCCTCCTTCTCTGTGCACCAACCCCAACCCCCAAAGCTTGCCCTAGGAGGGCAACAGGGCTGGTTCTCTGCCCAATCCAAGGGGCTGGGGCTGGGGCTGGGGCTGGCAGAGAATAGCACATGGGAACAATGCCTGCATGAATTGACTGACCATGATCAACATTCCCAGCAGCTTCCTGGGGCAGACATTCTTATTGTCCCATTTCACAGGAAGAGAAACTTGAGGTTTGAGGAGACTAAGCCACTAGTTAGAGGTACATAGATAGCACCAGGCCAAGATTTAAACAGAGGCAAACATCATGTCAGGTCCTGCACCATCTCCTGTGGCACTGGACTCACTTTGTGGCCAGACCTTGGCAAGTTAAGCATTCACCTCAGTATTGTCACCCATGGAATGGGTATAAAATGTCAGCTCTACCTTTCTCTCAGCAGAGCAGTGAGACTTAGGGAGTGGATGACGGGGGATAACTCCTTCGCCATGTACATGGTGCCACACACAGGAGCACTGGTAAGACATAGCCCCAAGCCAGGCCTGTCCTTGGAAGGGTTAATGTGGCCTCTTTGTCCCATGGTTGCCATGGGGACAGTTCCTGTCCTTCAGGAAGCAGGGAGAGCAGTTTCCTGTTTTGAAGAAGGCTTGAGGGCTGTTTTCCTCCAATCGGCCTGCCCAGAGAGGGGCAGGAAGCCTAGGGCCTGGCCGCCCCTGCTGAGGGTGTGTGGTGGAGTGGTGCCCACACCCGACCAGCCAGGAGGGGCTGTATGGAAACCGGAGCCTCCGGTAAAACGCCAACAGGGCCGGCTCAAGGAAAAGAAATGCCTGGCCGGAAGAGGGTGGCCACTTCCCCCACAGACCTTGAATCCCACCCAGTGATAAAAATCCCACCCAGTGAAAAAAAAAAAAAAAAAAAAAAAAAAAACAACTCCAGGCTGACCTGCCCAGCCTTCATGTCCCTGCCCAGAGTTCAGCCTTGTCCTAGAGAGCCAAGGACCTGCTGGACAAAGATGCTAAATTCCCTACCTGCTCCTCGGGCCTAAATACTCCCCACTGGGCACATCAGCTTAAGGGACTCCTATTTTCCATCCCCACCCTACCTGCCAGCCCTTCTTTGCCTTGGAAGAGATCAAAGCCCCCTATCTCCTAGAAGCTTTCCTAGCATGCATTTGAGCCCCTGTAGCCATGGGGCAGGACGACTCATGAGTTCAAGCTTAATGGTCCCATGGCAGCCCAGCTGCAACCTCGAGAGATCACCCCATCCCCAGGCAAACCCCTCTGGCTCCACTACCACTCCAGCCATACATAGCTTTCTACCACACAGGTCTGCCCATGCTACTTCTCTCCCTTCTCCCCCCCCCCCAACACTCTGGGACTTCGCCTCACCTGCAGGAGAAAGTCCAAACTCCACAGGCCACTGAAGAGCTTTTTCCATGTCCCACGAGGCTGTACCTGCAACACTCTGCTAGCCAGGCCTGCCAGCCTCCCTCTTCACTCAGGCACCTCCGCTGCCTTTAACCCTCACCTGGAATGGTCGTCACCCACTCCTCCTCCTAGCAAGTGCTACTTAGCCCTCGAAGTCCAGCCCAATGACCCCTCCACTCCTCTAGCCACTTCAGCTCCATCTAGTTCCCTTCATTCAGCACTGACCCCTCTTCGTCTCATGTAACTGACCCGGGCTCGTCCCCCTGACCACACCATGATCCTTGCAGTGAAGACAGAGGTGAACCTTATCTACATTCATCTGAGAGTGTCTCATTATTCCCATTATGCAGAGAAGAAAACTGAGAGCAGAGTGGCCCCATGACTGGTCCAGGGGCATTGAACCAGTCTTGGGGATGTGTATGTGTTGGGGGGAGGAGGGAAGGCTCCTCTCAGGGCCTGCATGAGGAGTGGGAGGTGCCCCAATAAAACTTCCTGGTGTCCCCCCTTAATCTCTGCAGCATGGAAGAGAAGGACAGCCTTACTAAGACTCTGTCCCTGCCAGCAGGTGTCTGTCTGGCTTGGATTTGTTTGGACCTAGGCAGACAGCTCATTCACTTTCCAGGGCACGATAAGCCCCAGGCACTGTCAGAGGCTGTGGAGCTGGGCACTGTCCTATTTTACAGATGCACTTTGTTCCTGGTGACTTAAGGCACACTCTATGTAAAAACAGGAGCATGGTGGGGGGGGGCGTACTATAGGACTGGGAGGCACAGGGGCCAGCAGTGGAGGCCCTCAAGGAAAGGCCTCTGCCTTGGCAGGAAATGAAGTTGACCGTCACCCCATTCTTAACAGGACAGGAAGCAGAGCCCAGGCTAGGTAGGCCCTGTGTCTCCTGCTGGGCTCCCATAGTACTTTCCACCTGCACCCCACAACTCCACCCATCCCAGTATACAGAAAGTGTTCAATAAGTGCTCTTTTCTGTGTCTTTTGTACTTTGATGGCAGCCTTTGTGTGTCCCAAGTCCTAGTGTGTTTACCTTTTCTATGTCCATTTCTTGAGCACCAATGATGTGCCAGATACTTAAATGATCATAATTAGTGATTGAGCACTGGACAGGGGAGGTATCAGTGTGCTGAAGCAGGTAAGAAAGCTATCCCCAGAGCCAGGGCCCCAGCTCCACCACCTACCAGCTGCATGTCCCTGGGCAGGTGCCTTAGCCTCTCTGTGCTGTGATAATCTCCTGTGGAACAAAGGTAGTACCAATGATTAAGTCATGGGTTTGTTGAAAGTCCCAAATGACTTAGTATAGATATTTACTGAGTGCACAAAAATAAGCACTTGGAAAATATTAGCTATTATAATTTGCAAGTGGAGAAACATGCTGGGGTCACTCTCAGGTTAATGTGGACACCAGGTTCCCCTGCCTATCTGGAAGGCTTGGCACTGGGCACTTTTCTCTGCTCATGGTGCTTGAGCACTTGCCTATCTGTGCAGGCTGGCTCTGTCCAGCCTCAATGCCGGCATAGCATAATTGAGGGGCAGGCTGCAGACAGTGGGGTACAGAGCTGGATCTCAGTGCTTGGGATCTGAGGGTGCCATATGCCTGGCCCTATGCAGGGAGATCTTGAGCCTCAGCTTGTCTAAAGAAAGAAAAAACAGGCATTTACCACTGTGGAGAAGGATGCCTTACAAAGGTGGGGAGTGACAGGTGCAAGGGAGGAAGAGTTAGCGGGGAGCGGGGGCTCTTGGGGACTCACAGGTCCAGTAAAGGGTGGTTGGATTCAGAAGTCCAGTGAACCCATGGCACTGCGGGTCTGAAGGTTTGACACTAGGATACCTGTTGTGGGGAGCAGGGCTCTGTGTTCCTGCTAGTGCTACATCTCAGGGGACATGGCACCCCAGAGCTCTGGTGGGCACGGAGTGCCTGTGGCCTGGCACCTGGCCCAGGGCCTGGCCAGAGTGGGCACTCAGGCATTTTTAAGGGAGAGAAGGCTCAGGATGCTGGCTCTGTTTCCAGGATGACTTGGGTGAAGGATGGAAGTCACTGGGCACAGACCTTGGAGACAGACTGACAATCTCACCCCTCTGACTCCAGCTTCCTCATGTGCAAAGGGGAGCGCAAAAGCCACCCATTTCTGCTGTCACGAGAAAGATGCAGAAGGCTGGCACAGAACATGCCCAGTCGATGTCAGCCACCAGCATTACTTACTGTTGCTACAGCCTCATCTGGCATTGGCACTGGTCACCCAGTTCCTTCTGGGATGAGGGTCCCAGGTTCAGTGGTTCACACCTGGCTGCTTCTAGGTGCTTCAGAGCCATGGAGATGGCACCTTGGCCATCCTTGCCAATGCTCCTACAGAGGTTGGCTGTTTTATCACCAGGAGGTAGAGAGAGGGGGGGGAAGGAAAGAGAGAAAATGGAGTAAGAAGAAAGACCAAGGGCTGGAGAGATGGCTTAGCAGTTAAGCACTTGCTTGTGAAGCCTAAGGACCCTGGTTCGAGGCCCGATTCCCCAGTACCCACGTAAGCCAGATGCAGAAGGTGGTGCATGCATCTGGAGTTCGTTTGCAGTGGCTGGAGGCACTGGTATGCCCATTCTCTCTCTCTCTCTCTCTCTCTCTCTCTCTCTTTCTCTCTCTGCCTGTCACTCTCAAAGAAATAAATAAAAACAAAAAAAGAAGAAAGACCAGCTAGGAATGCTGATCGGCTGCCTTAAAGATGTCCTGGTCCCCACCCTGCCAAGCTCCTCTAGAGGACAGGGACAACTGGGGAGGAGAAAATGGGTGAACAGGGTGAGAGTCCTGACTGTCCTGTTTGTAAAGGCTGCAGTTTTCCCATATGGGAATCAGAGACACAAGAATTCCTTTACGGGAGTCCTAATGGTCATTTGCTCTGCAGTCATGTTCCTTTTGGGTGTTTACAGTCACCCCCGGAATCCCAGGAGGTGCTGGGGCTCAGTTCCATCGCCTTGATTAACTCTACCATCTCTCCCAACTCCATCACCCCTGATTAGCGCTCCCACTTCCACCCTCTCTGTCACTTCATCCATTTCTACCATCAATATCCCTTCTCTATCACCTGGCAGTTCTTAACTCCTCCATCATCTGGACCAAAGATCTCCATCACCTCGCACAACTCCACCATGTCCACTACCTACATCCCTTTGGAAAAACTCCTCTCCATCACTTGGACTAGCTCCATCATTACTGACCTTCCCATCACCTTGACCATTCCGCCTCCCTCAGTTCCACTATCTCCACCACCTCCATCCCTGTGACCATCTACGTCCATCACTTTGACCACCTCCACCAACGCTTATCATCTGCTACATTCCCATCGTCTCTAACACCACCACCTTCTTCCAAGGTGTGGCTATATCGTGCTCATCTATTAATTCTGCCACCTCCACCAAGGAGGTGCCCTCCATCTTCACCATGACTTCCCAACTACTTTCATCCCCTCCTTCCCTTCCATTCCATTCTCCCAGTCATGCTCTCCCTCGGCACTTCCACTACCAACACCACTCCCTCCAAATCTACTACTACCTCTCCAACCTCTACCACTCTGCCCCTTCATCTCCAATTCCATCTCTTCCACCTCAAACATCTCCCGCGCCACCACTTCCACAAAGAGCTTGTACACCATAAGTTACATCCTTAGCAGGTCCCTAAAGGCTTAACGCTGGCGTGGTGGCTCAGAGGTGGAAAGGTCCTTTGAAAGGTTCCGATTCAATTTCCAATTTTGTAGCTGGGGAAAACCGAGCTCTATTCTAGGCCAAGCTAAACCCCTCGCTTATTTTCCCCCACTTGTGCCTTTTCACCCCTTCAAGTCTTGCCACTGTCTGCTCACATGGAGGTCTCTCCTTGGTTGGCTCCTCTCTCTACTGGGGGGGAGGGGGTCTCTCTGAGCCCCAGGTATCCATGTCTGAGTGGACCGACAAGAAGCTTCTTGGGGGAAAGGCATCTGTGTGTCCAGCAACAGGCAGAACCCGAGAGATACTGGGCCCTGTGTGCTCTCGGGAGAACTTCCCTGGCATTTGTGCCCACTCCAGTGGTTCTGACTTCCCTGTCATGGGGGGCGGGAGGGGGGACCTGGCAGTCCATGAAGCCCTGGGGTTCTGGTTCCGTGGCATTTCTCACACTTCTCTATGGGCAGACCCAGGGCCCTGCTTTGACTCTGTGGTACCCTCCTCACTGGCACTGCCGCTTTGACACAATACTGATTAACTTGTCCTGTGTCCCCAGAGACGGGGGACAAGAACTTGGCGGAGTGGGGGGGTGGGGGGCTTGTCTTGCTCCCTGCTTCCTGGCCCAATGCCCAGATCTGAAAATAAAGGGAGCCCTGAGCCAAGGGACCAGCAAATCCTTGACACCTCGAGCAAGACCATAGCTCCGGCCCCTTTAAATGTGCACAGGGATGCGGGGGACCCTGAGCTCCGCGGGTCCCTGACAGCACAAGGGGGAGGAAAAAAAAAAAAAAAAAAAAGCCACCTTCCTCCGGGCGAGCGACGAGCGAGCGGAGGAAACGTCTAGGAGGGGGTGGCGGCTCACGGCCCCGAGCGCGAGCGGACGCGACGCCCAGCCGCCGCCCGACCCGCCCCCAGCTCGCCCCGCGCCGGCCCCGCCCCGCCCAGCCCCGCGCCCCGCGCCTGCCCCGCGCCCCTCGCTCGCCCTGCGCGCCGCTCCCGCCGAGTCCTGCGCCCGGGGCGGGCCGGGGCGCCTGCGCTGCGGGCCGGGGCGCGCTCGACTTGCGCGGACGGACTCGCGGCGGGACGGACGGACGGACTCGCGCTCGCTCGCTCCCTCCCTGCCTCCGCGGCCGGCCGCCCGGGCTTGGGGTGAGGGGGTAGCGGGGGGAAGCTAGCTGCGCGCGCCGAAGATGAACCGAGCAGGTAAGGAGCCTGGGAACCGGGGTGTCCGCTCCGCGACGTCTTCAGCATCCTCGGGGCGGGCAAGCCGGTGGTCATGCGTACCTTTCATCCCTTGGAAACCAAGCGAGTGGGGTCGCTCCCTTATTTCGTTTCGTCCTTCCATTCCTCGGGGAGGAGGGGTGGGTTTCTGGCTCCACAGGGGGGTCCCGTCCGTCCCCCACCCCCATCCCCGACATTCCAGAATCCGTTCTGGTCCAGAGCCCTGCGCGCCCGCGACCAGCACCCTGGGTCATCCTCCTGCCGCGCACCCCTCGCTCGTGCGTCTCGCAGTGGCCCCAGTTGCCTCGCTTTCCACCTCTTTGAATCAAATCTCACCGGCTCGGTGGAACCCATGTGTTTGGGGAATGGGGGGCGGGGGACGGGTGGACTGTAAAGATCCGTCCGGAGGAGTGCTGTGTAAGAGATTTAGAAAGTGAGACTCGGAGATGGGCAGTGCCTGGAACCCGCCTGGAGCAGTTCTTCCCACCTCCCCGCACCTTGAAAGTACTCTTAAAGGTGGCTCTGTAAGGAAGCTATAGAATAGACTCACCTGAATAGACCAATCTGCCTAGGAGCAGTCCTTACTTTTTTTTTCTCTCTCTCTCCTACAATTTCACAGAAGGCAGCTAGGACTCCCCTCTCCACCCAACTCCCTATCCAAAGCCTAACTCCCAACACACATCCCCAAAGAAACAGGAAGCCACCATTTTGGCTGTCTTGGAACCATATCCTGCTGGTGTGTGTGTGTGTGTAAAAACAGTCATTGTCTTGGGAGCGAGGTGAGGCAGGAGACATTGGGCTAGTCTGACAAAGAACTGGGGAGTAGGGCTATTACTTCCCCTTGTCCAGACCTTGGTGGTGTTGGGTGTGTAGACACTGGTCAGTGGTGTGGCTCACAGAATTGGGAGAGGGGACAGGAGCAGGGGTGCCACTTTATATGGGAGTGGAAGAGACTGGATCGGGGTCCAACAGCCCAGCCAGCCTCTGCTCGGTGGAGGAAGGTTGTTGCCTGTGTTCCACAGCCTGAACAGAGAGAACCAGGCTGGCTTTTCCTACCTCCTAATAAAAAGGCTTTGTAACAATGGGGAGAACTGTCCAGCTTTCCCATATTGTCCTGCAGGAGGCCAGGGGCAGGCCCTCCCTTCTCTGAGAATGTGGGGGGGATGGAGTGAGTCTAAACAGAGTTGGAGAAAGGTTTGGTCCCCAGGAACCTTTGCAGCAGATATTTTAGGGTTTAGCCTTCTTACAGCTTGTCTCCTAGACATGGGTTGGCCTCCCATGATGATTTGTGGGTGCCCCCATGCTCTGTGCTTCCTGATCTTTTGGTTCCGTGCTTCCCAGACTCCCTGGGGATGAATCTCAGAACCACTTTATGTTCACTTATGTGACCTTGAGCGGATTCCATAACCAGTGTTTGAAAAGGAGCTAAGGTCTTTGTCACTGAGTTCTCAGAATTTAACTGATAAGCATGTAATGCATACTGATGAAAACTGTCCACCATAAGCATACAGTCAGTAGAAATCAGTCACTGCTGTAATGTGTTTAATGGTATCCATTTACATAGTATTCACAGTAATATGATGAGGTGAGTACAGTTGTTATCCCCATTGTACAGATGGGAAAACTGAGGCATGCTGGTTCAGTAAGAGATAGATACAGGATTGAAACATAGGCTGTCCAGCTTCAGAGCTTGCTTTTTTTTTTTTTTTTTTTTTTTTTTTTTTTTGAGGTAGGGTCTCACTCTAGCCCAGGATGACCTGGAATTCGGTATCTAGATTCAGGCTGGCCTTGAACTCCCAGTGATCCTCCTACCTCTCTGCCTCCCATGTGCTGTGAGATTAAAGGCGTGCACCACCATGCCCGGCCAGAGCTTGTATTTTTATCCAGCCCTAGCCTGTAGTTGGCACCTAGGATAAATGTTTGATGGTTAACTTTGCTCAGCATTTCATGTCTGCTTGTTCCTTTGAATGTCTTAGTTGTTGAAAACATAGGTAGGGCTTCCATTTTAACAAGAAGGATTCCCAGAGGCAAAGGATTATATCCAAGTTCACACAGCTGTGTGTAGCAGAGCAGGCACCAAATTCAAGGCCATTCTGGGCCTGGACTCATGTTCTTCCTCTCAGCCCCTCACTGTCTTCCTGGAAAGTGAGAAGAACCCTGTTGTGGGTCACTGAGCCAGTTTAGAGACCTAATTAGAAACCAGCAGACACCCAGGAATGGACATTAAATTAAGATGCAATTGTAAGGTAATTACTCTCACAACATATGGTTCTGAGCACTGGTGGGGTTGGGGGTGTGTGTGCGGCTAAAACAGACTTGGGGATGTCAGAGGACATCACAAAAAGAACCCGACCCTGTTGAAAATGTCATTGGTCAGAGCTGGTTTGGTCCAGTCCCTTCACTCTATAGATGTGGAAATTGAGGCCCAGGAAGAGAAGGGACTTGGTCAAGGTGACACCTCCAGTTAGTCACTGAGCCAGGAGGGTAGGTCAGGGCTCATGGCTTACTGTCCTGTGCTTCTCTCCATACTCCACCCAAGTGAACTTCTATGTGGCTGTGAGGAGCAGCCAAGCATGAAGGTGTGAATGACAGATATTTAATTAAACAGAGAAAGAAAATGTCAACTAGTACCAGGGAGCCGGCTGGGATGACTTCGATCTTCAGAAGCTGTTACAAATCTCCCTCCCGGTGGCTGGAGAGATGGCTTAGCGGTTAAGCACTTGCCTGTGAAACCTAAGGACCCTGGTTCGAGTACCCACGTACCCATGTAAGCCAGATGCACATGGTGGCACATGTGTCTGGAGTTTGTTTGCAGTGGCTGGAGGCCCTGGTGCACCCATTCTCTCTCTTTCCCTTTCTCTATCTCTATTTCTAATAAACTTTAAAAAAAATCTCCCTCATAGGCTGGAGAGATAGCTTAGTGGTTAAGGCATTTGCCTGCAAAGCCTAAAACCCCCGGTTCGATTCCCCAAGACCCACGTAAGCCAGATGCACAAGGGGGCTCATGTGTCTGGAGTTCATTTGTAGTGGCTGGAGGCCCTGGCATGCCCATTCTCTCTCTCTCTCTCTCAAATAAATTAATTAATGAAAATATTTTTTTAAAAACTTTAAAAAGAATCTCTCTCACCCCTAGTTAACTCTTGGCATCTTGGCTAAAAGGGGTTTGTGCATTTGTACCATTCCCAGCAATGGCAGATCTCCAGGTGTCCTGGGGATTAATTGGTGATTTGGAGTGGAGAGGGTGTGACCTTCAGTGAAAGAGAAGGTGCCTAAGCAGGCACAGGGTCCCCCAGCCATGTCTGTGCTGGGTTTTGCAGTCAGGAAGTTAAACTTAGCCCAGAGGAACAAACCCAGCATGGACATAGCCTGTATCCTCCTCACTAGCCCCTAAAACTTACACAGCTGGGCTTCTCAGCTTGCTCTCTCTGCCCATTGCTCGGTTCCTAGCCTCTTTTCCCCATGGGGAAGCCCATCCCTCAGCACGCCCTTCCCTTCCGGGCCTGCTCCTGAGTCTTCTCTAGGCAGCAGACATCATCCTGGAGGCAGGAGCTAGCGGGGCTGGCTGCTCTCTCACACACTCATTCCTTTGCACCCTCGTTACTCTCCTTCCCTGGATGGGCCCCAGAGCTCCCTCCTCAGCCCTGCCTTGCTTCTTACTGGGTCTCCACTATGGCCACATGCAGCAGACCTGTACCAGGGTCCAGAGTCCAGTGGTCACCTCCACTAGGAGTCTGATAGGAAACTCAACTGGACCTGTGTAAACCAGGATCCTGGGTTTCCCTTCCCCAGCCCTGGTCCTCTTGGCTCTTGCAGGTAAACTTGATGCCGCTTTGCCTTTGCAGGAGCTCAGGCTCCAAACCTTGGCCTCAGCCTTGACTTTTCTTTTCCTCCACATCTGTGTTGGTTCAGTCAGCAAATCTTTCAGCTTGACTTCATCCTTGGCATCTGACTCCTTGTCACTCCAGGCCTGGTCTGGGATCCATCACTCTTGCCTGGAGAATTGTGGAGCCTCTTCACTGGACTCCTTCATCCTTCTCACCACTCCCATCTATATCAGCATGGTTAGCCAGCATGTGTTCGTCCTCTTGTTTAAACACCGGTGCTGATGACTCTGCTTCCCACACCCCTGCCTAAAGAAGAAGTACCCCCTCAGGCCCCAGCTCTTGCTTCTTTCCCTTTTTGCCCTCTTGCTGTGCTGGCTTCTCTGCTAATTCTTGCACATACAAGTGAGTCCTGGCTTCCCCCTTTTCAGATCTTTAATATCTCCCAGACAGTCCAGATCACTCTATTAAAATTGCACCTTGGGCTGGAGAGATGGCTTAGCAGTTAAAGGGCTTGCCTGCAAAGCCAAAGGACCCAGGTTTGATTCCCCAGGACCCATGTAAGCCAGATGCACATGGTGACACACGCATCTGGAGTTCGTTTGCAGTGGCTGAAGGCCCTGGCACACTCATTCTCTCTCTCTCCCTCTCTCTCTCAAGTAAATAAATAAAAATAAAATTGCACCTCAGTCTCCTTAACACATGATCTATAATTAATTTAGCCCATTTTCTACTGATCTCCCACCAGCTCCCAGCATAAGATCCCAGGTTTGTTAATGTGTCCAAAGAATCTAGATGAGGGTCATGTATATAATAAGTCCTCAGTAAATACTGTCTCCTGGAAATGGACTAGAGGGAGCAAGTCAAAGCCAGCCATTCACACTGTCTTCTGGACTCCAAGGCCTGGACCCAGCCATCTGTGCGTTTTTCACCTGACAAGATGTCCCTAGTTTTTCTGCCTCCCTTTTCCTGCTCTCCCTCTGGATGCTAGGATTCCTGGGTCTCCACTGTGGTGGAAACTGGGGAAAAGGTGGAGGCAGAAAATCATCTGACTAGACAGGGAAGCAGAAAAATCTAGGTTCTCCCCAATGGCTTTGGAGCTGCTGAGTGACCCCACACCAGTCACTTGCTCGCTCTGTGCCTCAGTTTCCTCATCTTTCTTTTTATCTTTTTTTTTTTTTTTTAAGTAAGGGTCTTGCTCTAGCTTTGGCTGACCTGGATTTCATTATGTATTCTCAGGGTGGCCTTGAACTTACAGCAGTCCTCCTACCTCTGCTTCCCAAGTGCTGGGCAGACCAGGCCTTTCTGATGCATCCCTTAATCTCAGACAGGATGCAGGGGAGGCACGGTGGGGCTCAGTGCTGGTCACAGGATAAATACTGTGTAATTATCATTCCTTGGAGGCTCCTGTAGGGCAGGCATTTTCTTGCCAGATCATGCCTCAGACACCCACCGTAACCTTTCCAAAGGAACGGGAGCACACAGATCAATAGCTTGATTGGATGAAGGATGGGTTGGGGGTGGGGGCAACGCAGCCAGGGTGATGGTCATTTTTCATTGCCTGTCTGTTCCTGTGTGAAATGCCACCTGTTAAGGATGAGAAATGAGAGTCCTCACCCCCAAAGAATAATTTGGTGCCAACACCTGACACCTGATGTTGGGAGCGGGCAGCGCACGGGTAGTTGTCGAAAGGTGGCAGCACACTGGGAAGGTGCTTAGCCTGGGGAACAGTGCCCCAAGTACCGAGAAGCCCTTCCTATAGGAAAGCCTGCAGGGAAACACTTTGATCTAGTATGTATCCTCTGAGTTGCACTCCAACATCATGGGTAGCTGCCATGCCCTCCCATTTAATAGATGGGGAACCTGAGGCACAGTTCCATAGCTCCTAAGGGACCAAGCCAGGATTTGAACCCAGGTAAGCCAGGCCATTAAGGCCTTGTTAAGCTCCAGATATTTTGTGTGTCTTTCACTAATTTTGACAGATTCTTTTAAATACTTTATTTTTATTATGTTTTGAGAGAATGAGAATGCCAGGGCCTCCAGCCGCTGCAAACGAACTCCAGACACATGTGCCATCTTGTGTATCTTGGCTTAAGCGGGTCCTGGGGAATCAAACCTGGGTCCTTTGGCTTTGCAAGCAAGCACCTTAACCTCCAAGCCATTTCTCCAGCCCTGGACAGTTTTGCTAAAGCGGGCCACATCCGACTGCTTGTGGAAACTGAACTGGTAAAGCTACCTGCCAGTCTTTTTCTTCCGAGGCAGAATCTCACTCTAGTCCAGAGCTTATCTGGAGCTCACTCTGTAGCCCAGGTTGGCCTTGAACTCACCATAGTCCTCTTACATTAGCCTCCCAAGTGCTGGGGATTAACGGTGTGAACCACCAGAGGCTTCCACTTGGTATTCTTGAAGACTTTGGTTGTTGTCTGATGTCTGCACTTGGCCTGGGGTGGATGCTTTGTGGCTGACAAGATCTTTGATAGTAGTGCCCATCTTCTCTCCTTGTTGCTGTGGGCCACCACATCTACAGCTACCAGGGGCTCCAGCTCTACTCATTTCCGCACCCTGTCTCATTAGCTCACACTGGAGTGCAGATGCCCATCCATGCCCATTAGATATACTTGCACAGCAAGGGTAGAGGGCTTGACTGGGGCTTCTCAGGAGGAACACAGGTCCTACATAGTGCTGTGACATGGTCCTGCTTAGCAGTATGGGAATGTGGTGATACCTATAGCTTCAGACGTGCTGACAAGAATGGGATGGTGAAATGGAGCCACGCTGCCAGTATCTGGCACTCACCTGGCTGGTCTGAGTGGAGACATTCTGATCCATTTCAGTCTTAGTGCGAGAAGGGAATAACAGCTAGCTCATTCATAAATTTTGTTTAATGGTGATAGCTGCTCCTTAACATCCAGTGGTGTTACATCCTCATAAAATCTTAGGTTAGAAATGTCCTAAGTCAATAGCACATACCCTTAGCCTTACAAAAAACCTGCTTTTTAATCACAATGTGAATATGCAATGTAATTTATTGGCTACTATGCTGAAAGAGAAAATCAGAACAATTGTACCATCATAAAGTTTAAAACTGTTAAACTGAACCATATTGAAATACAGTGTTTGCCATGATCATGTAGTGGTTAGTACTCTGTGTTGTGAAATACAATGTCTGTTTTTTTTTTTTTTTTTTCTGTTCATTTTCTGAGGTAGGGTCTCCTTCTAGCCTAGGCTGACCTGGAATTCACTATATAGTCTCAGGGTGGCCTTGAACTCACAGTGATCCTTCTACCTCTACCTCCCGAGTGCTGGGATTATAGTTAGGTGTGCATATAGTCAGGCATCATAATTTGGAAATATTGAATTGAGTAAAATATATTGTTGAATTGACTTTCACCCACTTCTGTTTTATTTATTTTTTGTTTGTTTGTTATAGGATCTTACTATGTTGCCTCGGCTATGTACTGAACTCCTAGACTCAAGCAGTCTTCCTGCCTCAGCCTCCCCGGCGTAGCTGGAGCTCCAGAAATGGGCCACTACACTTGGCATATACTTTGAAATTTTTAAAGTTTTTATTTATTCATTTATTTGAGAAAGAGAGATGAAAATAGAGAAAGAGAGAGAATGGGTGTACCAGGGCCTCTAGCCACTGCAGACAAACTCTAGACACTTGTGCAACCTTGTGCATCTGGTTTTATGTGGGTATTGGAAAATCAAATCTGGGTCTTTCAGCTTTGCAGGCAAATGACTTAACTGCTAAGCCATTTCTCCAGCCCCCAGATACTATTTCAAAAACAAAACTTCCTAGATGGATTTCACATGTGATGATATATAACCCTGGATTAGAACTACTGGTGTAAGGACATGACTGGGGTGAGACGCATGTGGAAGAGTTTGCTGAGAGACCGCTGGCCCTCTCCTCCATCTGTCCCTGAGTCACAAGCCAGGTTGGCATTCTGCGATTGCTCCATGTCTCTGTGGGAGGTGGACTGGAGATGAGACCAGGCTGAAGGGAAGATGTGCTATCCCAATCCCTGGGCAATGGGGATCCAGGCCACGCTTTGGAGTGGAGGTGTCAGTGCCTGAAAACCTCCTTTGCTGAAGTACCAAGAAGGCTTGAGAACCCAGCCCTAGGCAGGGAGGGCGAGGGAAAGGTGCCAGCTGGCTATGCAAGAAAGTTGCTGTACTTGGACCTTGGCAGCTGTGCTCTTGGCCTGTCCCCTTGTTTAGCTTGTCCCATCTTGTAAAATTCAGCTAAAGTTTCATCTTCTCTCAGAGAACTGCTGGCCACTGGGGCTGTCTAGCTAATTCCTGTCGCATGTACAGTCTGCATCCCACCTTCCTGTTGTCTGTAGAATGCACATCCCATCTTTTATTCCACCATAGTCAACAGGGCCTCCACACCCACAAAGGAAGTGGCCTTATGCAATAGCCCGTGTTGGCAAATACTGTTTCATTTCTCCCATGAAATCGAGATGCTGACTGAACATATTCTTGAAGCATGTCAAGGCCATTGGACATGGCCCTCAACAGAATCACAACTCTGTCACAAACCTCTGTGTGTCGTTCCTGAAGGGGTGAAACAATAGCTGTTCAGTCATGGTATCCCGAGGGGCTATGGCCCTGTCTCCCAGTTGTTTGCATTGCTGTGCATGAGTAGGAATTGCCGATGAATGTAGGCTCTGTGAGGATCCTGGGAGAATGACTGTCAGGATTGCCATGAGTTCGAGGCCACCCTGAGACTACATAGTAAAATCCAGGTCAGCCTGAGCTAGAGTGAGACCCTACCTTGAAAAAAAAAATTTTTTTTTGAGACATGGTTTCATGTATCCCAAAGTCATATTGTAGCTGAATATGACCTTGAATTTCTGATCCTCCTGCCTGCATCTTCTGAGTGGGGATTACAGGCTTATACCACCATGCACAGTTTATGTAGTATTGAGGATTGAACCCAGGGCTTTGTGTGTACTAGGCAAACTCTGAACCAACTGAGCTCTATCTCTAGCCTGAGCAAGGGATTTTGAGGGTGTTGGTAGAGGGGACGGAAGCCCAAGACAAGTCATGGGACATTGGGTTCATATAATTTGGGGGGAAAACTCTCCTTCATCTTCCCTTGACAAGGATATGTAAGTAGACATAAAATTAATTATCTTTTTTTTTTTTCTCTCTTTTTCTGTTTTTATCCTTTAGACTCACCCAAACCACCAGTTGCTCCCAAGCCAAAAACCACCAGTCCTCTTACACCCGGAACCACAGCCAAGTTCCCTCCCTCTCCCAGGCCAGACGGACTCTCCAGTCCCAACTCCATGTCCAGGGGGCCAAAACCCCCCATCGCCCCTAAGCCCAGGCTGGCCGTCCCCAGTGAGTGTGGTCCTGGTGTGTGCATGGTCAACAGCCTTCACAAATGCAGCAACGGGAGGCTGCTTTGTGTGGACAGGGGGCTGCACGAAGGGCACCGCCCCAGCCTGGAGGGCTTCGAGTCGGAGACAGATGAGTACATCGTGGTCCCTGAGGCTCTGCAGAGAGAGGATGCACCCATGGATGGGGCTACACAGAAGGAGGCCAGCGGAGAGGAGGAACTTGAAGAGGGAGACCGGGAGCCCGAGCATGGCACAGAGCAGACGGGAGCTGATGCAGAGCCAGTGGCCCCAGCTGAAGAGACACTGAGCAGAGAGGGTGAAGACGACACAGACCATACTCTGGAAGATGAGGAGGACTGCAGCCAGGATCCAGGGACAGATGGGTCCCTGATGTTCCCAGCTGAAGACACAGACCACACCCTGGAAGATGAGAAAGTCTGTAACCTAGACCCAGGCATGGAGGAGCAGATGGCCAAAAGTGAGGAGGAGGAGGAGGAGGAGGAGGAGGAAGAGCTGGTGAAAGAGCACAATATGTACAACCTGGAGGACAGGACTCCGTGGGGTGGAGAGGAGGTCTTCCAGAGTGAGATCATTCTCACCGAGGTCCACTCTGAGCCCCCCGAAGCTCTACATGAGGAGCCAGAGTGTTGCGTGGCCCCCGTGGAGGCAGAGGAGAAGGATGGGCACAGCTGTGTCAACCCAGAACCCGGGGTGTCTGATGGGGGTGTCGAGTCGGCCAACGTCTACCCAGCTCACAGAAGACATCAGCACAGAAGTGGCCCCTGACATCCACGAGCCAGAAGCTACCAACATCAACGCCGGGGTCTCTGAGGAGGACCATGAAGATGCCACAGACAGCAAGGACCTGGTAGAGCAGGAGGAGCCACCTGATGGCAGCGAAGAAGCCCACCTTGAAGAAGCTACCAAAGGGGTAGGAGAGGACCTTGGAGGGGGCGAGAACGCCATGCTGGAAGACTCTGCGGAGGAGAGCTGTCATATCATTCCTTTCGAGAGTGATAGCATGGAGGACTTCGTGACTTCACTCACGGGAAGTCCCTATGAGCTCTTTCCTACTGAGAGCACATCCTTCTGCAGCGAGAGCTGTGCCCTCCCCAAGTCAGCCAAAGATGCAGTGTCTAGGGTCTGTGCAGAAGAGGTCCCCAGCACTGGCTCCTTATGTGACTCCCTGCCAAGCAGAGATGGGGAGGGCCCCTCTGTCCCTGAAGTGATCATCTTGCCGGAGGACGGGGACACCACAGACTGCTCACTCGGCAACCCCTATGCAGTGGGGGTCAGCTTGAGGAGCCCAGCCGACCCTGGACATGAAGCACTGTGTGACGCGCAGGCAGTGCCAGGTGCTCTGGGTGGGCACAGCGTGATGGATGAAGGGGACTTGGAGGCTGAGGGCGGCCTGGTCCCTGTGGACAGGAAGAACATGGTCACGAGGGCCCGGCCTCACTCTGGGAAGGTGGCTGGCTATGTCCCTGAGACTGTCCCAGAAGAAACAGGACCGGAAGCTGGCTCGTCGGCTGTGGACATCGAAGGGGCCGCTGAGATGAGAAAGACAGTGGTATCTGCAGAGGGGAAGCCCTTGGAAGCCAGCCGGGCCTTGCCAGCAAAGCCCCGAGCCTTCACTCTGTACCCACGGTCCTTCTCTGTGGAAGGCCGGGAGAGTCCCTTGTCAATGTTTCGGGAGCCAGAGGGAGCTGGGTTGGATGGTCTTCGCCTGAGGAGGAAAGAGGATAACCTCTCCCTGCCGGGTGCCATTGGCTCCTCCGGCAGCTTCTCGCAACGCAGTCACCTGCCCTCCAGTGGCACCTCTACACCATCCTCCGTGGTTGACATTCCGCCTCCCTTCGACCTGGCCTGTATTACCAAGAAGCCCATCACCAAGAGCTCGCCTTCACTCCTGACCGACAGTGACATAGACAGGACCGCCAAGAAGAAGAAGTCTTCCTTCAAGCGCTTCCTGGAGCTGACCTTCAGGAAGAAGACGGAGAGCAAGGCACACGTGGACGTGAGCCTGTGTTCCTCCAGGTCCTCTTCCGAGTCCAGCTACCACGGGCCAGCCAGGGTCCTGGAACTTGACCGTAGGAGTCTCAGTAACTCTCCCCAGCTCCGGTGCCGTGCAGGGAAGCCTCGGGCCTCTGACTCCCCGGCCTCTCTCATCTTCTACAGGGATGGCAAGAGGAAAGGTGTCCCCTTCAGCAGGACAGTGTCCAGGGTAGAGTCCTTCGAAGACCGCTCCCGGCCGCCCTTTCTACCCTTGCCACTCACCAAGCCACGGTCCATCTCATTCCCCAATGCTGACACTTCAGACTACGAGAACATTCCAGCCATGAACTCAGACTATGAGAACATCCAGATTCCACCACGAAGGCCTGCACGGCCCGGAACGTTCACCAAGCTGTTTGAAGAGCAGAGCAGAGCCCTGTCCACAGCAAACGAAAACGATGGCTATGTGGACATGAGCAGCTTCAACGCCTTCGAGAGCAAGCAGCAGAACTCAGAGCAGGAAGCCGAGAGGTATGTGAAGTGATGCGTCCTTTCTAGGTTGGCAGTGCCCGATCACGGGACAGGATGGGCTTGTTGGAAAGTCTCAGGGTCTGCTCCTTTCTAGCTGTGTGACTTGGGCTTGAGTGGCTTCACCTCTTTCAACCTCCATCACTTCACCCATGAAGTGGGTTCATGCAGCTCAAAGCAGAGCGTTTGAGGAGATCAGAATGGGTTTAATTGTGTATGATACAAAAAATGTTAATTATTTGGGGGATAGCTATCATGTCTTAGGGAGACGACTTTGCTACCCCTGCTCTGGGAAAGAGTCTGAGAGTCTGAGATTCTGGAATCTTGCCAAACAAAATATCTTTCACCATCAGGAAAATACCCTAACTTGAGATTGATACCTTTTTATTGTGTAAACACACACTACATTCAATAGGGAACTAGGAAAGAAAATTTAGTTAAACTGTTTAAAGAGCTCACAGTGCCCTGAGCTAAATTTCTGAAAGGAAGTCTTTGAGAGATATATCTAAGCCGGTTTTTTTTTTTTTTTTGATTGAGTTGCTTTGAAAGTGGGAGTGAAACAGTGAGGTTATTGAACAAGAGTGGGGCTTTCTGATCTCCACCCCACCCCCAGACCAAAAGTGCCTCACAGAGCATCCAGGTGTTTGCCAAGTCCAGTTGTTCCTTCATACACCGTGGGTGTAACTTAGACACAACCTACTCCACCCCAACCGCTTGTGCCTGGGGCCCCTGATCTCATTCAACCAGTCCACCATGGATGCAGTTTGAAGAAGTGCCCTGATCTTCCTCTCTCCCTGGTGTGTGGGACCCAAACCAACCTGACCTGCCCAGCTGTGGAGCCATGGGGTGATTGGATAGGACCACAGCAGCTGCTGGCTAGAAGAGGCCAGGAAGGGTCCACTAGCTTTATTCTCTGGGGTATTATGTACCCGCCCCCATCACCCTGGATCTATCTACTCCCCATCCCCCAGTCTAAAATGAGGGGTGCATCAGTTCTTTCTAGGATGGAAGGGATTGTTTACCAGAGCAAAATAAACGAGAGCCCTGCCCGAGGGGCTGAGTGTAAGCTGGAGAGTGACTGGAGGTAAAGCCACAGTTTAGCCCGTTTGTGATTATCAGCATGATTGGTGGGCCCCACCTGGGCCTGTGCCTCTTAGCGCTGGTCAATCATCAAAGACTAACCATAAATCTCCTAGTGGGGAAGAGACCTCCAAGGACAGTTAAGCTCTGCCCGACCTTTAGCAGGTGTGTACCCAGACTGCTCTTGACTTCCTCCAACCATAGAGAACTCATCACTTCCCAGCACCCCTCATGTGTTGATAGGACCTCTAGCATAAGGACCTTTTTCTTCATGACTGTGGAAAAAAAAAAAAAATGCACGCACACCCCCATGTATCCTTCCCCTACTTGTGCTGCCGGCTTGCTCTCAAGACAGAGGAGTGGGCCCATTTTTGTCTTTGGTGTAACGAGCTTCCAGAGATTGAAATCTGCTTCTGTTAAACCACAGCTTCATAGCTGAGGAGAACGTCAGGCATCGTGGGGTCCTGTGGAGGAGAAAACTGAGGACAGAGAGGGACAGGGACCTGCCTAAGGTCTCGCAACAGATTAGGGGAGAGATCTGTGTTAGGACTCAGATTTCTTGACTTCTAATTCAGGAATTTGCAGTGAATTATGCTAAAGAGATGCTAGGTCAGTTGTAGAGGCTGCACACGGTATACCTTCCAGGTAGCTCTTTTATCTTTTGGTGTGTATATGGTACCCATTGCTTTGTTCTGTATTGTGTCCCCCCAAAAAAATGTAAAAGGAAAGGTCCCTTCATCCAAACTAATGCGACAACAGGAGATAAAATATCCAAGAAAATGCTAGTGGCACCATATCTTGAGAGTGCACTGTGCTCTAGCACCACGCTGGGCACTTTTCTTGCTAGCTGTCACCTGAGGTTGTGGCCAGGGCCTCGGCTCAGTGTCCTGAATCATCAGACTGAACTGCAGAAGCACTCTGGGCCTCTAAATACTGTTCCAAAGACTGGGCTGCTCTCTGAGTGGTGGGTGCCAGTTAGGGGGCCAAATTCTCTTCTGCTTCCCGTGCAAGGCAGATGCAAACAGGAGGGGGAAAAATCCCTTATCAGAGCTGGAGCAGGTCTGGGCAGGTTGAGAGGCAGGAGGGACAGCTCTGAGACTTCACCTGAATGGGCACTTTGAGTTCAGAGAAGGTGGGGATAGATGCCCCTGTGGTGCCTGGGTTCAAATAGGAAGGCATTTCCTTCCTCCTCTGCTCTTCCTCCTCCTGCCCCACACTTTGCTTCGGGTGAGGGTCAGTGTCCTGAGCTCTGAAGGAAGCAGGACAGAGCATGGGGAGACCTGGAGCCTTGCCCAAGGCCCCAGAACAAGCCTTGAAGCTTGGAAAAGGTCAGACCATTTTGCTGCTCTGCAGTGGGGAGGTCACAAAATTGACTTGACTATTGTTCTTTGACTCAGCCATCTTTTTCACTAAAAAAAAAATGGATAAAGGAAACTTTGTGTCACTGTTGGGAAACAGAGTAACTGCCAGTTGCCATAGTAAAACTAAGATCCAAAGAAAAGTCCATTTACTTGGGAGCAGTTTGTCTTGAGGTGAAGCTGTTACTTGCCACAGCCCAGGCTTGTTCTCTGAGTAAGAGAGAGGCACTGATAACAGCCTGATGTTGTTCAGACTTCAATGGACACAGTCAGAAGAGTCCTAAAGAAGTGAGAAGGTGCTGTGATTTCATGTTACTTACAACCAAGCCCATGGGCTGGAGAGATGGCTTAGTGGTTAAGGCACTTGCCTGCAAAGCTAAAGGACCCAGGTTTAATTCCTCAAAACCCATGTAAGCAAAATGCACATGGTGGCGAATGCGTCTGGAGTTAGTTTGCAATGGCTAAAGGCCCTAGCATGCCTCCTCTCTCTCTCTCTCTCTCTCTCTCTCTCTCTCTCTCTCTCATCAACAGACAAATAAAATTTTTAAAAAGTCGATGCTGGGGAAATGGCTAAGCAGTTAAGGCGTTTGCCTGCGAAGCCTAAGGACCCAGGTTTGATTCCCCAGGACCCACATAAGCCAGATGCACATGTGTCTGGAGTTCATTTGCAGTGGCTGGAAGCCCTGGCTCGCCTATTTGCTCTTTCTCTCTACTTCTTCCTCTCTTTCTTTCTCAAATAAGTAAATATAATATCTTTAATTTTTTTAAATATAAAATGTCTCCCTGATATATTTTCCCCCTTGAATGGATTCTTACACAAAACCAACCAAAACAGCAACCAAAGCCTGGCCCTCCAGTCCCACACCCACTTTTCAGATAGGCTTTGTGTGTCCTCCTCAGTTGGGACTCCATCTGTCCCTCTGCTTGCCGTGCTAGGAGTTGAGTCACATTTCACGGATGGACAACTTGGTGCTGTCGAGGACTACAGGAAAGAGTTGTCCTTTACTGAGTAAAGGCTGGGTTTACCCAGAATGCAACACAAGCTGCCTTCCTTCTCGTTAGCATCACATTTAAATCCCTGACTAGTCTTTCTGCTTCTTGTTTATGAGCATGGCTGCCCAAGGCCACTTGTCCCCAGAGTTTATTGTGAAAATATTCTCTCTCCTCCATCTCTCCATCTGCCCACGTAGACGGGTTCTTCCTTTCACACGGATGCCTGGGAAGAAGGGCTAAGCATGTTGGCTTCTGAGGTTATGCTGCACTGCCTGGGTTTCAGTACAGACCTTGCCCTGGATCCATTAAAAAAAAAAAAAAAAAAGTAGCAGTTGCACCTGCCTGGTATTGTTGAGCCTACTGAATCCATACGCCACACAATGAAGGATCAGCAAGCTTCCGCTGTTATTGAGTGGTCAAGTCAAATTCAGGTTGATATAGGATTTGAATTTGATTCCAGAAATGTGGCATCTAGAAAGGGAACGTGGTTTCTTTTACTATGGGGGTAGATGATGCTCTCTCGCTCCATCTCTCTCTGTCTTTCTCACTCACACACACACGTGTGACTTTTCCACAAGTGTCTACGCTAGCGCTCAGGACATTTTCACACCAGTAAACTCCAGGTCTTAAGGTCTGGGAGCTCTGGCCATGGGCTGTAGCATTACCCTTTGCTCTGAAGCCCTGGAAGTAGGGCTAGAGCTGGGGACGACAGCCTGTGCAGTACTAGTCTTAAGCTATATGCTGCACTGCCTCTTATACCAAGGATGAGTAGACCAGGGTACATGATTCCATAACCATGCTCGGGCTATCACCCATCTCCATAGTTGCGCCCACAGCTGGGATTCTTCTAGTCTATAGGAATCCCTAGTCTCCACTTTCCATAGAAAACTGAGGCCTGCTGAACTCACAGGAAGCATCCTCTATAACACAGAGAGTAAGTGGTCAAACCAGGATGGGAAGCCAAGCCTGCTGACTGACTCTCCATCTCGTGCTGTTTCCCTGCCCACCAGGTTTGTGTTACTTACCGCAGCTGTCTAGAGTCTCCCCTGCAGGAGAGAGGGGCAGCTTGGCCCCACCTCAAATTTGGACCTAGCTCAGTGGTCCAGGTGGAGTGAAAAGGACAGCTCGTTTTCCTTTCTGATATCTGGAAAATGTAGCTCTGCAGGCAACTCATCCATTGGCAATGCTAATGGTGTGGGCAAGTGTTCTTCCTTGCTTGGGGGCCATGGCGGGGACCCTTGGTCTGCAGCAACCACCTGTACCCAAGGGGCAGCAGGAGTTCTTGGTTGCAGCCTGCCACCTGTGGGGAATTGTCCTGCTCTCTAAGGAAGCTTCAAGTGACAAGCCCAAGGAGCAGAGCTCGTGTTCTCATGACTCCAGAGAGAGCCCTGGGAGAGCCAAGGGCAAGGCTGGGCTCACCTCTGCTGCCAGGGGTGGTGGTGAGCTGCTGTGCCCCCAGTGCATGGAGACTGTGTTGTGCCCCATGGAGATGAAGAGGAGTTGGGCAACCAGAGAGGGGACTGACTTGGCTAACCGATGATACCATGTAAGAAATGAATTATTCTGGCAAGCCCCCATGCTGAGAGCAGAGAGGTGACTTAGGTGACATTGCTGGCTTTGATGCCCTTTGAAGCTGGGGTTGGAAAAGGACTTGAACCAGGTCACCATAGTGTGACATAGAACAAGCCCAGTGCCCAAGGGGCAGGAGCCCAGGGGAGGGCAAGAGAACTTCCTGAACAATGTGGACCTGGAAGAGATGGTACAGCAAAAGTGGGATTTCCACATATGGAGGGAGGAGAGGAGAGATTTGAGGGCATGTGAGAAACTTGGGAATGTTCGAGAAATGTCAGGCTCCAGTGAAAGCAACCTGATGTCCAATGAGAAACTGCCTTTGAAGCTTCTATTCTGGAAAGTACCTACTCTCTCTGTGGCCTTGGAGAGTGCATAGAAGAGGTCAGTGGAAGGGCTTAAGAACCAAACCAAACACAGTAGAACACGGTGCTGGCTCAGCTGGCTTGCTCCACTGCAGACACCTGCAGTACTTGCCTCCCTTCATCTTCATCTTCATCCTGGTCAGCGGCATATGAGAGCCTGCCCCTGGGCTTCTTGCACTCTGGCTAGCACCGGGGCACTTGGAGCCTGGGAATGGCCCTAGTAAGAAACTGTGTCGGGGTCGGAGAGATGGCTTAGGGGTTAAACACTTGCCTGTGAAACCTAAGGACTCCAGTTAAAGGCTTAATTCCCCAGGACCCACATAAGCCAGATGCACAAGGTGGCGCATGCAACTGGAGTTCGTTTGCAGTGGCTGGAGGCCCTGATGCGCCCAAATAAATAAATTAAAATTAGAATTAAAATTAAAAAAAGAAACTGTGTCAGGAGAAAGCTTGCCCAGTGGGGGGTACAGTCCAGAAGGGGCAGCCTGCACAAAGGGGAGCCCTCTAGGTGAATCTTTGTGGAGGAACAGGAGTGGTCTAGGGGAAGGAAGAGCTGGATCCTGAGTCTGGAGGGCATTGGACATGTGCGTAGATGGGGCTGGTTACATGGCTGTCAGGTGTAGTGGTAGATGTGGTGAGCCAGCTGTGGACATCTGTTATGGACCCCAAGAGCGTGGGCCGTGGCCAGACACGGAGAGGTTGAGGTAGGGCTTGCGCATTGGAGCCAGTGCTTTGTTTGTGGGCAGTGGTGTGTGGAGGGCACTGAGGAGCGAGCAGGGGCGTTAGTTATAGTGGGCTGTAGTGTGGGGAGGGAGAAGTAGGGGGTCTTTCTCCAGAATGTGCACAGCCCCTTTCCAGCACTCTATACATGGTTCTTGGTCTTCCTCTTCCCACCTTCTTGTATATCTTTACAGTCTGCTTGGTCCCCGTTAAGTAAGTCTTGGTTTGGTTTCCCCCACACAAAAAAAGACATCACAAGGAGACCTAAGAACAGGTTTTACAATAAAAGGTAAAGGAAAGAACCAAGCAATAAACCTGGGGTGCGGGAGTGGGGTGGGAGGAGACTCAAGATGCAATCCTGACCAAGGACAGTATGGCAGTAGAAATTCAGAAATCCAGTCCAGAGTGGAGTGCGGGTCCCCCCCCCCCACACCACCACCCCCTCCGCCGGCATCTTATGCTGCAGTAAACACCGTTTGGCTGAAGTGTCTCCCAGCGAGAGTAAAGTCAGACTTTTATTTTTCACATCAGCAGCCGAGCTTTGGCCACCGATGCCCCGTTCATATAAACAAAGGTGATTTGCAGCTTAAATGGGACTGGGTGTGGCAGAGCCTTAGCTGGGCCCATGCTGCTGTGGAGAGCCTCGTGGCAGGGATTCGGTTTCCTAGCCATGGGCCTTCATTCATTCCTTTCCGCGTGCCCGGGAGCTCTGAGCCCTCTTATTGTTATTATGTTTCTGACAAATGAACTCACACCGAGCTTTCATTAAGCTCCATTGAAGGGACCTGGAACTGCCATAAAAATGACTGTCATCTCAGGACTGTCACGTGCGGCCCATGCGGCTGTGCGGCTTGTTGAAATTGACTGATGAGAATATTCAGTTTTTAATTTTCTGACTTAAAATAAGACCATCTGCAGCTGTTTCTTTTAGCAATAATTTTTAATTAAATGCAATAAAAATTTACAGGAAACGACCCTAATAAGAAAACCGTGTCAGGAACATGCACATTATAACATTACTGGTATGATATTAAGACCTCCAACGCTTTTTTTTTTTTATCTTTCAGAGCTATAATGTAGACACAAATCCTGATTAAGTGATAATCAAAATGTGATTTTTTTTTTTTACCTTCATAAAATCAAGGTTTCCTCCTGTGGGAGGTGTGAAAATAATTCTGGCTAATAGCAGACAGCCTTGTTGAAGGAGCTCTGTGGTCGAATGCCAGCAGCAGGTCGCCGTGACCAGCTGAGCCCCAGAGGAGGAAAGGGGCTTTGTTCCAGCCCACATCTGCGTGGCCCTCGCTTGCCCCCACCTGCCCAATGGAATGAGCATGTCATGCACGGGACCCAGACAAAGAGAAAAGTCAGTGTTCCTGTTGCCACTCAGTGAGTGCGTGCCGTGCACTGGTCCGCTACTCTGAGCTGCAAGGCCACAGTGGGGAGATGGACAGGGCCCTCAACAGTCAGAGCTCCTTCTTGTCCCCAGGAGAGGCAAAACATAAGTACAAATACCATAGTGGGTACCATCATAGATCCTAAGAGAGAAAAGAGCCATGTGTTGCCTAATGGGATATTTTACACGAGGTGGTCAGGGAAGGCTTTTCTGAGAAGGGGATGCTGGAGGGAATGCATACAGTTGGGTATCCTTGGGGAGGGGCACCTCAGGCACACTGAGCAGCAGGGACAAATTGGGAGAGAGAGGGAGAGGAAGGCTTCCAAGGAGCACAATGCTGCCAGAGACCAGACACATCCGCTCTTGGTCCTGAGGCTGGAGAGGCCTGGAGGGTAGGAGGAGGGCAGAGTGTGAGAAGTGATGAGGAAAAGGAAGGGAGATAGATGGGCAGATAGGGGCTGTGGATTTTCCTGAATGAAACACCACTCACTGGCCACTGCAGGAAGTGAAATCAAGATCCAGAATAGGGCAGGAGAGATGGCTCAGAAGTTAAGGCACTTGCCTGCAAAGGCTAACGACCTGGGTTCGATTCCCTAGTACCCAGGTAAAGCCAGATGCACAGAGTGGCACATGCATCTGGAGTTTGTTTGCAGCAGACCTAGAGGCCCTGGCACACCTATTCTCTCTGTCTGTCTGTCTGTCTTCTCTCTATCTCTCTCTGCTTGCATATAAATAAATAAATAAATAAATAAATAAATAAATAAATAAATAAATAAATAAATAAATATTTTTTAAAGTCCAGAATGTTTCCTGAAGGCCCATGTGGTCCCCACTTGGTGCTGTTGGGAAATAAAGCCTTTAAGAGGTAAGGCCAGTGAGAAGGGCCCAAAGAAAATGAAAAGATGCCAAAAATAAAAGGAACCCTCGTTCAGAGTCTGTGACTCCATCATTCCCAAGTGTGGCCTAAGCCTCTGGCAAGGTCCAAAAATAAAAATAAATGACAAATACCATTAAAGATGTCTGTGCAGGGACCCTTTTTCTGCTCTCAACAGCTTTGCTCTAGAAGAGAGAGGTTTTCTTACATGGAGAAATGTTTGGTAGCAGCACTGTCCTGTTAGGTGGTGCTCCCAATCATGGCACAGGCCACTGTGATGTGCTGCCTCACCACAGTCTCTGAATCAAGCGGCAAACTGAGCCAGCAAAATGAGCCCTTTGTCTTTGTAAGTTGATGGTCTCAGGCCTTTGTTACAGTAACAGGAAGCTGGCTTATAGGATCCAAAGGTGTCTCCATCATCTGCCTGGCATTTCACTGGATATGTATTTTTAGATCAGATCAGCAAATAACATTTAAAAGATATTTTATTCCAGTCTATTTCAAGGATCTTGCATGTACTAGGCAAGGGCTTACCACTGTGCTATAGCCACAGTCTTCTTTTTCTTTGGAGACAGGGTTTTACTAAGTTGTCATACTGGCCATAGCCCAGGTTGGTCTAGAGCTTTAAATCTTCCTGCCTCAGCCTTCCAAGTAGCTGAGATTATAGACCTGTGCCAATGTGCCGGTCCACTAGCCACTGCAAACAAACTCCAGATGCTTGCACCACCTTCTGCATCTGGCTTTACGTGGGTACTGGGGAATTGAACCTGGGTCCTTTGGCTTTGCTCTCTAGGCCTGCCAGCAAGTCATGGAAACTCTTTTTCTTTAAATTGTTTATTTGGATAGGAAGAGGAGAGAATGGGTGGACCAGGGCCTCCAGCCAGCAGCAACCTATAGATGCATGTGCCACCTTCAGTACAATCTGACTGCAGGTGGGTTTCCAGGAGAGGAATCAAACTGGGGTCCTTTGGCTTTGCAGGCAAGCACCTTAACTGCTAAGCTATCTCTCCAGCCCCTGAGAGCAAACTCTTAACTGCTATTAGAGGAAAGTGGGGGATGACTGTTCTTTAACTACTTCCAGCTGAACGGGGTCATAAACTATGACAGTTAGAGTCTCTCCCAGAGTCTTGCAGGAAACCAGTATTCAGGTTGAACACCTGGTTAGGGGAGCTTGGCAGGGGCTGTGTAAAGGCCCAAGAGAGAAACTCATGAGTCAGTCATAGCCTCATCACCATCTGTATGTAGGGTTTTGGGGGGTTTTTCCTGTTTTGGTCTGTTTTTCTGTAAAAGAGGATTACAGATATTAGTAACATAAGGGATTAGAGCCTATCTTGGGGTCCAGGAAGTTTAACGTTATGAGGTAAGAATGGTTGGTAGTCCTGTTAGAAGTGGCGCGTGATCAGCTCTCAGAGGGTGATCAAGGGGCCCTTTGTAGATGGAATCATATTGTTGTGTGACTATCTGAGCATCTTCATATGTTGAAAACAATAGAGGGCTGGAGAGATGGCTTAGTGGTTAAGGCATTTGCCTATAAGGACAAAGGATCCTGGTTCCATTCTCCAGGACCCACGTAAGCCATATGCACAAGGGGGTACACACATCTGGAATTCATTTGCAGTGGCTGGAGGCCCTAGCATGCCCATATTCTCTCTCTCTCTCTTTTTCTCTGTCTCTGCTTGTTTCTCTCTGTCAAATAAATAAATAAAATATATTTTTTAATTCTTTAAAAAACAACAATGGAAATGACACTACCTACCTCAGGAGTCACTGTGAGGATTAACACTGGCCAAGAATGTCTTGACAGCTGGAGCTCTGTCCCTGCTCTGCATTGTAGGGGCTGCTGTTAACACTGCATCAACATGTGTATGGGACACTTGCATGACACTTGTCACATAGCTATGGATCCTCCCCCAGGAGCCTGGGGTTCCAGCAACTCCGACACTCAGGCAGTCTTCTTTAGTGAGAGCTGCCTGCCAGGCACACATGCTTCTAAATCATTCCCACCAGTAAGTCACCCAGTGGTTTATGGCGCTTCCGCCAAATACAGTAGGAGAGGTCAACAGGCGATCCTTGATGGTCCCTGCTTTTTATTCTGTTGAGGAGGTGAACCCGCCGTGTGGCAGGCTGAGGAGACATTCAAGTGGGTGGTGGTGGGGGGGGAATGCAGATCACAAGTGCTGAGATCATACGCCTTCATCTACCACCTGTTACAAGAATGGCAGTGAAGAGTACAGTGTACACAGGGCTGCAGGCCGCACTGTCTGCCCCCAGTGGCTGGGTGTCACATCAGCTGTCCTCCCCGTGGCCGCACAGGTCCAGGATAATCGGCCCATTTTGCAGGCATGCAAGGCAGGCTCTAATATACCCTGTGGCAGAAGAGTCCGATAGTTCAAGCACCCAGACCCACCAAGCTGGGATCTCCAGCTGTACAGGGAATGAGCTGTCCTCTCTCCTGGCCTTGAGTGACCTGAGTCACCCTTGCCCTGAGGATAAGCAGAGGGCCACCCTGGAGATTCCTGCCACGGCTCTGAAAGGCTGGACTAGGGAAGCTAGAATGTTCAGAACCTGAATGAAGCACCTTGTCTTCGGACGCTGTACTTTGCGGTTTCCAAAGCATTTCCGTACTGCTGTCTCTCTCAAAACAGGCCCTTTGGAGTAGGCAGGAGATGAATTAGAAGCCCGGCATCAGCGGGGACTTCCAGAAGGATTCAGGCACCAGACATTTGTCTTCTGTGCCAGGTCTCTGGTGAGCCAATCTGGAATGGCTCAATTTCCTCACTGGACATGGGGGTAATTAAAGCAACTGGTCTCCTGTGGTGGAGTGAGGTGTTTGCCGAAGGCTTGGTGCAGTGTCTGGCGTGTGGCAGATTCTCAGCAAGTGTAACTCCTGTTGTTATCTAATTGTCCCTTCTATGAGAGGGACCAGGGAGGTTGATGCCTGTTTAAGACTTGGTTTGGAGACAGCCAGGGAAGGAGAGGAGACCCCAGAGCTTGCAGAAGGGTCACACAGCTGGCAAATGGCAGAGTCAGACGGAGAGCCAGAAGTATCTGCTGCAAAGTCACTGAGCTATGTGCCCAACAAGACATGGAGTGGACTTAGAGTGCTCTGGTTCTGGCCTGGGATGGGGTGCGGCAGGCCACAGCCATACCTGGAGTTGGTCTGGTGGTAGGTAGTGAAGGAAAGACCAGGATTTTGTTCTGTTAAGAGTGGTTCTGGAACTGGTGAGATGACTTCGTGGCTAAAGGCTGCTCAGGTTTGACTTCCCACTTCCCCGTGCAAAAGCCGACTCACAAAGAGGTCCGTGCATTTGAAGTTCATTCGCAGTGTCAAGAGGCCCTAGCATGCCCATTTTATCTCTCTCTGTCTCTCTCTAACAAAAAGTAAAATAAAAGAGAGATACAGTGTTCTTTCCTTTAAACAAAAAGAGAGAGAGTGTATGTGTGTGGCTCTGGTTATCCCTTCCCCCGGCAAGCCCCTCGTAGATGCTCATCTGGTTTCCAAGGAGGTCCCTGGTCCAAACCCAACTTTCCTTGCTGGCTAGAGGCCAGAGGCCAAGGCTCATTCAGAGCTGTGGAGTGAGTCAGTGGCTTTGTAGGATCAAGAGTTCAGGCAGCTGCTCAGCTTCTAGGATAGGGAGCCTTGCCCATGCTTATCTCCCCATCAAGTCCAGTGGCCCCCACCTTTGTTGTAGGATGTGAATGAGGAGACCATGGAGCCCTGACTTGGGCCCCAAGAGCTTTGAGGCCCAGAGACTGAGAGCTGGGCTGCTCTGTAATGCAAAGTGCAGGCTGTGTGGGACAGTGGAGAGATGCAGGGGAGATGCAGGGATGATGTCACCCTGAAGGGGAGCCTTTGCAAACGAGCCCCTGCCCACCAATAGTCAGCTCTTTCCTCTCTGCACCTGGATGCTTATTCTGCCCATGTATACATGAGACTATCTCCCTTCCGACCATGGGCTTCACAAGATGCCACTACGGACAGCACTGCGTCCCCATGACTCCGTGAGGAGCACCAATGCTCAGTAAAGGTCTTTGATGGCTTGGTGAGTAAAGCGCTAGTCATTCAAGCACGAGGACCAGAGTTCAGATCCTCTGCACCTACATAAAAAGCTGGCCATGGGGCTGGAGAGATGGCTTAGTGGTTAATCACTTGCCTGTGAAGCCTAAGGACCTTGGTTCGAGGCTCGATTCCCCAGGACCCACATAAGCCAGATGCACAAGGTGGCGTATGCATCTGGAGTTTGTTAGCAGTGGCTGAAGGCCCTGGTGCACCCATTCTCTCTCTGTCTCTTGCTCTCTTAGTCTGTCACTCTCAAATAAATAAATAAATAAAAATAAACAAAAAATTTTTAATTAAAAAAAAAACCAAACAGCTGGCCATGATAGTACATACCAGTAATCCCAGCACTGGGGGGAGGTGGAGACAGGGAATCCCTAGGGCCCACTAGCTAGCCAGTCTTGCATTGGTGTGCTACAGGATCAGCAAGATACCTTGTCTGAGGAAGGTACCTAACATTGACCTCCGGCCTCCATATGCACCCACACACATGTGCACCCACATACACACATGCACATACACCTGCAAAAAGAATAGAAAAGAAAAAGATCTTTGAATGGATTGATTTCTCCACGGCCAGGGGCCATGTCATCTCAGAGGGGCACACCCCACACCTGTTATCCCAAATTCCTCTCCCAAGCCCCATTAGTGTCCCAGGAGAGTCAAAGCCAGCATGAGCCCTGCACCCCTGGGGTAGACAATGCAAGAAGGGACAGACGTCAGTGCCTGAAGTCAGCCATGCTGAGCACTCCTGAGAAGGGTGGGGAATCCAAAGAAAGGCTTCTCCCAAGACCCTGGCCTCGGGGTGGGCAGAGACATCTGCATGCAGGAATTTACAGCTTGTACTAAAGTATGATGAGGAACTAACTCCACAGCCATAGCTGGTAAAGGTAGAGGGGCACGAAAGTGTCCAGGCTGGCCAGGGGCCTGTGCGCCAGCAATAAGGCACATGAGAAGAAACAGATGCAGAGCAGGGAACTGGCCTGCTGAGGTCTCCTAGGTGTCAAGGGGAGAAGCTGGGATTGCATCTCGTCTGTCTGACCCCAGCCCAGCTTGTCCTATAGGCTTTGCCCCAGAGTGGGCAGGAGGCTGAGCTGCCAAGGAGGCCTTCACATTTTGTGCCCCTCGTCCCAGGCTCGCGGCCCCACCTCTCTCCCCTCACCTGCCGTGCATCCCAACCCTCATCTAACATCACCTGTGGGATCTAGGCCTCTGTTTGCTCCCCCACACAGGGAGGGACCAGGCCATAGAATCCCTGAGGCCCTTCTTGGAGTCTGACTGGAAAGTCACATTCACATCCACTTCAGGTGTTCCCCCAGGCACCCTCTGCTTACCAACCCGGGAACTCGGAGATGGTGGGGGTGCAGTAGCTGGAGTCTGAGCTGTGGTTCCCATGTGAAGTGTTAGGAAGAAAGGCAGAGGCATGAAAAGCTGCTGAGACGTGACTGAGGGCAACAGGAAAACGAATAGAATTCTGACAAGGCAGGAGCAGCCAGGTCGTCTAAGAAGAGCGTTTCCTGGGCTGTGCTTAGACTTAAAGTGGACAACTGAGCAGATTCAGAGGGCACATGGGCATCCGAAAGGTGACAAAGTTTGAGGAGTGCATTGTAAGCAGAAGGAGCCATGTGCACGAGGTCCTCAAAGACCAAAATGACAAGCATCCAATGGGCAGACTGCCTGATATAGAGAGAGACAGAGGTGTTGGTTAAAAACCCCAGGCTTGCCAGGTGTGGTGGCGCATGCCTGTAATAAAAGCACTAGGTGCCGGGCGTGGTGGCGCACACCTTTAATCCCAGCACTCAGGAGGCAGAGGTAGGAGGATCACCGTGAGTTCAAGGCCACCCTGAGACTACAGAGTGAAATCCAGGTCAGCCTGAGCTACAGTGAGACCCTACCTCGAAAAACCAAAAAAAAAAAAAAAAAAAAAAAAAAAAAAAAAACACTAGGGAGGCTGAGGTAGGAGGAGCGCCATGAGTTCAGGGCCATCCTAAGACTACATAGTGAATTCCAGGTCAGCCTGGGCTAGAGTGAGACTCTACCTTGAAAAAACAAAATAAACCAACAAAAAAAAAAACAGGCTCGTAGTCTGCAATGTGTCAAAGCAGAGGCCAAGAACATTGGTCAGCATGTCAACTAGGCCAAGACTCTTGCCTCTTGCCTCTGACACCCCCTGCTCTTGCTACCTTGTTTGCACTGTTCCAAACCTTCATTAAAACTACCTGTGATTAACTTTGACACTCTTGTCCCCCCCCCCCACAGTTTGCACATTCCCCCACCAAGTGAGTGTGACAATGTCTGGGGCTTGGTCCTTGGCAGACCTCTCAATTATCCCAGGAGAGGGGCCTGCTCTCCCCTGAGGGCTGCCTTCTCAAGCGGCCTCTAACCCACAAAGCCTCAGTGACAGGCATCTATTAACTGCCTTTGAAAGGGTCAATTAGATAGAGCTAATGGCTGGGGGGTGGGGTGAGATTGAAGTGGCTCTGGCCACAGGAACAGTCTCCCCTTGTTTTGGTGGCCTTTCTGAGTCTTGGCCTTGATCTCTCCTGCCTGGTCCATCTCTCTGTTTCAACTGAAGCCATCTGGTCTTTCTGTAAAGTCTAACCACCACCCTGCACCATCACAGAAACTGAGGAAGGATTTTTTTCCTTAATCTGCTTTTGATCTGTGAACCAACAAGTCTAAAGTGACTGATTATGTCACTTACAAGGTGTCAGTTGTGATCCACACTTTGATTTTAGATTTAGGGTCTTGGATTTCCCCTTAAGAGCAAGAACTGGCCCAGAAAAGGCCCACTTCTACCTGCACATTCTTTGGATCTCTGCTGCTGATTTTTACCATAATTCTACTTTCTCAGCCCATACCTCCCTATTTGCATAAGGAAGAGTTGTGCTGAGGCCGAGACATTTATTTCCCATTACTGAAACTTACCATCACCTTTAACAGCTTAAAACATTGATGGAGGCCAGAGAGATGGCTCAGTGCTTGCTGCTTAAGCATGAGGACCTGAATTTGGATAGCCAGAACCACATGAATTCTAGGCATGGCAGAATGCACTTGTAATGCCAATGCTGGGACGTAGAGACCAAAGGATCCCCAAGACATACTGGTTAGCTCTAAGTTCAGTGCAAGACCCTATCTCAAAAAGTAAGATGCAGAGCAATTGAAGAAGACACCAGCCATTGACCTCTGGCCTCCGTATGCACATACATATACATACACATGTGCCCCCCCACATGCATGTGCATACTATGTATATATACACACATAAAAAGAAATTCATTTTTGGGCTGGTGAGAGATGGTTTAGCGGTTATGGTGCCTGCCTGCCAAGCCTAAGAGCGTCCACTCGATTCTCCAGGTCCCACATCTAGCCAGATGCAGTGATGCAAGAGCGCAATCTGCACTTGCCCACAAGGGGGTGCACCTATATGGAGTTCATTCACAGTGGCTGAGAGGCTGCTGGGGCGCTCACTGTCTCTCCTCTCTCTCTCTCTGACTCTCTCCAAAAAAAAAAAAAAATTCATTTTCCTCTCGTGGTTTTATAGAGAAGAAATCAGTAGGCTGAGCTGGATTCTCATAGGATTTCACAAGGCCAAAGCCAAGGTGATGTCAGGCAGGGGCCTTTGAGACTAAGCACTGGGATCACAGGTGTGAGCCACTATGGCAGGCACATTCTCACCTTTAAAGACCTGTGTGGTTGATTGTGGTCCTTGCGTTACCTGTATCTCTGTCATGTAATGCAGCCTCCATGGGCTACAGGAGAAGGGCCATTAGTCCGTCCACCCCATACCCAGCCTTAGTACAAACGTACCGATTGCTTTTCAGGTCCACAAAGTGCTCATCCTGTGCTGGTCTCTGTGCTCCAGGGTTTCACCTGAAGCTTGCTCACTCCAGAATCCTAAACAATATTATCTTAAGTCGATAAAACCAGCCCCACATCTGTGAGCCTGAGAAATAAAGTGTGCACACCAAGACATGATGATGGGCCAGCTACAGATGTTCTGGTCCAAACATGGAGAAAACAGAAGCTGCAAGGGACCAGAGGATCCTTCCTGAGCCTCGCATCTCACTCTCCACCTGTAGGGAGACGTGGAGAGTCCAGCAGCCCCTGACATCCCCAGCCCCACTGTCTGCACACAGTGGCCAGCTACAAGCAAATTACTTTTTGCTTTGGCCTGTCTGGGACAGCATGACCGGCTGGCCATCTTGTGTGAGTGGCTGTAACTTCAGGAAAACATAGTAGAAAAGATGCAGGGTGCGGAGGGTTGTTTGATTTGAAAAGGATTTATTTATACATGGAGGCAGAAAAAAGCCTGTCTTTCCAGAGCCTCCTTTGCACACAGACTTCAGGAACATTCCACCTGCTACTTCCTGGTTGGTGGACACTGTGGGGAAGTCACTGCACTGCTCTGAGCCTTGGTCCTCAGCTAGAAAGTGACCGTGTGACTGTAGAGCACACAAATTTAGTACATATCAGACAGGATAGTCTAGAAGAGGGTTGCTGTTTGTAGCGATAAATGTGGCCTGGGCCCTGAGGTGCCTTCTGGGGGGAGGGGACTCAGCAGGCTGGCTGCCACAAGACCTGCTCATCCTCCAGAGCTACCCGCTCACATGACAATCTGATTAACTGGCAGGTGTTTAGAGGCCAGGAGATGGAGAATCCTGTCTGGATGGCACAGCCCAGGGCCATGGAAGACTCAGCAGTGACTAGAATTCTGACCCTAGAGGATAGGAGAAAACAGTCCTGTTGGGAGAGTTCAGCAGGGGAGAACTCTTAACGAGGAAATTTTGATTCAGAAACTTTTTTTTTTTTTTTTTTTTTGGTTTTTCGAGGTAGGGTTTCACTGTGGTCCAGGCTGACCTGGAATTAACTATGTAGTCTCAGGGTGGCCTCGAACTCATGGCAATCCTCCTACCTCTGCCTCCCAAGTGCTAGGATTAAAGGCGTGCTCCACCACGCCTGGCAGAAACTATTTAAAATGCTTTTTAGAGGTGGGGAGATGGCTTTGTAGGTAAGAGCACTTGATACACGGGTATGAAGGCCCGAGACTGCTCAGTGTTGAAGTCAGCTTCGCATTGCTGGCAGAAATCACCTGACCAAGAGCAGCTTTTGTGGAAAAAAAAGGTTTTATTTTGGCTTACAGGCTCAAGGGGATGCTCCATGATGGCACAGGAAAACAATGGCATGAGCAGAGGGTGGACATCACCCCCTGGCCAACATAAGGTGGAAAATAGCAACAGGAGAGTGTGCCAAACACTGGCAAGGGGAGACTGGCTATAACACCCATAAGTCCGCCCCCAATAATACACTGCCTCCAGGAGACTTTAGTTTCTAATTGCCGTCAGCTGGGGAGTCTCGCATTCAGAATACCGAAGTTTATGGGGGGACACCTGAATCAAACCACCATACCTGGTTTGATTTCCTAGCACACCATAAAAAGCTGTACATGGCCATACACGTCTGTAACCCAGTTCAAACGACAACTCTGGGTTGAGTGATAGACACTTCTTTTCAAGATACAGATGAGTGATGGAGAAAGACACCTGCCATTCTCCTCTGGCCTCTAGATGTGTACAGGAGGAGACACACACACACACACACACACAGTGTGTGCATGTCATAAAATGCTTTATAAGTGGTGACATGCCCTCCAAAACTTGAAATCTGCAAGCAACAAATAAACCTCACACCACGAACCTCTCACTCCCTACACATATGCACACAGTGCACACACATACATACCACTCTGATATTCATGTACCCACCTCAGCATTTTCTAGGTGTAAGTGGGAGTGTATTGAATGCCCTCTCTAGATCTGGCTGTGATTGTAGAGGTCATTTTGTGTTAGGCCACACAGCCCTGCCCCATTCATTTTAGTGACTGCAAGGAGTTCTAAAAACCTGCTCACCTGCTGACGGCCACCAGCTTCTTCCCACTCTTATGCCATTCTAAAACACTATAATTAGAGCTTGCAGCGTGTTTGCACACATTTGAAAATACATCTGAAGCTGGGCTTCATAGCTTTTATTCTAGCTATTTAGGATGCCAAGGCAGAAGTATTGCGAAGTCTACCTGAACTACAGAGTGAGTTCAAAGCCAACCTGGGCAACTTAGTATCAAAGTAAAGCATGTATACACACACACACACACACACACACACACACACACAGGACTAAGGACATAACTCAGTGATAGGGGATTTGTGAAGCCAAGGCTTCACCCTAGCACTGCACAAACACACTGTATATTAGGAAGTAAAAATGAAAAGCAGTCCACCCTGCTGTGCTGACACGATCTGGCTATGTGAGCACATGGGGATGGGTTTACGTGGATGTAGTCACGCCATGCATTCACTTTCCTCTTGTTCATTTGATGTGACTGTTGCATTTGCCTGCATTGGCAAACCACTAAGTTAACAAAATTCCCTATGAGATAGCCTGTAGCAATTTCTGCATTTAGAGCAGTAGCAAGTAGCTATACAAAGACAGTGACACTCCACACATGTCTGTCAATTACGCACCCCCTACATATGCTGGTGGTCTCCTAAGATGACAATGAAGATTATATGAAGTCTCAGCACTGGTGACACTGTGGATGTCCTGATGTCATGGCATAACACATTACTCCTGTGTCTGTGGTGCTGCGGGTGTAAACAGCAGCTGGTCCTATGCAGGGACAGTCAGTGTGCATAGTTGTGACTCCGGATTGGTGGTTAAGTGGCTGCTGACTGCTTTGTGCTCTTGCTAGCCATGCTTTTACTGTAATTTTGAAGTACAGATCTTCTGTTAGCAGTGCCGCCAGCGAGGCATGTGCCTGACCCCATGTTTCTCAGAATTCATTCCCCCAAGCACCAACATCCACGGTCAGGTTCTGCAGTCGTGTGTTTTCGTTGTGTACTCGTGGCACTGCTGAGTTTCCACCGTCCTGTCAAGTGCTCAGGTGAGCCTCTGTCACTAAAGCTTGCCCAGCATTTCGGTGATTTCTCTGGGCAAGATGGCAGGGTCACCGGTGGCCCATGTTGGCACAGTGCTCCCCAGAAGGGCTGACCACCAGAAGTCACCTGAGACACTTCTCGGCGGGGCCTCCTGAGATGGGAGATAACTGTGTCACACCAAAGCGCATTCATAAAAGTTGGCCTGGAGAGATGGCTTAGCGATTAAGGTGCCTGATTGCGAAGCTTAAGAACGCTTGTGCTAATCTCCAGGTCCCGTGTTTAGCCAGACGCAAAAATGACGCAAGCGCACAATGCCGCGCATGTCCACAAGGGGCCACGTGTGTCTGGAGTACATGCACAGCAGCTGAAAGGCCATGGTGCGCCCATTCTCTCTTTGCCTCTTCCTCTCTCTCTCTCTGTCTCTTTCTCTCTCTCAAATAAAAAAAAATACTTTAATGTTTTTTCAAAAAAAAAAAAAACGTAAAGACAGGTATTGTTATTGTATATGCAGGGGGGTAAGGCCCTGTCACATGCAGGGTGGCTGTTCTGCATTCCCAGGCTACCTCTGTGTGCACGAGGTTGGTGTATGCTTAGGACCATGGGCCCACTGGGCTAAGCCCTGCACGGCCCTGGCCTGTCTGGAATTGTGGAGGGCTGATGAGCAGAGCTGGGCAGGTGTGATTAATATCCTGAGACACAGTCAAGGACGATTGGAGAGAGGAAGCAGATACACTGGCTTAGTTAAGGAGCAGGCTTTAGGTTTGATAAGATTTCAGAAAAGATAAGAGGACAAGCCGCTCACCTGAAAGGCTTGGAAGAACCGATAACTAACTGTCCTTCCTCATCCAGAAACGGGAGAGAGGGGGAGGAGCCGTGAGCGGGAAAGGAAGGGCTCGCTGTCTCTAGCTAGTAAGATTGAGGGGTACCATTCCCAAGGGGCTAGAGAACACTCACTCCCAGAGGGTTAGAAGCCCCCACACTGTCCTTTCTGGGTGACAGCTCTGGTCCCTGGCTTTCCACAGTCTATCCCTACTGAAAACCAGGTGTCTGGCTCAAACCTTGCCCTGCGTGGTGCTCACCTGGGAGGAAGTGTGGGCGGGCTTTGTCCTGGACAGGCATCACTGTTCACACAGCTATGGCTAACTGGGATGCAGGGAAATGTAACTGCACATCCCCAGGTTGAAGTGCTAAATTGTTCTCACAGCAACTCATTCCACCCCCAACGAGGAGCCGGAAGGGGAAGGGGTATTCTGAACTCCAGACTTCCTTCCGGAAGAATCCACAGCCTTTACTTCCAGGCAAGGGCGAGCGGCCTGGCTTTCCTGGGGGACAGGAGTGTGGGGTATGGGGGGGCACTGTTCTCTCAGAGACAAACACAGGCTTAGTGGCAGAGCCCTGCCCTGCTGCCCCTTGGTCCATAAAGACATTCACTTCTTACCTCAACCAGCTCTTTGTGGGGACTTTAGAGCCACCCCAATGCTTCCCCAGCTGGTCCATTCTAATGCTTTCTTTTTTTAATTATTTATTTGACACAGAGAGAGAGAATGGGCATGTCAGGGCCTCCAGCCACTGCAAACGAACTTGACGCGTGTGCCCCCTTGAGCATCTGGCTAACGTGGGTCCTGGGTAATTAAACCTGGGTCCTTTGGCTTTGCAGGCAAACGCCTTTAACCACTAAGCCACTAATGCCTTCTTTCTGTGTCAGAGCCAGTCAGCAGGAATTCTTTCTTGTTCCCTTACATACCCAGAGCATCCAAATGTCCCTAACTTCGCCCAGTTTGTGCTTTGTGCTAGGCACCCCTGTTCTCTTTCTGGGTGTCTTGACCTCTCCACGGGCACAGGGGACCTTTCTTAGATACCACCTCCACGCCTTGGTGACTTTTTATTCTTTGGCAGTTGTCCACATTTCTGATGTTGTGTGACTATTCTCAGCAGTTTCCTGTCCTCCTCTGACACTTTGCGAGCTCCTCTGTCTTCCCTAGTTTGTGAGTATGTTCTCATGCCATGTCCTCACGGGGCCATAAACACTTCAGAGCAGGAGCTTGTCCCTTCTTTCCTTGAGACTCCAGTGTCTTGGACACTGTGTGTTAGGAGCAAGGGTGAGTGAGTGAGTAATGGTTGGACAGGACAGTGGGTGTCAGAGCCTAGCCCCTCTGTTCACAGAGCCATCCTTTCTCAGTGATCCCTAAGGCTTGGCCTCTTTCCCCACTATAGGAACAGAAGGCGGGGACACTGTGTATGTTTGAAGCATTTGTCACATGTATGAAGTGAAGTCGTGTTTCTTGTTTTTAATTTTAAAAGCCTTGCGAGTTGAATACTCGTTATTTCTTCAAGAACAAGAAACCCTAAGTTGGTGTCTTTTGCTCTGTTTGACATAGCACTTGATTTTCTTTTTTTTCTTTCTCTTTTTTCTCTCTCTCTTTCTTTCTTTCTTTCTTTCTTTCTTTCTTTCTTTCTTTCTTTCTTTCTTTCTTTCTTTCTTTCTTTCTTTCGCCTGTGGCTCTGACTGAAGGGAAAGATACCCCATGACAAACCTAGCTCCGAGCTTGGTCCCATAGCAGCACCCCCATTAACATAACAGCAAGCTAAACGTGTACTGTGATTAGCAGCACGGGAGTCCTTTGTCCCAGAAGCTTAGACAGCATCCACTGCATGTGTTAATGGAGGTTTGCTGGGGTCAGGAAGAAGGTGGACTTGCTTGATCAAGAGACCTCTTTCCTATTTTTTTTTTTTTCTTTAGGGCCTTGAAAACTTGAATCCCTTCCCTAGGAGCCCTCTTCGAATATAACAAGGAAGCACCTTGCTCTTCCACACAGGGCTCACAGCCCTGCTTGTTGGGCTGCTGAGCACCTGCCGGCTCCCTTGTCCTCACAAAGCATCAATCTCGTGGATGGAAGGAGCTGAGAACCCAGGACTGGGTCTACCCCTTCAGGAAGGTTCCTACCTTCCTTGGTCCTCACAGAAGTCCTATAGGTTTAGAGGGAGGTTATCATTTCTCCACCTGGCAGATGGAGAAACTGAGGTCCAAAAAGGACATGTATTTTGTGCAGGCTGCATAGTTTACGGAGCAGGATTTGAACCCTAGTCTCCTGGCTCACTCAGCGCAGCATTGCTCAGTTTCTACTTCACCTTGTAAAATATTAGTTGAGGAGTTCAGTGAAGAGAGACAGACAAGGGTGAGGCTGGGGCGGGCAAAAGAAGGTACTAGAAGGTAGCCAGGCTAGATGGGTAAACGCAGGCCACAGTACTTGTGGTCTTGTTCTCAGACTGGCTGGATTTAAACCTTGGCTGCTGTTGACCAGCTGTGCGATTTGTAGCTGGTGGCTTCCTGTCTCTGTGTGAGGTTTCTCATCTGTGATGTGGATGAGGGGTGGCACCACACTGAGCTTGACCTGGAAACCCAGGTGCTCCTTAAGAGGCTGTACCTCCTGGAAAGTCTGGCCCTTGTCCCTCTGTCTGAGGTCTGTGGTCTGGCCAGGAGCTAGAGCCTGTGACCCATGTCTCATGACCTACTGAACAAGAAGCTGTAAAGAAGTCCTCCCTCAGCCTGGAGAGATGGCTTAGCGGTTAAGGCGCATGCCTGGAAAGCCTAAGGACCCAGGTTCCATTCTCCAGGTCCCACGTAAGCCAGATGCACAAGGTGGCACATGTGTTTGGAGTTTGTTTGCAGTGGCGCGCCCATTCTCTCTCTTTCTCTCTCTCCCTTTGTCTCAAATAAAAATGAGTTTTTAAAAAATTTTAAAAGAGAAAGAAAAGAAGTCCTCCCTCATGGGCTGGAGAGATGACTGAGTGGTTAAGTCACTTGCCTGCCAAGCCTAATGGCCTCTGTTCAGTCCCTCAGTACCCAGATGTACAAAGCCAGATGCACAAAGTGACACATGCATCTGGCGTTCGTTTGTAGTGGCTAGAGGACCTGGCATGCCCATTTTTTCTGTCTGTCTCTTTTCTCTCTGCTTGCAAGTAAATAAATAAATATTTTTAAAAAAGAAGTTCTCCCTCAGTGTGGAATGGCAGGCAGGATAGGCTTCCTCAGGTTCCAGTTTGAGCACCTCCTGGGCTTTGGCAGGTAACGGGAATCCTTTCCCCCTTCTCACAGAAAGTCCAGGACTTTCTGAGTTTGGTACTGTGTGTTAGTCCTTTTCTGTCCCTCACATACCTGGGTTTAGAATGTGCCCAATGTCCCACCCTGTCCCTGGTCCCTTCTAGTGGAAGGTTATGAAGGCACAGGGACCTTGCAGTTGCACCCTGTGGAGAGGCGGGACAACAGGTGAGGTTTGGTCCAGTTGCACTCTTTAGTCATGCCCTCCTTCCTCTTCAGGGGTCTAAAGGAGCTGAGGAAGCTGTTGCCTTGAGGGTGAAGGGACCGAACACAGCCTATAGCATAGGTTCCGGGTTTCCAGCCATGCATGCTGGATGCTCCACTTCCAAATGAGCCCTCCTTCCCCCTACACAGGGCAGTTATGTCATTGTAGCTTTATCTGGTGGTTCCTCTTCCTCCCCTGAAAGGTTCCAGAAGCTTCTTTAACCAGGGAGTCTAAGAAGAGGTGAGTAGCCAGGTAGAAAGGATGAGCTCTCTGCTGACTGTGGCTGGGGAGCAGGGAGTTTCTCAGAACAGAAGCCTGTGGCTGGAGCAGCGGACACCTAAAGGCAGGCTTTGTTCCAGAAGTGTCCTCAGTCCTCAGCCCATGGCTTCACAGGGTGGAGTGCAGAGCTGTGCTGGCCCAGCATGCCTTGCGTGTTGAACTTGACAGTCGGAAACCCACCTCAGGATGCTTTCTGAAAGTTCAGATCCCAGATTGCTAAGTGAAGGAATGAACCCTAGAGTGTGGAGAGGGTACAGCTCAGAGTCAGAGGAGGGATGTGGGATGAGGCTGGGCTTGAGATGAGAATATACAAATACACAAAGGCGGCTTGCTCTTGGGCGTCTTTTCTCCTGAATCCTTAACTAATAGTGAACTTACAGTTTCAGCTAGGCCCTGGTGCATGGTGTGATCGTCACAGGGAGAAAAATGTTTCATGTGTGTTTAGGGGTTCATCTAAGTGGGGATCAGAAGACAGGACTCAACAGCAGGGGACTGAAGGAGGAGGGCATGGTCCTCTCGTTCTGTTTTTCAGCTCATCTCCTCCCTTCCAGCACTTTCTTTCATCCCAAGCCAGAACACTCTGTGGGATGGGTGGGTTCCCTGTCTTGCATTGTCGTGGTCTGTCCTGGGTGTGTGGGGAGAAGGCTGTGCCAGCTGGCATTGTTGCTAAATTCTCAGAACCCATATTTCAAAGTAATTACTGACCAAAAAAGAAGGCTTAGCTGCACAGCTCATAAATGCTTCCAGATACCTAGGCTCAGGGCCCCATAACTGTTCACATGACACCCCTAGTGTACAGGGATCGTCACAAGACATGTGTCCAGATGGGTTCAGCCTGGGCGCTGTCCAGGGTCTTTTGGCAGGGAGGGGGTAGGGGGATGCAGGCAGGGAAAAAGGAGGCATTTTTATGCAGCGTGGCAGTTTGTGCCTAGAAAGCCAGTCCTGGTCCGTTTTCTATAGTGTAACCATAGATCTCTAGGCAGGTTGCTGGGCCTCTCTGGCTTCATTTCTCCTCTCCTTGTTGAGTGAGAGCCCCTGTTGTAAAGCTGGTGGGAGAGGGTCCTCCAGGAGTCATTTGTGATAGGAATGATCCCAAATCAACCAGCAGAGTCATGAGGAATAAAGACCAAGCAGGTGAGCACCTGCATGCCACTTGGTGCTGGAGAAGCTCGGGTTACTGTGTCATTAACACCATGCCACAGAGGATCCTGCAGGCTCGGTGGAGCGGTGAGATTCTCTGCAGTGATGCGTTTGGGATGCCAGCCACCTAACATGGGGACTGAGCTCTTCTGTGGGTGGTTCTGTGCATTGTCTCACTTGATCTCCCAGCAACCCTCCAAGGTGACAAAGTAGGCAGACAGCAGGAGAATTTCAGGCTCCGTTTCGTAAAGGAAGCTGAGAAGCAGGAGGGAAGGGTTGGGTGTCCAAGGTCACAGGGTGAGTTACTGGCAAAACAGGAGTCTTCCCACACTTAGAACAGCCTGTGTAACTCTGAGCTCTTTTGAGGTTGGAAGTCCAACCCCAAAATGCATGCCTCCGCATTGGGTGAGGGCCTATGCCCTGGATCAGTTGTGGACAAAGCTCCCATAAAAGCAGGGACCCTAGGGCTGGAGAGATGGGTTGGTGGTTAAGGCGCCTGCCTGCCGGTTCCAATCTCCAGGTCTCATGTTTAGCTAGACACAAAGTGATAGAAGGGCGCAATGCCACACTTGTCCACAAGGGGGCACACGCATCTGGAGTTTGTTCACAGTGGCTGAGAGGCTGCTGGCATGCCCATTCTCTCTACCTATCTCTCTAGCTCTCTCTATCTCTTTCTCTCTCAAATAAAATAAATAAATTAAATTTAAAAAATGTAAAGCAGGGATCCTAACAGAGCTGCCTGGTAAGTAGGACTAGTGCTATGTTATCCCATCTTATGGATGATAATGCCAGGGCCCAGAAAGCTTGCTTAAGGTAGCATGGCTGGAAAATGGGGGAGGACCAGGCTTGGGAAACCCAGGTAGGCCAGCTCCAGTCACCCCCTGCCAAGGGCTCATGAGCTGAAGATAATGTCTTTATAAACCACAGGAGCAGAGATGAGCCTGATGCGACCCCACAACACTCCTGCCACTCTCCCCCCACCCAGGTCTCCAACATGGGGCATGCATGGCCTGTCTAGCTTTAGCTGAGGGTCCTGGTGCTCTGGATCCCTGGACAGACTTGAGTGAGGAGTGGCCGGCTGGAGCTCCCACCAGCCATTGTATGCTGGGCTCTGTCAGGAGGGTGTGGCCCCAGAACTACTAAGCAGTCCCTGGGGAGGAAGTGTTGGTGTTTACAGGAAATGCAGGACAAGGCCTGTGAGGTGGACAGAGGAGGGGCAGCCAGCCACCCTGAGCCCTGAAGACAAGACTTGTCTGGGCTCTGATAGGGCCCACAGTGGTTGTCCGTCTTCTCACCACAAGGACAAGTCTTTTTGTGGTCATGGGAGGAAAAAGTCCCACTTCCCAAGCAGCTGGCCCCCTTTCCTCATGATGGCCACACCTCGAATGCCTCAGAGAATCTCCCCTGACTGCAAGTCCCCTTTCTTGGGAAGGCTCTAGGGGGCTGTGAGCTCTGATCTGCCGTTAGTCGCTGCATGTGGGCCTCCCCTTCCCCACCTGTTCAGAGAGCTCCATATTCCAGGGTAATCTCATGACCAAATTTACTCCCCCTGGAGCCACAGAGCAAGTATGCAGCAAGGACAGGCCAGCCCTTCTCTTGGGGTACAGATTGACCTCATGTTGCAAACATGTCCCATACGGGTGTGAAAATAGAAATTTTGTATTAAAAAAAAAAAAAACCTAAAAGCCCCCATATGGGCCGTTTGTCTGTTATACTAAGGGCACTGGTTCTTTCTTTTTTGCATGTGGGATGTGCGCACGCGTCTGCATGTGCTCAGGGAAGCAAGAAGTTGACAACATGGGTTTTCCTAAATTGGTGGGCTCTCCTATTAATTTTATTGAGACCAGAGCTAGTCTAGCTAGGCAGCTTTCCCCAGGCTGGCAATTGCCCAGGTGCTGGGAACCCAAACTCCATCCTCACCCTTGTGCACCAAGCACTTTATCCACTGAGCCATCTCCCAACCCCCACCCCAAAGAAGTGAGATTTTGAAGTCCAGAGAGGGACTAGATTCCACTAAAAAATGCAGGAAATCTCAAGCCTGTGGACCCCCAACTTTGGGCCCTTGTTCAAGTTAACAGAGAATTAAAAATGTGGATTCAGAGAAGAGTAAATTGTGAACTAAAAAGCTTAGAGAGAATTGGGATCCAGAGGGAAGGGAAGCAGGAAGGCCTGAACCAAAGATGTTCTCGCCCCTCCCAGACTGACTGGGAAAGGCGAGGGCAGGCTCACACCGCCAGGGCAGAAGCTTCTGGGGAGGACAGTAATGTGACGGATGGGGGGGGTGGAGAAAGATCAGGAGCTCCCAAACCAAAAGATCCCCTCACACAGAGGGTCAAAGAGGATACACAAAGCACCCAAAATAAAGCATATGTGAAAATCAAGCAGGAAAAATGTCCAGGCAAAAAAGATTCTCAGCCGGGCGTGGTGGCACACACCTTTAATCCCAGCACTTGGGAGGCAGAAGTAGGAGGATCGCTGTGAGTTCAAGGCCATCCTGAGACTATAGAGTGAATTTCAGGTCAACCTGGGCTAGCATGAGACCCTACCTAAAAACCAAAACAAAAAAAAAGAAGCAGGCTGGAGAGATGGCTTAGCAGTTAAGGCGCCTGCCTCCTAAGCCTAAGAACGCTGGTTCCAATCTCCAGGTCCCACGTTTAGCCAGATGCAAAGTGACGCAAGGGCACAATGCCGCACTTGACCACAAGGGGGTGCACGCATCTGGATTTAGTTCATAGCAGCTGAGAGGCTGCTGGCGCGCCCATCTCTATCTGTCCTCCTCTCCCTCTCTCTCTCTCTCCAAAAAAAAAGAAGAAGAAGAAGAAAGAGACAGCAAGAGAAAGAGAGAGAGAAAGAAAAGAAAAGAAAAAAAGGAAAGAAAGAAGGAAATTCTCCAGGACTAGGAAGGAGAAGGGGAGACAGAGATCCCTCTCACATTGGAAAAAAGCTTCCCACAAGAACCAAGAAGCTAGGGCCATGAGGCAAGAGGAACAGCCAAGAAAGGTTTATACACACGTGCCAGGCCCATTTGTGGATCCAGTTAGGGTGAACCTTGTCATCAGATTCAGGTGTGTAAGGGAGGGACGTGATTGGTTGATGGACTCAAGAGGCTGACTCAGGAAGGGCCAGCCCACAGGTGAGCTAGGCCTGGAAACACATGAAGAAGCAGGAAGTTGTCCCTGGAATTGATGCTTGGATGAGACTGGATCAGACTCTGGTTCTAGTCCTGCCAGGGCAGGCAAGGTTGTAGCTCCTTGGGCCTCTGTCCCTGGCTGACTCCCTATACAAAAAGCTCCCTTGCTCCTATTCTCTGTCACCTGGGGCACATGGGAGATTGCTTTTCTGAAGCCTGACTACCCATGGGAAGGGAAACTGCCATTCACCACCATGGGCTCAGTGCCCTGCACGGCCTCAGCTGTCTTTGACGGATCCAGGGCCACCCTTCAGGAGAAGGAGGTGTTCTGCCACCCTCACCCTCATCTTTGTCCCTTAGGATTACCTGCGCTCCCACCTTGCTGTGCCCTACCTGGACTACGCCTAGCCTCCAGCATGTCCCCTTCCTGTGTCCGCTCTCCAAGGTGGCCAGGATACGGGCTGCAGGGAGCAGGACAGGGTGGATCCTCCTCAGTGACGTCTTCCCTGGAAAAGCCCAGAGGCCTCAGCTCTGATCTGGACACCTCCCCCCACACACACCTTGCTGCACCCCCTCCCCCCAAGCTGAAGTCCAGGTTACACACTTGCCACTCTTTATCCCAAGGCTACCTTCCCCAGGAATGCCTCCTTCTTCGACTCAGCTCAGCTCTTACCTAGCACAACATCCCCCCCCACACACACACCAGATGCACATGCAAGCCCGTGGACTTAGGGGCCACTTCCTTGAAGGGGCTTCTCCCTGACTCCTGTAGCTGTCTGCTCTCCAGGTAGACTGTAAGTGCCAGGCTCAGCTCATTCATTGGTGTCTCCAGGTGGGGAAAGAGGTGGAGCCAGGCCACACCGCCAGCAGCTGGGGCTCTGTCTGCCTTGCATTGTTGCACCTGTGGTGGAGAAGGCACCCTATTCTCTCAGGTGCCCATTTAGAGAGCTCCACATCTTTGTGTGCTGGGGCTGCAGACAGGACCCTGGCTGGAGGGCTCCCCCCACCCTGCTGATGCATTGGTGAAAGGCAGGCGACGTCTACTGAGCACCTTTGTGGAGAGGGGACCATGTGAGTTGGACACTAGGCCCTGATGAGAAAGAGACCAGTGTCCAGTGAGGAAGAAACCTGAACAAAGCTAAGGGCATCCTGCATGCGTCACGCTGGGCTGAAGGAGCAAGGTTCAGCAGGCAGGGGTGGGAGAAAGGGCAGACCAGAAGCTTGTACCATGTGGGAGGGTCATTGCAAGGAACAACATAGACAAATAAGAAGAGAAGTTAACCTATGGGCCCCTCAGCCATGCAAGCACAGGGCTTTGTACTTAAGCTTCCTAAGGTATATGAGGTGAGCTGGGCCTGGAAAGGAGACTTCTGCAGCCTAGTGGGCCTGGTTAGTAGCAAACAGTTTCCCAGGCATCCAGTTCATTCTCGGGGAGAGGGGTCACATCTTCACATCATCAGGGAGGAAGGAGAAAGGAGAAAAGGATGAATGTTCAATGCTTAGCTAGTGAAATTCTCCTTTTAATACAGTCCCAGAAGCCAGCCCATGGAATGGTGCTCCCACAGTCACGTGGGTCCTCCCACCTCTACTAATCTAATGTAGATAAGACCAGAGATGTGTTTCCATGGTGATTCTAAATCCTACCAGGTTGACAACCAGAGATTAAACATCACAATATATGTCTACTTACTTTACATTCCTAAAGTAAGTATACAAATAAATATTTACTAATGCCAGATCTTAAATTTATTATAAAACAGGGCTGGAGGGATGGCTTAACAGTTAAGGCATTTGTCTGCAAAGCCAAAGGACCCAGGTTTGATTCCCCAGGACCCATGTTAGCCAGATGCACAAGGTGGCACATGGAGTTTGTTTGCAATGGCTGAAGGCCCTGATGAACCCATTCTCTCTCTCTTTCTCCCTCTTTCTGTCAAATAAATAAATAAGTAAAAATAAAATATTTTTAAAATTTTATTATAAAATAATTATTTGCATACTAGTGACATGAATATACTTGTTTATTTTTACATAATTAAATCTTGGCTGAATATTTGGTACTGCAGGATGTAGAACATATTCAGTATTTTCAGAGTCGATAGATACTTTGATTTTAGAATCCAGAGTGAGAACTCAGCAGGATGGCAGGATGGAGCTGGGGAGATGACTCAGCAGTTAAAGACACTTGCAAACCTGGGTTTAGTTCCCCCACACCAATATAAAGTCAGACGCAAAAAGTGATGCGAGCATCTGGCATTTGTTTGCAAAAACAAGAGATCCTTGTGTGCCCATATGCAAATAAATAAATAATTAATAAATTTAAAAATGGCAGGAGTGGGCTGGAGAGATGGCTTAGCAGTTAAGGCACTTGCCTATGATGCCTATGAACTCATATTCAAATCTTCAGGTTCCACGTAAGCCAGATGCACAGTGATGCAAGTGTATAATGTCACACATGTGCACAAGGGGGCACGTGCATCTGGAGTTTGCTCACAGTGGCTGATGGCCCTGGCTCACCCATTCTCTCTCATTCTCTCTCTGCCTCTCTCTCTCTCTCTCTGTCTCTCATGTGTGTCTCAAAATAAATAAATAAAGCATTTTTTCAAAAAATTGCAGGAGTATATTGAGGGCCATTTCAGAGACGGTTGGAAATTCTGTCCTAATCTTAAGCCAAAATTCATTAAACAATTTTTTAAAACTCAAGTCAGCAATTCAACACATTTTAACACAATGCAATGCAGAGATGTACTGATTTGACACTTATATGCTGAGGAATGGTAGGAAAAGATGAAAAAAGTCTTTGTGTTCCATAACTAAACCATGCTTCTATACAGCAGAAAACTGCATGTACAGCAAAAACACTGCGGTTAGGAACAAACAGTAGTCTCTAATTTGAATCGAGGTGTTCCAGACAGCATTGGTTGGCACTGTGTGGTGTGACAGCCTGTACAGGGCAAAGTGCACATATTGTGGGTTTAGAGCCAAGGCCCCAGTGACGTCTCGTGGTGTGCTGCCAGAAACACCTGGATTCACTACACATTTGATTTTGAATTAATTTTTGGTTGTTCTGTCTTCAGAAAGCTTTTCCATTGCCAAATGTTTCGCAGCCCCCACATTCACTCCCAGTTTAAGAAGCTGTGACACTGTGATATTGGAGCATGATGTAGTTTGAATCGATGGCCCCCAATATAGTCAGTGTTTTATTACAGTTTGTAATTTAGATTTGCAGCCACCTGGCTGGAGGAGGTGTCACTGGGACTTTAAGGGGTGGTAGTGGATTTGAAATTCCAATCTAAAGATATGCAAAGTGGCTGGAGTTCCTGAAGTGTGCTGTATGGTATAGCTTTTGGCTTGGGGCTCTCTCTCTCTCTCTCTCTCTCTCTCTCTCTCTCTCTCTCTCTCTGCTTGGACCTATGAAAAGCAGGCCATCTTTTCTGCCTTTATGGAACTTCCCCTAGATCTGTAAGCTTCAGTAAATAACCCTTCTTCCATAACTGTGCCTGGTTTGGAAATTCACCTCAGCGACCTGGAAGCTGTCTGTTGCAGAGCACACAGGGCTGCCACCGCTGCCGCTGCACTGCCTCTGAACTTGTTATCACTGGCTGGCTGTGCCCAGGGCAGGAAGGAGGTTTTGTACCTCCACAGGGACCTTGCAGTCACCCCTCTCAGCTCCCAGCAGTTTCAGATGTGGCGGGCAGTTACAAAATTTAGACGGCCCTCCTATCGCCAACCACCACATCCTCTCCAGCCACCAAGGCTGAGAGTGGTCGCTCCCACCCTTCCTGTTTCCCCTGTGGTCCAGGGATACTCTGAATCTGGAGGCGAAATGACAGAATAAGTGTGTCCATGTTGGTGTGTCTGTTTCCTTCTGCTTTGGGCCAGGCCAGTGCTCAGGGTTGGGTGAGACAGCTTGTTCCAGCCTCCAGTTTCAGTGCCCACAGGACCTGGAGGAGGCAGACCCATTCCAGTCCTCCCACCTCCCTGCCATATCTGAAGTCTAAAGAAGCTTGGCAGTGTTAGTGGGAAAACAGCAGTTAATCCACGGAGGCTTGGCCAAGGTGCTCTCAGCAGAAACAGGCCTGCTGACGCTGCTGCAGCAAAGATGACAGGCCCCTCCGAGTGCGTGCCCACCACTCTGAGTCATATATGCAGACACAGCACAAGGCCTGTGGGGACGGCAGGGGGTGGGGGCAGAGTCATATCAGTGACACAGGAGAGGACAGTCACCCAGCACAGGTCTATTGGGCACTTGCCACGAGAACACAGAAGGTTTTCAAGCCTCTGATTTCCTGCGTTCACAGTACTGGTGACCAGTACAGGAGCGTACATGCAACTGTAGTCATGAACTATGACATAACACCTTGGGGAAACACCTGCTATCTTACAGGTGAGGAAACTGAGGCCCAGAAGGAAAAGGCCCCACCAAATGTCACTCAGCCAGCAGCTAGGAAAGGTGGGACCAGCAGCCAGCTCTGTGGATGTTGGGCACTCTGCCTGCCCCATAGACTCACCCTGGCCTTTAGCTCAAACTGCAAATAGAATGAAATTACCAAGCATTGTTTTGAGCCATCCAAGTACCTCATGTTGAGACATCCTCTTGGCTGATTCTCACATACCCTGTGAATCATATCTCATTAAGCTGCTTTGAACACAGAATCATCCGCCTAAACCCGATGCTGTGTTGGAGAAGACATGTCAGGTCAGGGAGCGAGAGTGATAGCGATTATCCCGATGTGCCCCCCCGCCACCACCACCATACATACTGTGTTGAAGGTATGTTTTCATGTTTCTCAGCCATGCACTTAGGAGTGGGACTGCCTACACAGCCATTCAGTGTTTTCACAGACAGGGCAGGGAGCAAGGATGGGCTTTTGTTTTCACTTAGTGAGAAATGGAAATAGAATTTTCTTAAAAGCCTCTCTCCTTCGAGCCCTTTCTGGGAACCATCACAAGGCTACCCACCTCTTGGCTGACCCTGGCTGTGGCATGTGTTCTCCCCAGGAAGAGTAGAGCTGAATGTAGCTCTCCAGATAGGAGGAGACTGTAGCATGCAGGCTGCAGCTCTCTCCACTAAGGCCTGACCTCCACTGAGGGATGCCTGCCTGCAGCCTGGCTTCAGACCTGGAGTGCTCAGCTTTTGAGTGCTTTGTGCTCCAACCCATCGGTCTGCCCTCCACTTCCATTCAACACATACAGAAGCTGAGGCCCATCGTGACTTCCACAGAGCTCTGATAATGCAATGGCTTAGCAGGAAAGCCCCCCGGTCCTCTTAGGCTCTTTCCTCTTGTCATGGAGGGCCCCACTCAGAGCACATGATATTTGTCCTCGTGGAGAGATCTGTGTCAACTTGAGGAAGTTGAGCATGAGAAGGAGCACCTGAACAGAAAGGGCCACCTGGGCACGACCTAGAATATGGAGAGAAAAGATAGGAGGCTGACTTGGGGGTGGACACAAGACAGGAGTGATGTGGGAGTATTTGGAAATCCCCAGTTCTGTACTCCACCCTCCACTCGTGCACTTCCCAGCTCTCCCAGCCACTCTGTTTGTGGTACTCGTGTATGCCAGTTTGTCTCCATCTCAACCTTTCCAGCTCCCAGAGAGCTCAGCCTCAGCCCCTTTCCCGTCCTCGCTGGGCTGGCAAGCTGCAGAGGAGTTCCAGATCAGCTCAGAGGAGCCTAATGAGGTTCCATCTGCAGTCTGGCCTCATGCGCACATCCAGGCACAACTGGGGTGGAGCGCTGGGAAGTTCCCAAGGGGAGCACTCTTTAATGAGTTACTAGGCCCTGTTGGCTTGCCTCTAAGGCTGTGGCTCCCAGGGAGTGTTTAAGAGGATGGAATTTAACGGTCGGAGTTGGACAGCACGGCGCGAGTCACAGTGTTCATTTCCCCATGTGGAGACACAAATCTTTTTATGACTCCAGACCCCTGGAAGGGCCTGAGCTCGTTTGGTGGGTCATTTAAGGTTACCAGGCTCTGGGCAGCTTGTACGTCCCCTTCAGAGCACAAGTGGACTTCGGGGGAAACACAGTCTTGGTGGAAGCAGTCTCGGGGCTTAGAAGTTGCTCTCCCTCAGGCTCTTCTGGGCTGGCCATAAAGGACCATGTCACAAAATGGCCACCTTTGCCGTAGTGTTCTCAGGTAACCCCAGAATGCAACGATCCCCACTTGACACATGAGAAACAGAGGTTCTTGGTGTGGTCAGTTTTCCATCACTGTGACGAAATACTTGACAGAAACAAGGGAGGAAAGATGGACTTGTTGGCTCATGGTGTCAGAGGGTTTCAGTCCTTTATGGTGGGGAAGGTGTGGTGGAGCAGTTTACCTCATGGTGGCTAGGAAGTGGAGAGAGAGAGTGTGTGTGTCCACACTAGAGGACTTTCTCTTTTTAACCCTTTTATGCCAGCCAGTCCCCCCCTCCCCCAACCTCCACAGTGGGTTTCCCTCCTTCAGCTGGTCCTTTCTGGAAAAGCCCTCCGAGGCATGCTTCCCTTTCCTAGGCTCAACCCAGTCAAGTGGGAAAGTCAGGATTAACCATCTGAGTGGCCTGCATGAGCCATATAGCAAGTCCCCTAATTCTGCTGCCCAAGTTCTAGGTCTCTTGGTCACTAAACTTACCGTCTGGACCACCTGACCCTTATGCAGTTTGACCCAGTGTAGAGAGGTGAGGTGTTTTGTTTTGTTTTTGTTTTTATTGTTTCTGAGCTACCTGCAGGGGAGAGTGGGACGGCAGATGAGGTGCCTGCCCATGCTGCTTTGGTTTCTTCATTTCAGAGGGCTGCCCTAGGAAATGCATTTATCCAGTGCTGCCAGGCTGTATAGACACCCTCACGGACACCCAGTGAAGACCTTTTCTGTGCCACTTTTCTGAGGGCCTTTGTTGCATTAACCCTCTATATTCTTGCATTACTATTACCCTGTTTTACAAGTGAAACAAACAAACAAATGAAAACAAACAAAGGGCTCAGTGAATGAAAAACCAAATGCTGGAGCAGAGCGGCACACACCTGTATAGGCAGCAAGATCATGAATTCAAGGTCAGTTTGGATTACATGGTGTGTTTAAGGACAACTTACTGCATAAGTATGAGGACTAGCAACAAAAATTCCATGCCCCAGCACCAGGTGTAAAGCACAAAACCTGTGTCAGGGGCTGGCACCCCGGTCGATTGTGACCCCACCTCTGAGGAAGAGAGAGATTGTTCAGTAGAGCTGATCTGGATCAGGCTTGCTCCAAGAATTAACCAGCCTAACTGAAAACACAGCCCAAGCTCCCAACTCAGTAAGAGACCCTGTCCTCAGTGCTGGAGGAATTTGCTCAGTGATGACATGTGTTGTTATAATGTTTTGGAAGCAGAGGGTCGGATGCCACCAACAATCACCAAGTGGAGTCAGGATCCAACTTTACCCACACATGCGGGTGCCTGGGGCACTGGCATCTGGCATGCACTACAAGCATCTCAACGCACAGGAAACACATCACACACACACACACACACACAGCACTGGTTGTTCAGGCACCAAAAATAAAAGTCATTGCTCTGGGAGAGAGATACCTGCATGCAGAACAATTAAGGGATCATCCCAGGTGGCTCTGGAGGGTGAGGCCAAAGGACACCCATGCATGCATTGTCCCGCATGCACCCACTGCTAAGCCAGAGCCATTCCCAAGGAGCTGCATCAGTGCATCCACACACACAGTACATTGCAGTAAGGCAAGTGTAGGGTGGTCTTGAAGAGACATTCCAGCCTCAGCACACACTGATTCTCTGTATCTGTCTCAGGGTTTGTCTTCCTCTAATAAATAAATTAAATTTAAACAATTTTTTTTTTTTTTTTTTTTAGCCACTGCAAAGTTGGTTTATTTAGCAGTGTTGAAGTAGTTTCAGCAGGCACCTTAACCACTTCCACCCCCTTCTCCAGCCCCTTCCACTCTGTTTTTGTTTTTTTTTTTTGTTTGTTTGCTGAGGTAGGGTCTCACTCTGGCCCAGGCTGACCTGGAATTAACTACGTAGTCTCAGGGTGGCCTCGAACTCTCGGCGATCCTCCTACCTCTGCCTCCCGAGTGCTGGGATTAAAGGTGTGCGCCACCACGCCCGGCTCGTGTTTTATTATTTATTTATTTGAGAGAGAGAGAGAGATACAGAAATAGGCAGGTAGAGAGAGAGAGAATGGGTGCACCAGGGCCTCCAGCCACTGCAAACGAACTCCAGATGCATGTGCCACCTTGTGCATCTGGCTTACATGGGTTCTGGAGAATTGAGCCTCAAACCAGGGTCCTTAGGCTTCACAGGCAAGCGTTTTACCACTAAGCCATCTCTCCAGCCCCTTAAACAATGTTTTAAAGTAAATTTTTAAAGGAATAGAAAGGTTAAGTAACTTGCTGAAGTGGTAGAACTAGGATTCCAGCCAAGTTGATGGATGTGCCCACCCTCTTAACAAGCACTTCATACTGTACTCCCACTGAGACCAAGAAAGAATGCTAGAATTCCTTAATTATATTTTATTTATATTTATTTATTTTAGAGAGAGAGAGACAATGAGAATGAATGAGTGCACCAGGGCCTCCAGCCACTGCAAATGAACTCCAGATGCATGTGACACCTTGTACATCTGGCTTATGTGGGGCCTGGGGAATGGAACCTGGGCCTTTGGCCTCACAGGCAGGCATCTTACCCACTAAGCCATCTTTCCAGCCTGGATGCTAGAATTCTTGTTGTCTACTTCTTATATTAGCTCTGTGAAGTAGGTGCTGATCCATAGTTATTGATAAGTGAGGAAGTAGGTAGATTGAAGGACAGGTGGGTGGGTAGATAGAAGGATGGCCAGATGGGTGTGTTGATGAATGGATGCAGTGATGGATGACTGAGTGAATGGGTGGTTGAGTAGATGAATGTGTTTATGGATGTGTAAATGGGTGGGTGGATGGATGGATGCTTAAGTGAGAGGGCAGATGGATGGATGAGTAGGTGGATTGATGGATGCATGGATGGGTAGATGGGAAGGCAGATGGATGGATACATGGATACGCTGATGGCTGGGTAGATGGGAGAATGGATGGATGAGTGGTTAATGGGCAGATGGCTAGATAGATGAATGGCAGACAGATGGTTAACTGCTGGATGGATGGGTAAATAGGAAGGTGGCTGACTGGCTAGATGGATGGATGAATCAATGGGTAGGTAGTTGAGAGGGCATGTGGATGGATAGATGGGGAGGTGGGAGGACAGGTGGTAGACTAATGGGTGGGTTAGTGGGAGGGAAGATTGCTGCATGGATGGATCAGTGGATGAATGGATGGGCAGATAGGAAGACAGATGAATGAGTAGATAGGTGAATGAATAGGTTGGAGAGTGGCTGGGTGGATGGTGGGAGATGTATAAGCTGGAAAGGTGGGAGGGCAGATGAATGGGAAGGCAGATACCTAGATACATGTATGGGTGGATTGGTAGTTGGAAGGGCAGATGGATGGAAGGATGGATGGGTGAGTGGATGGATGGTAGGTGGGAAGGCAGATGGATGGATGAGTAGGTGGGAGGGAGGATGGATAGACAGGTAGATGAGTGTGGGTGAATAGGCAGGTGGTTGGATTATAGGGATTTCTCCTGTGTAATATTAGTATGCTTAAGTAATCTTCCTGGAGGCAACACCTCACGTAGTTGTAAATAGGGCATTTTGACTAGAAAGCCCACTGGATGAAAGAAACAGTGTCTGTGTGCTCGTCACCACATCCTCAGTATCTCGAGTCCAGAGCACAGAGGGCTCTTTTTTTTTTTTTTTTTTTTTTTTTGGTTTTGCAAGGTAGGGTCTCACTCTGGTCCAGGCTGACCTGGAATTAACTATGTAGTCTCAGGGTGGCCTTGAACTCTCGGCGATCCTCCTACCTCTGCCTCCCGAGTGCTGGGATTAAAGGCGTGCGCCACCACGCCCGGCTCAGAGGGCTCTTAAAAGGGATGTTTTGTTTTGTTTGTTTGAGTGAATGAAAAACCAAATTCTGGAGCAGAGCAGCACACACCTGTACAGGCAGCAAGATCATGAATTCAAGGTCAGTTTGGATTACATGGTGAGTTTAAGGACAACTTGGGCTACTTAGTAAGACCCTGTATCAAAACAAACGAACAAACAGCAACAAAAATACACCAAGACCCAGACGGATGCCAAAGAGCTGCAACTTCAGAGCTTTGCAGGCTTGCTTAGAGCACATGGAGGGAAGGCCTGTGTCAGGCTTGTGCTGCCGACCCGGTCCGCTTCACTCACCCAGGTGGAGGCCCCACCAGGGTCTGATGAACACTGGGAAATAATTGTTCAGTAGTATTTCTCAGCTGTATCTGAAGATCAGCCTGGTGGCAACTCCAAGAATGTGGGAGCAGAGTTGTGTTGTGACACTTGGTTTTGTTGATTTGTTTTGTTTTTCTCAGAGTAGCCCAGGTTAGTCTCAAGCTCATAGCAATCCTCCTGCCTCTGTCCTCTGAGTGCTGGAACAATTTGTTCACTGATGACTTCATGCAAGATCAGATGTGTTGTTATAATGTTTTTTGGAAGACAGAGTGGAATCGGATGCCGCCAACGATCAGGCTGTGGTAGAGGCACAAGTGGAGTCAGGATCCAACATAAAGGTGGCCACCCTGGGAGGAGCTTGATGCGGGTGGAGTGGCCACGTAAGGAGACGTAGGTTCGTGGCTTGCTACCTACAAGGCTGTCCGGGACCCTTTCCTTCTCCCAGCGCATTCCAGGAAAGGCCTGGCACTTATCTTCTGCTCACTGGGGAAGGATTCAGGAGCACAGGTGGCTACTCCTTCTCTCACCAGCACTGGTTGTTCTGTGTAGGCAGAAAGGGCTCCGCTTGGCTAATACAGTCATTGCTCTGGGAGAGACAGTGTCCTCCACTCCCTGCCACCTGCCTGCAGAACAAGTAGAAGCCATTACAGATCATCCCAGGTGGCTCTGGAGGGTGAGGATCAGGATTCAGTGACACTGTGCCATGCATGCATTGTCCTGCATGCACTCTTTGCTCTGCTGAGCCAGAGAGCCATTCCCAACCTTGAGGCTGCTCCTCAGTGTGGGAGGAGGACCGGTGCCCCCCACACACAGTGCTGGGATGGGCGGTAAGGCAAGTGTAGGGTGGTCTTGAAGAGACATTCCAGCCTCAGCACACCTGGCCAGGGGTCTTTCTTCCTATACCATGGTGGGAAGTTCAGGGTTTCTGACAAAAAAATGTTGCATGCCCTCAAAGTTTGGAAAGCGAGGCCCATACTACAGTGCTTTTTTATTTTTTATTTTTTGTATTTATTTGAGAGAGGGGGAAAGAAGCACACCAGGTCCTCTAGCCACTGCAAACGTACTCCAGACGCATGTGCCACCTTGTGCACTTGGCTTTACATGGGTACTGGGGAATTGAACCGGGGTCCTTTGGCTTTGCCAGCAGGCACCTTAACCACTAAGCCATCTCTCCAGCCCCTCCCCAACTGCAGTGTTTTTGTTTGTTTGTTTGTTTGTTTGTTTGTTTGTTTGTTTGTTTTCGAGGTAAGGTCTCACTCTAGCCTAGGCTGACCTGGAATTCACTATGTAGTCTCAGGGTGGCCTTGAACTCACGGTGATCCTCCTACTTCTGCCTCCCGAGTGCTGGGATTCAAGGCGTGCGCCACCACACCTGGCTCAACTGCAGTGTTTTAAAAGGAAGAAGAGAAAAGACTAGGCAGAGTGTAGCCTGTTGGGTGGAAGATTGGGTTGTGATTCAGCCTGTTCAGAACTCAGCTTGGGCTTCTGTATCTAAAGACATGGTCACAGCCCCTATGCCTACCTCATGGTGTCAGTGGGAACCCAGGCCACGCATCCTTAGTTCATCTGGCTGTGTGGGCCCTAGTAGAGTCAGGGAACACAGCAAGTCCCTGGCTGGCTGGGCCTGATGTTGTGAGACTGGCATCGTGGGTGGTTCCCACGTGCCTCGACTATAACCTAAGGCTCTGTTTCTCCTGCCCTGAGGTCCTCACATGGCTATGCCTCCCTTATGTGCTTCAGGGCCTGGGCATGAGCAGGACTCCAGCCCGTCACACCAGAATGGAGAGTACCCCCTCCCCTCCACACACACCTGTCCACCTCAGGTACTCCATCCCAGCGTTCCCAGACCAGGGATAGCATTCAATATGAGTTTAATATGGCCATCTGCCTGGATTTTGAGTCTGAGCAGAAGTTTTGTGAGAAGCACTCTGAGACCACATTGTCAGTAGCAGGAGGGAACCACTGAAGGTGCCCGAGGAGGCTGCTCTCCCTTGTGGAGCTGTCACTGTGTCACTGTGTTATGTCAGTAAACAGTCTGAGAGAGGAGAACAGGGACGGAGGCTATTTGGAGGGGGCCAGAGCCTCCCCTGCCAGGGTCACAGGCCAGGAAGGTGTGAGAACAGTGATAGCATTGCTGTAGTCACCAGTGTTGATATGTCATCAAGCCCCAAGCCTGGCGTGAAGCCACAGCCAGTCAGTGTGCACAGAATATTTGTGTGGCTACTGGAGTAATGTCAGTGCATAGTAGCTGTGCTGTGTAGACCTCAGACTTGCTGGGATAAGCCAGGCCCTCATGGCACCTGTCTAGGTGAGAGAGAAGTTGAGATCCTTGGGAGTCCAGGTGTAAACTCATACCTAGACTCTGTGTCACCCACAGACTAGCTGACAGCAGGATAGGAGCTGGATCCTGCCCAGCACATCATTGCATCCATGACTCAGGTCCAGAGAATACCCCTTGCCTAAGGATGGACCTGCTGCTTGACTGGGCCAGTCCAAGCCCTGACCAATCAAGTTGAGTATCCTCTGCCCTCAATTGACTGGGCCCTCCCTTAGCATTGCAGCTGCCTGGACCTGCCAGGGATCTGGGTCTGCCTTAGGCAAGCAGGTGGCAAGGTTGCTGGCCAGCAAAGACCATAGCATGTCTGGGGCACTGAAGGTGAAGTGGTGTGGCCAGGTTAGGGGAGGAAGTATGCACTGAGTTGTCCTCGTTTCTGGTTCTGTGGGATCATGGATCTTTGCCTACAGAGCACATGTTAGTGGCTCATGGCATAGGGAGATGGGGGCTGGTCTGCTTCTGTGTTGTGGAACAAGCAGCCCTAACCCTCTCTCTGCTCTATCCAGCGCCTATACAGAGCCCTACAAGGTCTGTCCCATCTCAGCAGTCCCCAGAGAGGACCTCACATCCGACGAGGAGCTGGGAAGCTCAGAAGAGGAGGACAGTGCTCCAAGAGACTCCAGCCTCACCCACAAGGTAGGGCGTTTCCAGGTGAGGGTTAGGGGTGGGTCCTGGGTTGGAGATGTGGAAGTGGAGAGATCAGGAAAGGCTGCTCTCAATCCTGCTGTCTGCAGAGGGAACTGGCTAAGATAGCCATCCTTCAAGTCACTGGGCAGCGGCTGTGGCTCTCAGAAGCATGACCAGAGGACACCTTTATGGGCTGTAGGATCTGAGGCTCCCCAAAGCCTGTGGGTGATGTGGAACAGAGCTGAGTCAGGACAGACATGGACTGTAAAGCCCTTTGTCTCTGGGCCTGCTCAGTTTCCTCTTCTGTGAATGGGAATCAGGAGGTTGAAGAGTTTTGTTGACTGAAAACAGAGTTTTTGGGGATGAATGTTGGCTTCTGACTTTCTCCTCCAGCGCCAGCCCCTCCTGGTCCTTCCCCTGTCCCACCTCTCCCTCCTGCTGCTGAGGTGCCACTGGTGTAGCCCAAGTGCTTCCACGATTGCCACCGCTGCCTTCCTCAGCAGCAGCAAGTTGGCACCATGATCCCTGCTAGACTGCCAGCTCAAAGAGGTCAAGTCATTTGCCCAAGGTTACACTGCAGGGGATCAGAGTGTCCAGCTGGCTGTGAATCCAGCCCTGTTTGTATTTGGTTTTCACCACAGCCTTTTCCCTCCTCCAGGATGGACTGGCCAGCTCTTTGGTAGAAAGAAGAGAGCCTCAATTTTATGATGCCCATTGGAGATGATGTTGGCTCTCCTGGACATCCCTAGAGTCACGGAATCTGGGAGCAGAAAGAGGCTAGGGTCAGGGATCTAGTCCCAACCCTGAAAATGGGAAGTGGTAGTTGCCACCGGGGTCACCTACAGCTCCTGTCCCAGCTGTGTGTCACCTTGGTGTGTCACTTCCCATCAGGGGGCCTCAGTGTCTCTGCCTCTAAAAGAGGAACATTGATGGTGACTGCTGGGCTGTGAGGGCATCGAATGGGACAGATGAGAAAGTGTGGCTGCACAGCAGGAACATAGTCATCATGCTTCTGAATCCAGAGGCAAGGAAATAAAGGGACAGGAGGAGCCTGCAGCCACGAAGTGCTAGGAAATGGACACCAGTGGGAACTAAGCAAAAGGCAATGTGACAGGGACCAAGAGGAGGCTCAAACTCAGCTCTGCCATTTGCTGAGTGATGGAAGCCATTTCTTTTTTCCCCCTTCCTTCCTTCCTTCCTTCCTTCCTTCCTTCCTTCCTTCCTTTTTTTTCTTTTTCTTTTTTTTGGAGAGAGACACAGAGAGAGACAGAGAGAGAGGGAGAGGAAGACAGATGGGCGCGCCAGCAGCCTCTCAGCTGCTGCGAACGAAATCCAGATGCGTGCGCCCCCTTGTGGTCAAGTGCAGCATTGCGCCCTTGCATCACTTTACATCTGGCTAAATGTGGGACCTGGAGATTGGAACCAGCGTTCATAGGCTTAGGAGGCAGGCGCCTTAACCACTAAGCCATCTCTCCAGCCCGGAAGCCATTTCTTAACCACTGTGTCCCTTGATCTCCCTGTCTGTGAACATGAAATAATTGTTGTGGCTGCTGCAAGATAGCTCTGTGGGCAAATAAGCCCAAGACGACTTGGAGCAATGCCCACCGTGCAGTAAACAGCACACAGAGTGGGGAGGCAAGACTGTGGATCGGGACTGCTGGGCCAACTGCCCAGGGTCAAGTAGAGTTTGGCAATGGGCACAGATCAGAGGTAGCACCTCTGACACGTCTGGTTGGGAACACCCAGGCAGAGCCAGGGACCATCTGGGATAGGACCTGTTTGGATCAGGAATATCCTGTCATTCTGAGAGCTGGGGCACATCTGTTGGGGCAGGGCCTTCTCATCTCATCTCATCTGCCAGTGACCTCGAGTGTCCCTGCCCTTCTGCTGCCATCTTTATGAGACTTGCAGGATATGCTTACACTTTCCTTGTACAAGGTGCCTGCTGCTGGCTTTCCCTTGCTCCCCCATTAGATCACTACAGCAGCAGTTAATGTCCCTTTGGATCCTCAGCCCTCCGCCCCCTGCCCTCCCAGCGCTGAAATACAGTGTGGCGTGCATCCTTCCAGAACTTTTCCTCTGGGTTCTTCCACATAGATAATTATGAATGGAGAATATAATGTACTGTCTGTGGAGTAACTTTTACAGAAATAGGATCGAATCACCATGGCCTGAGGTGCCGTGGTCGGGTCTACTTCATAGTCTCTCCTAGGTCTTCTCACTCACACTGGCACATGGAGCTCTGATTCGCACACACTTCTGTTGTCGCATAGCATTCTGCTGTGCTGGTGTGGTGGTGGTTCTCTGGCACCCTGCCTGTGGTGAGCTTGCTCACACACACTTTACCCACATGTGCAGGACTTCCCCTGGGGTTGGGAGTGCAGTTTAGTGGGTAGGGTGCTGACACACACACACACACACACACACACACACACACACGTATGCATAAAGTCTTAGGTTCCATACCCAGCACTGTACACACAAAAAGCTTCTCTCCAGAGTGGATCCTAAAATGGCCACCCATGGCTCTGGGAACAGCTGCACGCTTCATTGCCCCAGAGGCCATGCATCCCCCTCTGTCAAAAGGCCCAAGGCCATGATGGCAGGTGCTGGTGATGGGCAGGGAAGTCTCTGAATCGGGGGATTCCTGGCTCAGTAGTTCCTGCGGGGGTTAGGGAGAGGGGAGTGGAGGGTCCCAGAATCTATGCTCTTGTTTTCTATCCTTGGTCCTCCCTCTGGTTAAAGAACTTCCTGCCTCCACAGGCTGAGACCTTGTCTCTTCTCTGTGCCTCTGTCACATGATGGGCGAGGTGAGGTGGGAGCCAGCTTTCCAGCCCCAGCCTCCTCCAAAGAGAAGTGAGTGATTAGTAGGAATGCCACAATGGCCCCGGGACACCATTGGAGGTGCTGGGGTGAACTCCACCTTTGTGGGATGTTTAGGGGCAGCTGGGTCAAAAGGGAAGAGGCTTCAGGAGCAGGTCAGAGGCTGAATCCAGCTGTTCTACTCCCATATCTGGCTGTGCCTAGACTCTCCTTCTCAGGCATAGAACAAGTATAGGTTGAAAGAAAGAGGGAGGGAGGAAGAAAGGACTTAAAAATAGCTTTCACTGTGAGAGGAGACATTTAGAGGCCCGCCTGACAATGAGCCTGCTTTGCAGACTAAACGGGACTTTTCAAGCAAAATACCAGCTCCCCTGAGACTAGATCTGGAACTTTGCCAGGAGCCCTCCCCACACCTCCTCCTGCAGGCTGTGCCCCGGCCACTTCCCTAAGGGCTGGGCCCTTCCCAGCCATGCCCTTACTGGCGAGTTTCCTCTGCCCACGCCATTTCTCCTGCCAGGCTGGCTGACACTAAGCCCTAGACCTTCTATCTAGAGCCTTAGCTTTGACTACCACCCCAAGTTCAGGGGTCCACTCAAACCCTGGTTGTTACTGTAAGGCACTGACCAGAATTTAGAATGCCCCATGTTTTCTCTGAGCTGCAGTCCTGTGAGCTCAGGTGAGTATCTGCCTGTGAGCTCCACAAACGCTCCTGACAAGGCATCACGAGGGGGCAGAACGCCTCCTTGTTTGCCCCTTTCTTAGCGTACTCACTCACCTGCCCTGTCCTTCCCTCCCTCCTGCCCTACAACTGCAGCATATTTAATGAATACTTTTTCTGCTTGTTGTGATGGCCTCAGACCAACCCCTGCATGGCCTGGTGTAGTTTCCCATCTCTGGAGCAGAGGAGCCATGCTCCAGAGATGGAGTGGGGTGCTGCTGCTCAGTTCTGTAAAACACAAAAACTGTGGTGCCAGGAGCAGAACCCTGGAGAGAGGCTGGGGGATCAAAGAGGCTTTTTATGAATGTTTGTGTATATATGTGGAGAGAGGGGTAGATGCACGTGTGTGTTGATACACATGTACCTATGGAAGCTAGAGGAGAATTTCACTGTCATCCTTAGGGATACCATCCACCTTTTTTTGGTTGTTGTTGTTTGTTTGTTTTTGAACAGGGTCTCTCGTTGGCCTGGCGGTCACCAGTTCACCAGTTAAGCTACAATGCTGGCAAACAAGCCTCAGGAATCCCTGTTCAATTCAGGCATTACAGGTGTGCACCACCATGCCTGATATTTTTTAAAAGATTTATTTTTATTTTTATTTATTTATTTATTTATTAGAGACCAAGGGAGGGAAAGGGAGAGAGGGAGAGTGAGAAGGGGTGTGCCAGGGCCTCTAGCCACTGCAAACAAACTCCAGATGCGTGTGCCTCCCTGGTGCATCTGGCTTATGTGAGATCTGGAGAATTGAACCGGGGTCCTTAGGTTTCACAGGCATGTGCCTTAACCACTAAGCCATCTCTGCAGCCCCAAGCCTGACATTTTTACCTGGGTTCTGGGGATCTGAACTCAGGTCCTCGTGCTTGTAAGGCTAGCATTTTACCAATGAAACTTTTCTTCTTTAAGTCTTTGGAAAATTTAAAATACACATCCTGTATCATTAACTAGAAGAATGTTTTTGTGGTGCTGGGGATGGACCCCAGGGTCCTGTATGTGCTAGATATCACTCTACCACTGAGATACATCCCCAGACCCACCATCTTAACTATTCGTAAGTCTACAGAATGAACCACACACACAGTGTTATGTAGTCATCCTCACCATTCAGCTCCCAAACAGTCCATCTTCCCAGATGAAAGCTGTCCCCGGGAAATGCTGACTTTTCACCCCCTTCCCCTGTCTCCTGATAAGACACCATGCACTATGAACTTACCACTCCAAGGACTTCATATGAGCAGAGTGGTACAGTGTGCTTTTGTGACTGGCTTGTTTGCCTTGGTGTAGGGCAGACAAGATCCATCCAGTTGTGACAGTGTGTGTCAGAATGTCCTTCCTTTTCAAGGGTAAATAATGCTCCACACTGTGTTTAGACTACATTTTGTTTATACTGGCACCCACTGATGATTCTAAGTCGCTTCCGTGTGACCATTGTGACCAGTGCTGCTGTGAGCCTGGGGTGCAAAGATCTCTTCAAGCTCCCATTGTCACTGAGTCTGTATCCAGAGGTGGGATGGTTGTACCATAGGCTAATCCTATGCTTAATTTTTGGAGAAGGACCGTACAGTTTCCCACAGTTATATATGTCTTCTACATCCTCACCCACAGTGCCAAAGGGATTCCAGTTTCCTTTCTGATGAGAAACGTTTGAGCCTGTGGCTGGGTAGTGTGAGGAGATGAGTGCAAAGTTCTGGGGACAGCAGCTGGCCAGAACAGGGTGGGTAAGGATACAAGCTCCACGTACTAAGGCCCAGAGGGTCTGTATGGCCAGAATCATGTGATGCTGGAGGAGGAAGAGATGGCTAGAGACAGGTCCAGTGTCTTCCCAAAGTCCACATGTCTCTCTGCCCTCCCCGCTCTGCCACCTCTCTTGCCACTGTTCATGCTCTGTATAGCCTCCCCCTGCCCTGATTCCAGGTCTTGGTCCTGGTCGGCGTATCTAGCCTCAGCTCGGTCAGCCCTTGTCCTGGGGAGCTCGTCTTCCCTGGTCCCTGCTGACACCATCTCTGCTACTTCTCTTCCCACTTCTCCAGCTGCCCCGCGTTTCCCCTTCCCATATGGAGCATCTGCCAAGGCCTGGCCCATCCCAGCCCCATCTCATATCCTGTGTCCTTCACTCGAGCAGCTGCTGACCCCGTGAAGGCATGTGACCTTCCAGGAAGCCCCACAAACCACTCGAAGGCAACAAGCCTCCCCTCCCCCAGCCAGTCTGGATATTAACTTGAATTCGAGCATTTTTATGTTCCTACTACTATATCTCAATCACACCCCAAGTAACATTCAGCTGACACCTGAGCCTTTGCCCAAACGTCGTGGAGGATTCAAAAAACAAGTTCTGTCTTTCTCTAAATCCACCCCAGAGCCTTTGCACTTGCGTTTCCTCCGCCCTTCCTGCCCTCTAGCTCATTGGCTACAGCATTCAAGCTAAAGCCGCCTCATCACCCTGAAGCACTCAGTTACCGCATTCCTGCTCATTTCCTGACCCTGGGATTATGTCCTCTGTGTCTCTTCTGACTCGAATACTGTTGGCCTTATCCTGTCAGAGTAGCTGCAAGAGGGAGGGCCCCCACGTGGATCCTGTTCATGGTGGCGTCCTTGCTGCCTGGCACACGTGAAAGCATTCATCTCTTCGGGGTACTAATGAGTCACTGAAAACATTAGACTCTGTTCCTGGCCAGGTAACACACTCCACAGAGCCCTGGCGGGGCTGGGAGCAAGCTGCACCTCTCCTGGTTCCCCAGTGGCCTGACCAGGAGGCTCTAGTTGATACAGTCACCACATGGATGCTCCAGGCAGTGTGGGTGTGGGGAGAGGGTACAGATGCTTAGTTCAGAGGGCCTGGGGGACTTGGTGTTCCAGAGGCCTCCAGGGTGCTTGTGTGTCACACCTAGGGCCGGCTCAGAGTCAAGCAGGGACAGAGCTGAGCACGAGGATATTAAAGACCCCTCTCTTCCTTCCCAGTTGTTTGGGATCTGGACCTCAGGGTCATGGTCACTCTGGCTCTCTCCTCCCTGACTTTCTGTAGTTGGTCTCTGGTCCACAGCTGCTGCTTAGCATCCCAGCTGGGTCAGCAGTACTCACAGCCCCTGGGTACTGTAGGACTCCACCAGTGCCCCATCATACCACAGAACAGGCTCCCCATAGCTCCCCAAGATCCCAGCAAGCTCACGGAAGCTCAGACTCCATTCTTCTTCACACCAAACATCCCTCAGCTCTGGGGGATGCCAGAAGAGAATCTAATGGGGTTCCTGGCCCTTGGAGGGCAGGGGGCAGGGTGCTGAAGAAGGAAGTCTGCTCCCCTGATAATCTTCAAGTTTTCCATTATGTATTGTGTACTTTTCTGAGTGATATATCTCCCAGTTCAACCAAGGCTGTCCATAGTGGACGCGCAAGAGTGCTGTGTGTGAGCAGGGAGGCATTCCAAAGGTTGAGTCAGAGCAAGCGGGAGGGGCAGGGGGTGACCAGGAGGCAGTGAGGCCTGGGCTGGGCCATCCTTGCAGGAAGGTAGGGCATGGTTACATGGAAACATGGCAGGTCTGCAGGAGGCAAGGTCAGACAGGACAGAGGTGTACAGTCTGGCCAGGCCACTGACTAACTTTTGAGGTCATGGCTGAACCTTCTCCAGCTTAAGTGAGATGGAAGGACAAGAAAATAGCCACATGCTGGCTCTTCCTGCTTCCTGGGAGCTTGATGACAGTCTTAGCCACTCTCCTAAGGTTCCAGGAGGTGGGCTGGTTGAAAGGGGCATTTATTTCGTAATTGTGATAAGAACATTTAGCCGGGCGTGGTGGCGCACGCCTTTAATCCCAGCACTCGGGAGGCAGAGGTAGGAGGATCGCTAAGAGTTCGAGGCCACCCTGAGACTACATGGTTAATTCCAGGTCAGCCTGGACCAGAGTGAGACCCTACCTCGAAAAACCAAAAAAAAAAAAAAAGAAAAAAAAAAAGAACATTTAACATGAGGCCTCCCTTCTTAATGTCTATCAGTGAATGGATAAACAAAGAAATTATGGGGATGTATAGTAACACAATACACAGTGGAATATTATTCAGCCTTAAAAAAAGAAAAGAAGCTGGGCATGGTGGCACATGCCTTTAATCCCAGCACTTGGGAGGCAGAGGTAGGAGCATCACCGTGAGTTCGAGACCACCCTGAAACTACATAGTGAATTCCAGGTCAGCCTGGGCTAGAGTGAGACCCTACCTTTGAAAAAAAAGAAAAGACAAGAAAGCCTAACATGACCAGGTATGGATAGCCTCGGAGGATGTTTTGCTAAGTGAAAGAAGCCAGGCATAGAAGGACAAATTCTTCATGACTCCATTTATATGAGGTGTCTCAAAGTCTGACTCCTGGAAGCAGAGAGTTAACTGGTGGCTGTTGGGGGCTGGGTGGAGGAGAGGCGGGCAGCTGCTGCTCAGCATGTGACACCTTAGTGACATTAGAGAGCTCTGTGTCTCCCAAGAGAGGAACTGGAAGCCCATCTAGGGCTCATTCAGAATCATGTGCAGGTTGAAGACTCTGTCAGGAGTAGAGAAAGACCAAGCCTTCCCAGACCGCTGCCTCTATAATCCATTGTAGACTACACTCAGACCTGAACATTCCCAGACCACAAGTGTTTAAAGTAGCCAGGCCCAACCCCACTCTACCAGCCTGTCCTCATGAAGTATACCCACCATCTAGTTCTGGGAAGTGGCCTGCCTCCCTTTGGTCGCCACTTCTGTCTTCTCTCACCCTGGCATGTGTTTGCTCCTCCCAAGTCCTCCACTTCTCTTACTCTGTGTGGTTTACTGCAAGCCCAGGTGACAGTGGGGACAAATGGTTAGCCCTCTCTCCCCAGCTCCTGTCTCTTGAGTTTCACAGCAGTGTTGAAGGCTTTATTGGAAACATTGCTGGATCTGAATCTCAAGGGGAAGATCCACACCTCCCCAAGAGGGTGTGCCTAGGAAACTTGGAGGCAGAGACCCCTGGAGTCTAGTACCCTGTGTGTCTGGCCACCAGAACACTGTCCCTTCTCAGGTATGATGTTGGAACACTACTGCAGGCCCCCCAAACAGACCCTTTACTCTGAAGACTTGTGAGCCGGTCCCAAGGGTCACCTCCCGCTCTCTGGGTGTTGGTTCTGCTATAGACAGCTACATGGCTGAGGGTGGTGAGTAAGGAGCCCAGGTGGGTGCTGTCCTAGGTGCTCACCCATCTGGGGCTTATTCAGTAAGCGTCTCTAGGTCCCTGGGATGGGACATCGAGGAGAATGCTGTATGGCTCCTGGAAATACCTGGTCCATCCCAAGGGGCAGGCCCCAGCCAGAGATCCTGGTCTGTGCCTATCAAACCTGAGCCTACAGCTCCTCACTGCCGAGGAAGGGTGTTTCTGTCCAGTCCCATATGGTCCCTGCGTAACACAAGGCTCCTCAGACACCTCTTCCCTGTTAAAAGCGGATGGAGGGCTCCACAGGGGTTTGTTGCAGTGAGTCATTTCTCGTCCACACTCATTAGAAGGTAAGCCTGAGGACGTTAGAAAACATCTGTCTGGGCTGGATGGAGGTCAGTTGGGAGAGTGCTTGGCTAACATGCACAGGGCCCTGGGTTTGATCCCCAATACCACATGAAACAGGCATGGTGGTGTATGTCTTTCCCAGCACTAGGGAAGCAGGGCAGGGGGAAATCAGAGGTTCAAGGTTATTCTTAACTATATAGCAAGTTTGAAGCCAGCCTGAGTTACATGAGATCCTGTCTCCAAAATAATAATAATTTCACTTAAACTTTTTCTTTCCTTTATTTTCCTCTTTTTTTTATTGACAATATCCCATGGTACTTCCCTCCCTCCCCCCACTTTCCCCGTTGAAACTGCACTCTCCATCATATCCCCTCTCCCTCTCAGTCTCTCTTTTATTTTGATGTCATGATCTTTTCCTCCTGTTATGATGGTCTTGTGTAGGTAGTGTCAGGCACTGTGAGGTCATGTATATCCAGACCATTTTGTGTCTGGAGGAGCACGTTGTAAGGAGTCCTGCCCTTCCTTTGGCTCACTTACAAATTTTAACAAAAACATTATTTACTAACCTAAATAACCACTTTGTACTGGAAAAGCAACAACTGTGTTTTCCCAAAGCAAGCAAACAAGCCAGCACAGGGAAGCGTGGCTGGTTTCACACCCTTCCCGATGCTGATCCCATTGAAGGGGAGATGGCTGGGTCCCCTGTCCTCTCCATTCCTGCCCACTAAATGCATCCTGGTCCATCTAAGCAAGCAGCTCCCACGCCTCCCACAGATGCAGAGTAGGAGAGGGAGGACCCCCCCCCCCCCCACACACACACACAGGTTCTCAGAACACACTGGAGGAACTGATTTCTAGAAGCAGCTAAGGAGACTGAGATAAGAAACATAGAGCTAGCCCTTCCTGACTCCTACTGGGAAACCTGAGTTCCCCCAAAAGGACTGTCCCAGATCCCAGAATAGCCAAGCATCGAACCAGGCTGGTTTGTCTGGGGCACGAGGAGGAAGCATATAAGACTGGGTGGCCCTGGGGACAGCCTTGGGTAGGACCAGGCAGTTGCCTGATGTCAACGCCCACTAGGCCCTCACACTCTCGTGCCTCTTCCCTCCTTATCCCCCCCCCCATGCTCCTGGGAGGAGCCCTGTTCCCAGAAGCTTGTCCCTGGCCACTATGTCAGCCTCCAAGTTCATTTCCTGGTTAAACAAACATCTATATGAAATGGCCCAGTTGGGCCCCACCCAGAAGTGGCTTCATCAGAGGAGAACCTCGGGCACCAAGCCTGCCAGGCCTCCCCCTCCCCCTTGGCTGTCTTGGGAAGACACATCCATCATCATCAAGGCCGAGTCTCTGAGTCTCTGAAGCAGGGTAGACCGTGTGTTCCACCCAGACTCTGCCCGTCTGACAGGAGAGACGTGCAGAGTGGCCTGTGCTATGCCAGACCCTACCAGAAGTCTGTCCCAGACAGAGCGGAGACCACAACAATGGCAACCATGATAACTTCAGAAGCCTCGTCCTTGCGCTGGTTGGGGGGAGGGTGCACATCCTGTTTTCCAGATTAGGCAACCAAGACACCTCACAGAGGCTAGCATATGGCCACAGTGCCGCTCATGGCCTTGCTGAGCTGAGGACTGGGTGCCGTTCTCTTCACAGTGTTGTGTCCACTGCCCTGAAGACCATAAATTTAAAAGATCTTGGGCTGGAGAGATGGCTGAACAGTTAAGACATTTGCCTGCTAAGCCAAAGGATCCTGGTTTGATTCTCCAGGACCCACATAAGCCAGATGCACAAGGAGGCGCATGCATCTGGAGTTTATATGCAGTGGCTGGAGGCCCTAGCGTGCCCATTCTCCACTCTTTCTTGCTGTCAAATAAATAAATAAAATATTTAAATTTTTTTTTAAAAAGATCTGAGTTCAGGGACCAGCTGGTTCTGGGGCCTGCCAGGTGATGCCCAGGGAGCACCCTACCACCTCTAGTGAACATGGGCACTGGAGGCCTACTGAGTGTAGATGGTCCCTCACTTAGAATGGTCCAACCTGTTTATCTTTTGACTTTACCATGGGTTTATGGCAGTATTGGATCCATTTTCCATGGTTTGGTTTTGACACAAGGTCTCATGCTGTTCAGGCTAGCCTCAATTTCCTGGAAATCCTTCTGCCTCAGCTTCCATACTGCTGTGATGACAGGGGCTTACCATCATACCTGCCATAAGTACATTTTTTGACTTACAACATTAGGACACAACTTCAGGGTTGAGGATCCTATACAAAGTGCCAGGCATTCTGCTGGCTTGGAGCTGGAATCTTGGCACTGCCACATAATAGGCAGAGGGTAGGATTGATTTGTGCCTTAGTTTCCACATCTGTGAGGTAGAGATGATAATAGTTGCTAGATTTAGAGAGAGATTATGGAGCCGGGTGTGGTGGCACACGCCTTTAATCCCGGCACATGGGAGGCAGTGGTAGGAGGATCACCGTGAGTTCCAGACCACCCTGAGACTCCATAGAGAGAGATTATGGGTACACTGCTCAGGGCTGGACACCCCTAAGTGTTCCACACCTAGGGAGCTCTTACATCATCAGGTAGATGTTACCCCGTCTTGACAAGTGAGGCTCAGAGGCGAGAAGTAGCCTGTCCATGGGCACACCAGCAGGAAGGAGTGGAGTCCAGGATATGAACCTGGTTCTTTCAGCCCCAGAGCAGAGAGTGAGTATCAGGTGACTGGTGAATTAGCGACCTGTGAGATTGAAGCCGCTTAGTTGCTGTCCTCACTTCACAGGGGACGGGCAGCTTCAGACTCCTGGCCTCTGTCTTCTCCCTACAGAACAACTGTCTCTATGGAAGCTTTGCCAATGCATCCCCTAAGCCGCTGAGGCCTGTCCTGGCCAGATACATTTTCTCTTGTGAGGGTTTTCACCAGCCAGAGCCTCTGTGTCATGAGCTGCACACTAGCCATGCAGATACAGAAGGCAGGCACCACTCAGTTGGGTATTTATGGGAAGGAGGGAAGAAGTGGGGGGGCAGAGGCTTCCTCAGATCTCTCAGCTTTCCCTCCTTCTGTGTGCCCCCCCCCCAACCAGAGGCTGTAGTAGGATGCAGAAGGAAGACTGACCTGGGTCAGCTACCACCATGGTAGGGTGGTCTCAGAGATTTAAAACCTCGGTGAAGCCCTTAGGGATGGATCAGCTGGGGAAAGACACTCGTTTATCTAGCACACATTCTATGTGACACCATATTCAACTCCACCAACATGTTGGGCCCTCGACAATGTCTAAAGATACGTTGGGTGGTCACAACTCTGGGTAGGGTGCTGCTGTCATCTGGCGGGTAGAAGCTATGCATGCTGTCAGTTTTCCTACACTACATAGGAAAACCCCCTATGGCAAAAATCCACGCTAGTTTACAATGCCAATCGAGCCAAATTTGTGAAACCCAGGGGTGGAGAATAACTTTGGAGTTCTCTAGGTGAGGTGATTATGGATGGCCATGATGAGAATGTGACCATTGAGCAGGAACCTGAAAAAGTCAGACAATATGCATTGCAAGGAGAGGGAGCAGGAGGCACGAAGGCCCTGCATCAGGAACGCATCATCAGGAAGACCAGGGTGTATGAGATCGGTTTTTTTTCTCTCTGTGTTTCAGCTGAAACACACTGAGGCATGCACATGATCACCAAGTCCTCCCAACGTGTATGCGTGTTAGATGCCTACACTGCTGCACCCATTCTTCAGAGACGAAAATCAAGACACGGGGAGGTGGGATGTCTTGTTCAACATGAACGAGAGTCAGAAAGCAGGCAGCAGCGGGGCGCGTGTGTTTAACCACACTCTGTGTAACTGCTGTCAGCTGGTCATGAGTTTCTCACACGTTCATCGGATCAGGGAACTCCTCAAGGTCAAGAATACGCACAGCTCAGCATGCAGAGGTTAAAAGGGCATTTGGAGGTCGCTCTGACTGTACAGAACTGAGGCTCATCCTCAGAAAGGAGCTTGTACAGGATGGTGCCCAGAAGCAACTGGAACTGGAAGCCAGGTGTCCCACCTGAGCGTCTTCTGTCTCACCATGGGCCACTGTCCCCAGCCACCCACAGTCTGCTTTATCAGTCTCTATGCCTTTGGACCTGTCACCAGCTGTGACTGGGGTCTGGCAGGTTTTTTTTTTGAGCCATGAAAAGGAGCTGCTGGTGGCAGAATGCCCAGGCATCTGGCTCCCACCCATCCTTCCTGTTTGTGGACACTCAGTGTGTCCTCACATCCTACAGGTGCTGAAGCTGGGGCTCGGGTGGGTTAAAAAGCTTCCCTTCTGAGGTCAGCCCAGACTGAGCGGAACAAACATCTATTCATCATTCCTTCGCTCGCTCGCTCGCTCATTCATCCATACAGAAGAGCTGCTGTATACTAAGTGCTGGTCTTGCAGAGTGGGATGCATGGTCCCTGTCCTCCAGGGGAACATAGCCACATCACACTAATGACAGATGTCATGAGAGGAAGGTCGCAGAAAGCATCCTCTCATGAGCTAGAGGGCCAGGCGGTTCCTTGGATGAGGACATGCCACAGCTAAGTCATTGTGTTGTTTTTCTTTGTAGTACTGGGGATGGAACCCAGAATCTCACATATTGTTGACAAGCACACTACCGTGGAATCACAAGCTCACCCCTTTGTTTGTTGTCAAGGTCTTCCTTTTTTTTGTTGTTGTAGTGGGTTTTTTTTTTTTTTTTTGTGCCAAACACTGGCAAGAGGAAGATGGCTATAATACCCATAAGCCTGCCCCCAACAATACACTGTCTCTGGGAGGCTTTAATTTCCAAAGTGCCATCAGTGGGGACCTAGCATTCAGAACACCTAAGCTTATGGGAACACCTGAATCAAGCCACCACATGCCTTAACCACTAAGCCATCTCTCCAGTCCTATTTTTTTGTTTGTTTGTTTTTGAGGTAGGGTCTCACTCTAGCTCAGGCTGACCTGGAATTTACTCTGTAGTCTCAGGGTGGCCTCGAACTCATGGCAATCCTCCTACCTCTGCCTCCCAAGTGCTGGGATTAAAGGCATGCACCATTACACCCGGCCTACTTTTTTGGGGGGAGGGTCTTCCTTTTTTAATATTTTTATTTATTTATTTGAGAGAGAGAGAGGGAGGGATGGAGTGAAGGAGGGAGGGAGAGAGAGAGGGAGAATATGGATGTGACAGGGCTTCCAGCCTCTGCAAACAAACTCCAAGTGCATGTGCCACCTTGTGCATCTGGCTTACATGGGTCCCAGGGAATTGAATCTGGGTCCTCTGGCTTTGCAAGCAAGCACCTTAACCACTAAGCCATCTCTCCAGCCTGAGTCAAGGTCTTTCTATGCAGACCAGGCTGATCTGGAACTCAGGATCCTCCTGCCTCTGCTTCCTAAGTGTTGGAATTACAGGTGTGAATCACCTGACCCAGCTACTATGGCTGAATCTTCAGGATGGCTAGGAGCTAGGCAGGCAGAGAAGCAGGAAAAAAATGTTTGCTGGTAGACCAGTGTGGACAAGCAAAAAGAGAATTGCCTAGTATAGACAGCACATGTGGTTAAGAATCACCCTGGTAGTCAGCTGGGAGGCAAGGTCATGCCACCACGCTAGAGGCCATTTACTGGGCACTTACTATGTGTCGGGCACCGGACTGGGTATCCACTCAGCAACCTTTTGAATTAGATGTCCTTCGTGTCCACATGTACAGATGAGGAAACCAAGGTCCAGTTGTTTGCTGAAGATTACACAAGCAAAGTGGCAGGCGATGATTGAGAAACACTCACACTCACCTCAGGCAACATGGTGGCACTTTCTGGGGTGTCCCTTTGGCTGCTGTCCCTGCTGATCACTGTTTCCTTCACAGGTGGAGGGACAGTCCAGAGCCCTCGTCATCGCACAGGAGCTTCTGTCTTCTGAGAAAGCGTGAGTGCCCGTCCGAGCAGCTGCCCATGATCTTCAGCTTATAAGTAAAGCTTTGCCCCTCCCGGCTTGTCCATGATGGAGTTAACGCAGCCTCAACCCCCTTTCCCTCCGCAGATACGTGCAGATGCTCCAGCACTTACGCCTGGTGAGTCCGTCATCTTCATTATCTCAAACTAATCGCCCTTTTTCAGGCTGCGTGCTGAGGGGCAGAGCTCAAGTGAGCAGACAGAGGCAGTTGCATTAACAGGCTTGGTGGCTCAGGCACAGGGCCAGGCTTTTCAGGGAAGTCTGGTGTGCTGATGGATGTGCCCAGCAGGCACCTCCCTCCCCTGGTGGGGTATTGATGATGGCTTAGGAGTCTGGGAGGGTGTTTGCAGTTTCCTCGGCCCTCCTGTTGAGAAAGACCAAAGAACTGAGGAGATATTCAAAACAATTTGTTCATTTGTTTGTTTGTTTTGTGGTGCTGGGATAGCAGGGCTTCCTGCGTGCCAGGCAAGTGTTCTATCTCAACCCCATGCATGTGTGTTACATGAAGACAGTGTTGTGTCTGCACCATGACAGCAGCTTAGGTAATCACCCTGGCCTTGGGGACAACAGCTCCTGGGCTGGTGATGAAAGGACCCTTTGGACACTGAGAGGAAAGAAGTCCAGGCATGGGAAATAGCCCAGTTGACCTAAGCCCTCACTGCAATCAGCGAAGTTCAAGGCAGCATGAGCTTTTTTTTTTTTTTTTTTTCTGATTTTATTTTTATTTTATTTATCTATTTATTAGAGATAGAGAGAGGGAAAGAGAGAGTGGGAGAGGGAGAATGGGTGCACTAGGGACTCTAGCCACTGCAAACGAGCTCCAGACATGTGCGCCCCCTTGTGCAGTGGGACCTGGAGAATCGAACCAGGGTCCTTAGGCTTTGCAGGCACGGGCTTTTTAAACTCTGTGTGAAAGCTGCATATGATATCACATGCCAGTGATCCTAGAACAAAGATGCTGAGGCTGGAGGATTGCACATTCCAGGCCGACCTGGGATACAGCAAGACCTTGTTTCAGAAAAAAAAAAAAAAAAGCCATCTGGGCTGGAGAAATGGCTTAGCAGTTAAGGCATTTGCCTGCAAAGCCAAAGGACTCAGGTTTGATTCCCCAGGACCCATGTAAGCCAGATGCACAGGGGCACATGCCCATTCTCTCTCTGTCTGTCTCTCTTCTATCTCTCTCTGATTGCGAATAAATAAATAAAAATTTAAAAATAATCATTAATAAAAAGGACCTGAGATGGAAAGATGATGCACTGGCTCCTCCCCTTGAGCTTTGGGGATAGGAGCTGAAGGTAAAAATTGTTGAGATCACAGGGGAGTGGTGGCCACAGCACAGAGAATCTGGTCAAACTTCCCTGAGGAGGTGACTTCAGTCTCAGCTGGGCTATGGGAGGGCTGCTGGAAGAAGGTACAGCAAAAAACGTAGGATTTAGAGGGGTGTCTGAGCCTTGCAATGGTTCCTTCTTCTTCCTCCTTACCTGTGAACAATTTGCAATCCCACCAGTTTAGCACTGGATTCTGCATTTCTTCCTATTGTTCATTCGTGGGCGTCTCACAGAATGTCACGGCCAACAGTGACCGCCATAAGGCATCGGGGAGGTGGTAATATGGAGGTTTGGAGGAGGTGACTGTGCTCGTGTCACATAGTGACTGAGCTAGGACAGATACATGTCTCCCAGGGCCCAATCTGCTGTTCTCATGCGTGACTCACTTCTCAGGGTGTTCTGAGCGCCAGCTAGGTGAAAGCAACCGAGTCCCTGGCAGTGACGCCATGTGGCTGTTCGAGCAGGGGGCAGTTGGAAACCTGAGGGGAGACCACAGAGCAGTCCTCTGGGCAGGTGTAACCCTTTAGGACAGAACCTCAGCATGAGCTATATTTTTAATTTTTTATTTTTTTATTGACAACTTCCTTAAGTGTAGACAATGTCCCATGGTACGTCCATCCCCCCCCACTTTCCCCTTTGAAACTCCACTCTCCATCATATCCCCTCCCCCCTCAATCATTTTCTCTTTTAATTTTGATGTCATCATCTTTTCCTCCTATCATGATGGTCTTGTGTAGGTTGTTTCAGGTACTGTGAGGTCATGGATATCCAGGCCATTCTGTGTCTGGAGGAGCACGTTGTAAGGAGTCCTACCCTTCCTTTGGCTCTTACATTCTTTCTGCCACCTCTTCCGCAATGGACCCTGAGCCTTGGAAGGTGTGTTAGAGATGTTTCAGTGCTGAGCACTCCTCTATCCCTTCTTCTCAGCATCATGGTGCCTTCTGAGTCATCCCAAGGTCACCATCATCTGAAAAGAGAAGCTGCTCTAACCAAAAGTGAGAGTAGGGCTGGAGAGATGGCTTAGTGGTTAAGGCACTTGCCTGCAAAGCCAAAGGACCCAGGTTCAATTCCCCAGGACCCATGTAAGCCAGATGCACAAGGTGGTGCATGCATCTGGAATTCATTTCTAGCAGCTGGAGACCCTGGTGCACTCATTCTTTCTCTCTCCTACCCCTTCTCTTCTCTGCCTCTTTTTCTCTCTCAAATAAATAAATAAAAATAAAAAATATTTTTAAGTGAGAGTAGCATTAATATATGGGTATAAACATTAAGAGAAGTGCTTACTGGGCAGTTTGGTGAGCATAGTGTATACCTTTAGCCAGACACCAGCAGATATTACACCCCTAGGGCTCATGACTACCCCTGTTGTAGGTTTTCAGTATCAGAGATGCAGGCCTCCAGTCCAATTAGAGAGCAGCTAGTTTCCCCCATAACAGATGTCGGCATGAGCTATTAAACCCTGAAGCCCACCCACAGCAAAAGCATCCCAGCCCCTCTTCCATGTTTTCTCCTCTGTTGCTTGTTCCTGCCTGGAAGCCTAGCCCAGGCTGGGCTTCTGTTTTATGGCTGTTGAGGGGAAGCTAGTGTGCTTTGTTTGCACTGCTTCCCTCCAGGTAGAGTGAGGGAAACGAGGGTAACGCAGTTGGCAATGTATAATAATATCCCGGGGTGGGGAGACAGGGCTGTAAAAACCACCCCTTGGAAGCTAGTTGCGGGAAATTGTGCCCTGAGCTGTATTTATCACTTTGGGGCTTGGCAGGCAGAAGTAGCAGAAACCCTGGTGCATGGTTCCAAGTTCCTTCCAGGCATGCTAGGCTGAAAGGAGACCATATACTTCAAGGTATTCTCCACCACCCAAACCTGGATCCATCCTGCTTGCTAAGGTTGGCACATTCTCCTTCGAATTCTCTGCCCTGCTAAAAAAGGTTCCAGGGGCCATTGTGTTGTACGAAGAGGAAGGTGCCATGGCTCTCAGCCTTCAGGCATGGGTTCATCCTCAAGCTTGCTAAATGGCTAGTAGTTCTTACTTGGGGAAGACTGTAGATTCTGCCCATCTAGAGTGGTTCCAGCTGCTCAGGATCCTGTTTTAAGTCTGTCTTGTATATTAAAACATTTATGAAGCGAAACAAAAAAGAACATGCAACTAAGACCCATGAGGTCCACAAAGTCTAAAACATTTATGATCTGACCTCTCACAGAAAGTATGTTCCCTTCTAGCCTTGCAGCCTTCCAGGAACCCACTCATTAAAACTTCCATCATCTGCCCACATCAGTCTTCCACTCAGCCAGTCAGCCATCCCCTTTACCTGCTCATCTCACCATTCATCTCTCCATGCACCAAATAACACACCTGGGCACCAGTTCCCTCCTCAGTTCACCCATGAGTCAGTTGAACACCCACCTAACTAACCATTGGCCTGTACTCTCTATCCCTCCCCTTCTCCATCCACCCACATACCCATCCATCCATTCATTCATTCCTCTTTCTGTTCCCCCATCCACATAGCCATTCACCCATCCACACTCCTCCCTCCTGTTCCTCCCACCTTTCCACTCATTCATTCGGAAACATTAAGGGCTATTGGGGTATCATTGTTACTTAGATAGATAGGCCTTGGAGCCCCCAAAGACCCTCTGAAGTTACTGCGTGATCATTTCCATAGACCCCTCGGCAAAATCACTGTGTTACCATGACCATAGATCCTCTGTGAACTCGCCATGTTATCGTGTCCATGGACCCTCTGCAGAGTCTCTACGTTATCTTATCCACAGACCCTCTACGAAGACACCATAGTTTCTTGCCCACAGACCTTCTGTGAAGTTAACATACTATCTTGCCCACAGATCATTTGTGAAGTCGCTTTATTATCTTGTCCTCACCTTTTGTGACACAGTCCCAAGCTATCTTACCTACCGGCCCTCTATGAAGACAGCATGCTGTCTTGCTTGCAGACTCCCTGTGAGATCACCATGTTTTCTTTCCCACACACCCTCAGTGAAGTTAGCAGGTGACCATGCCACAGATCGTGAGTTTCAGAGACTTGGACAGAGGCTGATTGGAGAAGGTTATCCCTGCTCCATGACATCTGCGGCTTCACCTGGCAATTTCAAAGACCCAGGGTGGCTTGATGTCTAGGGGCTGCAATCTCCCTCACATATCCGACAGCAGACGCTAGCTGTTGTCTGGCACCTCGACTACGCCTATGGCCAGCAAACTTAACTATGGTTTCTCCATGTCTCTCTATGGGTGAGTCTGAGCTTCCTCACAGGGAGTGGCTCGTTGCCAAGAATGATTGTCCCAAGAGAGCCAGGAGGAAGTGCGTGGCATTTTTATGATCTAGGGTTGGAAGTCACGTAGCGCCACTTCCACCATGCTCTGTTACTCTAGACAGTTGCAAAGGTCCACCCAAGTTCAAGGGGAAGGGATGTAATCTCTACCACTCAATAGGAGGATTATCAAACACACATTTCTTGAATATCCTGTGAGGTAGAATATATTTGTTGTAATCCTTTTTAGAAAATACAGTTTTCTACAGAAGCCACTTTGAATAATTCTGTGTCACTTGGGAATTGTTTTTGACTTCTAGTAATAAAACCTCAAGTATGATAACTTCAGTAATTTAGGGGTTCTTCTCTCATGTGAAATAAGTCCACAAGTAGGAGATCCAGGTCAGTTTTGGAAGTGTCCTCAAGTCTCAAAAACCAAGATTTAGTATATCTGCTGCATCCATTCCTTAGGACAGCCTATGTTACAAGGTGAGTTTCAGGTCAGCCTGGACTAGAGGACTTCCCTCAACAAAACAAAAAAACAAAACAAAACAAAACAAAACAAAACAAAACAAAAAAACATAGCAGGGTGTGGTGGCACTCGCCTTTAATCCCAACACTTGGGAGGCAGAGGTAGGAGGATTGCCGTGAGTTTGAGGCCACTTTAAAACTACAGAGTGAATACCAGGCCAGCCTGAGACCCTACCTCAGAAAAAAGAGAGACAACTACTGTAGCTCTAATATTCATCTAATCTCAGGCAGAAAAAAGAGGATAATGAGGGAAAGAAAGAAATCACATGAGTTCAAGGCTGTCCTGAGACTGCATAGTGAATTCCAGGTCACCCAGTAGTGAAACCCTACCTTGAAAAACCAAAAAAAAAGTGTATGCCTCCCAGCCTTGAAAATGTTTAACTAAAAACTACTCAAAGATTTTTTTTTTCAAGGTAGGGTCTGGCTCTAGCCCAGGCTAAGCTGGAATTCACTATGTAGTGTCAGGGTGGCCTCCATCTCATGGTGATCCTCCTACCTCTGCCGCCCGAGTGCTGGGATTAAAGATGTGCGCCCCCACACTGTGCTTTCAGAGAATTCTTTCATCTCAAGGAGCACTTCTACTTCATGAGAAGCTAAGGCAACTGGTTGTCAAGTGTTCAAAGCCAAGTGCAGCTCTTCTTGTTCACTCTGGGGTCAAGATGGGAAGGGGCAGCAGCTTCCTGGGAAAGCTCTTCCTGTCACTGATCAGCTGGCTAAGGACCTTTTATTCTACTGAGATGGAAATCGTAGGTAGGCAAGGGATTCTTCGCTGCTGGTCTCAGGCTTTTGTTTTTGTTTTTGTTGTAGCTAAATGAGGATTAGCAGCAGACAGGCAGGACCAGCAGCAGGGAGCACCCTCTGGTGTTATACTGTCCTCCTGTAAGGCCTCAGGCTCTAGGACCCTTAGCTTTACAAGGATTACTGCTTTTATGTAGGCCTAGGAAGTAGGGATTCCTCAGCCCTATATTGGGCCTAAGCTATAGGGATTCCCAGTTCTTGACTGGCCAGTGTGACAGCTCCTGGGCCTAGAATGTCTAACATCCCTGGCCTTTAATGCCGCTATGCTGCCACCAAGGCATCACACAGTTCCAACTGTGCCCTGTATCATGGCCTTATAGTAGTTTCCAGCTCTTGTGCAGCAGCCAGCTGCTCCACCACACCTTCATTACACAGCCTGCTGTCAGCTCTGCAGATTTCTGGGGACTCTTTCTTCATCCTATTGGGCATAATGTTATAACAGCACAGAAGACTTCTCTCCCAGCCAGCTCCTCAAGTGAGCCAACCAGCCTGCTTATATAATCTGGACCTTCATGCAAATGAAGGATTGTGTTTGTACCAATCATGGTACTGTTTCTTTTGTATCAATCACAGCAGTCCTGATAGGCCACCAATAGATGTGCTCGCCCTGTGGTCTGGGTGGAAAGGGTTCAGCGTCATGTACAGGCTCGCAATGGAAAAAGTCCTGTGCAAACTGCACACTGTTTGAAACTGTAGGGGTTGGAGTCACAGTAGGCATTGGTGAAGTGCTCAAAGAGGCTGCTGCTGGCTAAGGGCTAGCTGGCTGCCAGGGTACTGGGTAGGGTCCAATAGCCACCCATTAAGAGAGTTCATGGGCTGGAGAGAGTGGTTAAGCGCTTGCTTATGAAGCCTAAGCTTTAAGTGGATACAAGTCCATTTTCAGGTATGATTATTGTGAATATTCTCCCAGTCTATGATTTTCATATTCACTTTTAAAAACAGCTTTATTCGGATATAAATCTCCTGCCATACAATTCAGCTATCTAAATGGTTGTTAGTGTATTCACTACGATCATCACATTGTTAATCATTTTCATCACCCTAAAAACCCTGATCCTGAGCTTTTACTACCTATCCCTTTCCCAACCCCCTCAGCCATAGGCAGCCACCTATTTAATCTATATTTTTAAAAAATAGCCGGGCATGGTGGCGCTCGCCTTAATCCCAGCACTTGGGAGGCAGAGGTAGGATGTTCACTGTGAGTTCCAGGCCACCCTGAGACTACATAGTGAATTTCAGGTCAGCCTGGGCTAGAGTGAAACCCTACCTTGAAAAACCAAATTTTATATATATGAATGAGCGAAAAAATGGGCATGCCAGGGCCTCTAGCCACTACAAGCAAACCCCAGACGCATGTGTCATCTTGTGCATCTGGCTGGCATACATGTGTTCTGGGGAGTGGAACTTGGGGTCCTTAGGCTTCGCAGAGGTTAGCTAAGCCATCTCTTCAGCCTTGTATTTTTTTTTAATGTTCCTATTCAGGACATTTCATTTATGTGCAGTCATAATCTGTGGTGTTTGTGATTGGCATCTATTACCTAACATATTGTCAAATTCACCCGTTTTCACATGGGCCAGCACTTCATCGCATGTTAGGGCTCAGGAATAGTCTTTTGTGGGTGTTACCACAGTTTGTTTCCCGGTTCACCAGAAGGTCTGTCAGAAACTCTAGGGAGCGTTATCTGCAGATGCTTAGGGCTTCTGGCGTGTACCTAGGCGAACAGCTGCTAGGTCTCATGGTAACTCTGGAACCTCTCAGGGAACTGCCAGACTGTGTATGTGTTTTCTTTGGTGACTGCATGCTGTTGTGACTTCTGGAGAGTCTTATTTCTGTTCATCCCAGATAAAGAGGGAAACCACAAAGGAACCATCCCACCCAAGTCTCCCGGCCTTGCTCGGGGAAGCAGTGAGTTTTAGTGGCGTTATGGCAGCTTGGGTGACACACAAAGGTAGTTGCATTACCTCAGCACGAGTGACAGCTCCCCAAAGCTGCATTGCTAGAACCTCCCGCACAACTTGCACACAGCTACACCATCAAGGGGTTTCCCTCCCTGACAATCGTTTCTCCATTTTTGACATTTTCATACATGTATGGAATGTCTTTTGATCTTATCCCCCCCACCCAACACACACACACACACACACACACACACAACATTTACAGCTTATTTAACCTTAACTTCACTCTCTTGAGCTTATTTCTTGTGAGTTTCATGAGCCTTTGAGCCTCCCTGCAGGAAGGACTGCTTCACTCATGGGGAACACCATGTCATATTAGATTACCACTGTCATGGTAGGAGGGCCCTAGTGACTCTCCTTCTTTAGAACACTTACTATTGTGAGCCTGTTTTATTACAGACATGATAGTGGGTGTAGAACAGCATCTCTTTGTGGTTTCGTGTTGCATTTTCCTAAGGATATGACGTGATATTTTTTCTTCCCATGTTCTTCTTGGCCATTTGTATGTCCTCTTTGGAAAGATATCTTCTCAAGCCCTTTGTCCATTTTTTTTTTCCAGCTCGTTGTTTGTTCTTTTCTTGTAATTCTACTTTGATGAGGTCTGCCTGCATCTGGGGTCAGGCCTGCATGCTCAGAGCTGAGAAAGCTGTCTGGAGCTTTCATAACACATCCCTGGCTGGCCCAGTTGAATAGCTTTTAAGTTGGAGTCCTTGAAGTGTTTTTGAGTTAGCTTGTGTGAGTTAGCTTTCTTTCACCTGTGTGGACATTCAGTTGCCCCATTTGTAAAACTTAAGCTCTCCCACGGGAAGCCTCTGCCCCATGGCCACATGGGGATCCCAGAGAGTGCCCTGGACTCTCAGAAACAACAGCAGTATTCAGCTCCTCCCCAGGACGTTCCTAGCCACCATGCATCTAGTCCAGCGCAGTGCTATCCGGAAAAGCAGTAGAGGGCTTGCAGAAGTGGTCAGGGACAGTGCACCAGGCTCTTAGGGCAGATGCCCGCTTATACTGAGGGAATTTGTTCTTGAAAAGCCTTTGATTTTGGAGACCCAGAGGCAGAGAAGCAGGCCTCACACTTTGACACTGCTGACCAGGTGCCCTTTGTCTCTGAGGTTGACCAGAGAGCCCAGTGTGGAGATGGTGCATCCTGACCTCCTTCCTGACTGTTGGCAGGTTACTTCAGTCCAGGCTAGCCATTAAAGGCTCAGTGTGAAGAGATGGAAAGAGCAGGCTCTTCACAGTCAGGCAGACCTGGGCTCAAGCCTTGCTGTCTCGGAGGCCTTAAGCAAATGATGGAATTACCCTAGGTACCAGTCTCCTGGTAGGAAGATGGAAGCAACACCAACATGCTAAGTCTTCTGTGAGCATTAAAGGGGACATTGAGCAGGGCGTGGTGGTGCACGCCTTTAATCCCAGCACCTGGGAGGCAGAGGTAAGAGGATCCCTGTGAGGTCAAGCCACCCTGAAACTACATAGTGAATTCCGGGTCAGCCTGGGCTAGAGCAAGACCCTACCTCGAAAAACCAAAAGAATGAATGAATGAATAAATAAATAAACAAACAATAAATAAATAAATAAATAAATAAATAAATGCAACATTGAATTCCTAGTGATCTGTGCATACGGGGGTGTTCAGTGAATGCCAGCTGTTGTTGTTGGCCAAGCACCTTCCCTGGCTAGGTGTGTCAGATGCAGAAGGAAGACAGGAAAAGATAACCTTAAAATAAAACAAAAGAAGGTACAGTATCCCCATCTTGTGGCAATGCCAATTGTAATCCTTGGTATGCAGTGGCTTTCCCAAGGTCATACAGAGGCACCTCTCCAGGTAGGCAAGGGCCCATGTGCCTTCACAAGGCATTGACTTGGGGAGCCCTATAAGGTTGGAGTAGGGACTCCACAAATAGCAAGGGGAATAGGGTGGCTCCCTGCATGTCCCTCAGGCATCATTCTGTTACCTCATGCATTGTTCTGCTCCACTTCAGCACATCCTCTTGCAAGGAGGCACACACTTACACACTTGTGCATATATACACGCACACATATCTTCACACTCACAACGAACACCATCCTCAAGCTGGTTACTCTTCTACCCCAAGGCCTTTGCACATGCTGCCTCCACTGCTGTCAGCACTCCCCTTCTTGTCTCAGAGTAGGCTTGCCTCCTGGCAGCTTTTCCCCAGGCCAGCTCTCCCACCTCCAGCTTGACACACCACACCACTGACACCCGTAGCTGAAATGGTCTTCTCTTCCCCAGGTAGCAAACTCTTTGAGGGCAGAACTGTGTGCCTTTTGTGCTTCTGCTCTGTCCTCAGGCTTGCTGAAGAGCAGGTGCTTAGAATGTTTGTTGAATGTAGAAGGAGGGGAGGTTTCTGGCACTTCTTCCTCCCTGGAGAAGGTTGTCAGGACTACATGGTGACAGCTAAATGATGGAGGCAGCAGAAATGAATGTTAGTGACAATCCCAGTCAGGCTCCAAGTTTGGGAAAGAGTCATCCTTTTCTCCTGGCCATTCTGCCTGTCTGGACTGAGCCATTCAGTGAACACAATTACAGAAAGAACTACCTTGCAGAGCACTGAGTAGTTAAACTCCCCAAAGATGCCTCGTCTGCAGCTATCCTAACTTCTCTCCCTCCCTCTCTCCTTCTCTCGCTCTATTTGCCCTCCTCTCTGTCCATCATCTGAGCCTTAGAATGGCAGGATCCTGGTCTTAGATTTTCTACAACTTGTTCTTCTTCCTGTTAAGTAGAGGCTGTGTGGCTAGTGTGTGCTGTGACACTTATCCCAGAGCAGAGTGCACCTGGAAGGAGGGGCAGCCTTTCCTCCAGGAAACGTTCCTGGTCTTTTTCCAGAGAAGAGGTGCAGGGAAGTGACAGGAGAGAAATGCAGAAGTGACAGCAGAGGGTAGAGAAGGAGCAGGAGGGAGGATGGAAAAGGAGAGAGAAGACAATAAGCAGGCAGCATGGAGCAGGCAAAAGGAGGGCTGGAGAGATGGCTTAGCAGTTAAGACACTTGCCTATGAAGCCTAAGGACCCAGGTTTGATTCCCCAGGACCCACATAAGCCAGATGCACAAGGAGACACATGTGTCTGGAGTTTGTTTGCAGTGGTTGGAGGCCCTGGAACACCCATTTTCTCTCTCTTTTTCTCTCTCTCAATAAGTAAATAAATAACATATTTTTTAAAAGATAAAGGAGAAAGGGAGACAGGACGAAGGAACTTAGGAAAGGAGGACATGATGAAAGAGTGTGTGAGAGGCAGAGACAGAAAGCCAACCCCACTATTCTACCCTCAGAGGGTCTTGTATAGATAGTACCAGGCACTGCTAGGTCATGGATATCCAGGCCATTTAGTGTCTGGAAGATCGCATTGTAAGCAGTCCTACCCTCCCGTTGGCTCTTACACTCTTTCTGCCACCTCTTCCGCAATGGACCTTGAGCCTTGGAAGGTGTGATAGAGATGTTTCAGTGCTGAACACGCCTCTGTCACTTCTCAGCACTATGGTTTCTTTTGAGTCATCTCAGCTATAGATGGTGCCAGCCATCTATGCTGAGTGCCCACCTGGGTTCCTCTCTGTTGCACTGTGGACTCAGGCTGGTTGGGTCACTAGATCTGCTGTTCCGATCGGCCTTGCTGGATCCTGTGTGGTTGGGGGGTGGGTGGTTCTCTGGTATTTCAAGGCACTAGTGGTTGAGGGATGGGAGGCCATGCATGGTGCCTAGAGTTGTACCGGAGCTGCTCAGCTGGTCCCGTTTTTATCTCCTTCAGTGGCTGCTCAACTGGTCCTTGCTGTGTTCTCCTTCAGGTTTCTTGAGTTTGCAAGGAGGCTGCTGTAAGTGGAAAATTCCTTCACCTGGCTTCAACTCCTATGGCTCAGGCAGGGCCAGGTGGGCACACAAACCAGGACTGCTGGCACCGCAGTGGGAGCAGATTCTGACTACTTGAATGGTTGCTAGAATTTCTGGGTCTCTCCTGCTTCTCTGCTGTGGTTGCTAATTCCTTATACACCCTCACTTTTTGATAGAAGAGTGTATTTTGCTCTTTTTCTGCTTATTCCCCCCACCCCCGAAACCAGGCTGCTTTTGGCGTGGCTACTATGCTGCCATGTTAACCAGAAGTCAACTTTTATTTTTTTATTTTTATTTTTTATTTTTTTTTGAGGCAAGCCCAACAGACGGGGCTTTTGTGTGTGTGTGAGAGAGAGAGCAAGCGTGAGGGAGAGAGAGAGAGAGAGGATTGGTTTGCCAGGGCCTCCCGCCACTGTAATTGAACTCCATATGTTGTGCCAATTTGTGTGCATATATGACCTTGCATGTTTGTGTCACCTTGTGCGTCTGGTTAACATGGGATCTGAAGAGTCACACATGAATCCTTAGGCTTTGCAGGCAAGTGCCTTAACCGCTAAGCCATCTCTCTAGCCCGACTTTATTTTTTTTTACACTTTTTTTGTTTGTTTTTTGAGGTAGGGTATCTCAGGGTGGCTTTGAACTCATGATGATCCTCCTACCTCTGCTTTCTGAGTGCTGGGATTAAAGGTGTGCACCACTACACCCAGCCTGACTTTTTAAAATTTTTAAATATTTATTTTTATTTATTGATTTGAGAGAGAGAGAGAGAGAGAGAGAAAAGCAGATAGATTGAGAATGGTTATGCCAGGGCCTTGAGCTGCAAAAAATGAATTCCAGGTGCATGCACCATCTTGTTTATCTGGTTTACATGTGTCCTGGAGAATCGAACCTGGGTCCTTTGGTTTTGCAGGCAAATGCCTTAACCACTAAGCCACTTCTCTAGCCCTTTTGTTTTTTTTGGGGGGGGGACAGAGTTTCTTGCAGCCCATGCTGGCTTTGAACTCATGATGTAACGAAGGACAATCTTGAAATGATGTGTTACGACTTTTTAGCTTTGTTTTGAAATAGCACAGCACAAAAGCCTCTTTTGAGGTGGATAACTAGAAAGGAAAGGCTTTACATTTCTTTAATGAAGGAATTACCAGGGCTGTAGGGATGGCTTAGTAGTTTAAGCATTTGCCTAGGAAGCCTAAGAACCCAGGTTTGATTCCCCAGTACCCATATAAGCCAGATGCACAAGGTGGTGCATGCATCTGGAGTTCATTTGCAATGGCTAGAGGCCCTGGCATGCCCATTCTCAGCCCCCTCTCCTCTCTCATAAATTAATTAAACTTTATTTTAAAAAAAGAAGAAGAAGGAGTTACCAGAGTGGCTCATTGGTGTAAGGGTATGTTCTAGTTACCCTCTCATTACTGGGATGAAACAACTGACCAAAAGCAGCTGCAGGGAGGAAAGTTGTTTATTTTGGCATACAGTCTCAAGGGGAAACTCCATAATGGCAGGGGAAAATGTGGCATGAGCAGAGGCTGGATGTCACCTCTTCCACAGCAGGTGGAAACAGGAGCAAGAGAGGGAGCCATGTTCTGGCTAGAGGGAGCTAGCCCACCTTCTGTAACACACCTCCTCCAGTAAGGCTCCACTTCCCAAATTACCATCAGCTGGGGGCCTAGCATTCAAAACAGATACGTTTATGGGGAAGCCCTGATTCAAACCACCACAGGGTATGGCTGTCACTTAGTATGTACAAGAAGGAGTTACCAGCTGCTCAACCATCCTATAGAGAAGCGTGTCTGCCAAGTGATTGTGGCTTGACTCTTCCCCGTGTGAGCAATAGCTGGGGGGAGTATATGACCAGCAGGTGTGAGACGGCCTTCCTCTTCCACAGGTGAGAGTGTGAGGGCCCTGATGCTAACCTCCATTCTCATGGTTTGCCTCATACAGGCCAGGGCTCTTGAGCCACAGAGACCCTGCTGAGGAGTACTTGGGCTCAGGCCCGTCAGACTGTGCCTAACAGGCCTTTGGGGTTTCAGGAGTTCCATGGAGCCATCATGAGGGCCTTGGAGGACATGGACCAAGAAGGCAGAGAGCTGCTGGCACAGGAGGAGCTGCAGCAGGGCCTGAGTGAGCTCCCAGCCATCCTCGTGCTTCACCAGGGCATCCTAGAGGAATTGGAACAGAGACTGGGGGACTGGTGAGCAGCGGCCCTGGGGTCCTGTACCCCGCTTCTGCCACCTCAGGGGAGGGGGAGAGGGACAAAACATCTCCACATCTCTGGTGTCTCTGTGTGACAGACATGGAGCCTGGCCAGAGGTGGTAAGTAATTTGTCCAAAGGGGAGTGGCTGTGTAGGGGTCCAACTGCAGATGGAATTGCCAGTGTTCCTCCTATTGCTGTGCTGGTCCCAAGGCTGACCTCTCACTGTCTGTCCACCGTCTCTGGCAGCAGGGAGGGCCAACAGCAGGTGGCTGACATCTTCCTGGCCCGTGAGCAGGAATTCAAGCACCATACCACGCACATTCTGCAGTTTGACAAGTACCTGGGGCTGCTCGCTCAGAGCTGCCTGCTCTCACCCCAGCTGGCCACTGTGGTACGGGAATTTGAGGTAAGTCCTTGAGTACCCACGGACCCTACTACAAGGATGCAGGTGGTGGGTAAGGGCTTAATGGATGTGGATGAGGCGTATGAGGGGGCTGGGCTGCGAAAGAGTAAGGAGGGAAGCCCAGGTTGGGATGAAAGAGGCTATCAGGAGGAGCTTGTAGAGCACTACACCCCCCTGTTGGGCAGTGGATGGCTGTGCCATGGGAAGGGTCTCAGGGCTCATTGTCTCATCAATAAACATGAAGGAAGCCAGGGCCAAGGCAAGGAAATGACCAGTACCAGTCACAAACTGGGACCCATCCAGCTCCTGGGTGGAAAGATGAGTTTCTGTCTATCATTGCTGTTGAGAGCGCAGCATAGCCAGGGAGGCATGCGTGTGGCTTGGTGTCACTCTGATCCTGAAGGGCTGATCCTGAAAAGCTTCCTGGTAGAAGAGAGCCAGGTTCTGATGACGGAGGGGCGGGGAGGGTAGATCACTGCTGGCAGGAAGCAGGGTGAGGGCAGTGTCTGTGGGGGCATTGTAAACTGTGCCCTAGGGTGTGGTCTCTGACGAAGCATCTCTTCTCTCAAAAGCAGCAGAGTCCGCAAGGCGGCGGCCAGAGCGTGAAGCATCGGCTGCTGCGCGTGGTTCAGCGCCTCTTCCAGTACCAGGTGCTGCTCACAGGTGGGTCCGGGCAGGCCCGAGGCAGGTGAGGATGAGGCAAGGTCTGCGTTGAGACCCTCACCCCTCCCGTGGAACAGCTGTAGGGAGGATGGCACAGCTGCTGGGCCCACAGACACCCAGGCTCTGCAGCTCGGTTTCCTGATGGTCAGCGTTCCCTCTGGCCACAGTTAGCAACCTTGCTTCTGTGACGCCTCCCACCCTGAAACACAAGCACCCCATGACGCCCCCACCTTGTACTTCCTGACTCCCCCAGACATCTCAGCATCTTAGGAAAGCTGCCCTAGTCAGTAAGGCCTTCTTGGTGGCCAGAGCAGTGGGTATTTTCAGCCAAAGGCTTATTGTATGTATGTTCCCGTGGCTTTGCCACATGCACGCCCTGTTCTGCTTCCCAGCATCCTTTTCTCCAGCTCTGTGTCATGCACTCTTGTCTCCCTCCGGCCACCGTCTGCCCCTTTGTCAGCAGTCTCTCTTCCCACTGGCCCACTAGTGTAAGATCCTGCAAGGCCACAGGCCTTTCCTTCTGCCTCTGCCACTGGCCCCCCTCCCCTCCACCGCAAACAGTTTCATCCTCTCCCCAGCCCTGCCTGCAAGACACATCACTCTGTGCTGAGCTCAAAACCCTTACCCAGAGGCCCTGCCCAGGAGCTAAGGCTCTGGTGGGGAGACAGACACCCCCATGGGGTACAGACGCTTACAGTTTCTAAGATCTGCAAGGAAAATGTAGTGAGCTGAGGCCTAGAGAACTCGCTCATCCACCTCAGAAGTAGCAGCTGAGCACTGACTGTGCAAGTGCTGGAGGCAGCAGTAGTCAAGCACTAACTGTACAGCTCTGCGCAGATGCTGTGGGTAGCAGTAATTAAACAGTCTGTGCCCTGAGGAGCCTGTGGTGTAAACAAGCAAATCAAATAGTTAAACCACGACAGACCACCAGCCGGGAGTGGGTCAGCAGCAGAACATGGTCTTGGCATTCACTGGGCCATGGGTTTCATCCCACACCCATGTTGTATAAATATGTAATTGTACATAAGCATATAAATATACATTAAAACATGTATCTATACATGTTTATAATATCTGTATTGAGAAATGCTAAAGAAAAAACAAACAATTTAAGGGGACAGAAAAGGGGGTTACTGGGGCTGGAGAGCTGGCTTGGCTGTTAAGGCCTGTGAAGCCTAAGGACCCAGATCATCCCAAGATCCCATGTAAGCCAGATGCACAAGGCGGCGCACACGTCCAGAGTTCGTTTGCAGTGGCTGGAGGCCCTAGTGTGCCCATTCTTTCTTTTTCTTGCTGCTGCTTTCTCTCTTTCAAATAAATGAAAATATGAAAAAGAAAAGGGAGTTACTATGTTAGACACGGCAGTCAGAGAAAACCTTTCCAAGGAAGTGACAGTGAACAAAGACCTCAGCCAAGGAAGGACATGAGCCTTGTGATGACAGAGAAGGAGAGAGAATGAGTAAAGGGAACAGCAAGTACAAAGTCCTGGAATAGGAACAAGCTTGATATATTCAAAAAACAGCAAAATTGCCGGGCATGCCGGGCGTGGTGGCGCACGCCTTTAATCCCAGCACTCTGGAGGCAGAGGTAGGAGGATCACTGTGAGTTCGAGGCCACCCTGAGACTACATAGTGAATTCCAGGTCAGCCTGAGCTTGAGCGAGACCCTACCTCAAAAAAACAAAAAACAAAACAAAACAACAAAAAATTGCCGGGCATGGTGGCTCACGCCTTTAATCCCAGCACTCGGGAGGCAGAGGTAGGAGGATCGCTGTGAGTTCGAGGCCACCCTGAGACTACATAGTGAATTCCAGGTCAGCCTGAGCTTGAGTGAGACCCTACCTCAAAAAAAAAAAAAATAGCAAAACCATCAGTTTGGCTAGACTGGAATTTGTGAGGCCAGAGTGCACAGTGCCAATGGTTAGAAACATGTCAGCAGGCCAGTACAGCCCTCTGCTGGTTTGCTTATCACAGCACGGATTGCCTCCTGGGTCTGTATCTCCAAGGCACAGCCAGTGCCAGGCACATGACAGGTGCTTCTCCGCAGATACGGGTTGAATAAGTGACCAGTAGAGTGACAGTCGTGGTGACTCAGATCAGCTGGGGGTGGGCTAACACAGTAAGAGGGTGGATGTCTCATTCCTGTGGAGGTCTTCCTGAGAGGGGTAACTGACTCCTGCCTCTCCATCTGTCACCAGACTATTTAAACAACCTGTGCCCGGACTCAGCCGAGTACGATAACACACAGGGTAAGTGCAGAGACCCTGGAGAGGGGGACACATCCCGGTTTGGGCTCCATTCCCCAGCCGTGGAGTCTGTACCAGTGTCCAGGGTGGACACGATGTTCTCCCTGCCAGCTGGGTGTGCTTGTGCATATGATGCCCCCAGGTCATCTGCCAGAGACTCTCTGAGTCTGCTAAGATGACTCCTGGCCCTCAGCAGAGGAAAAGAAGACTGGAGGGTGGTACTGGCTCTAAGATATTTGCCTAGCCTCCCTGCTCCCTCTCAGTCCTGTGTCTCAGCCCCTACCAGGGTGGGCCCATTGTAGCATACTCTAGCCGGTCACTGTCATTGTCAGTATCACTAGGCAGTGATAGTAGAACTAGGGTTTGGCCCACCGACCTGATGCTACGCTGGGGAATAATGATGAGGCCAAGGAGGACGCTGACAACTCGGCTGCCCTCCCACATGCCTGTCGTCCACCCTGCTTTCCTCTCCAGGCGCACTGACCCTCATCTCCAAAGTCACAGACTGTGCTAACGACAGCATGGAGCAAGGGGTAAGTGTAACCATCGGCTCTTCCCTAGAACGCACACTCCAGGACCCTCTCTGCCTTCTCCTTCTGCCTTGTGTTACTGTACCATCTACTGGGGCTCCGCAAAGAGTCTTGGGTTCCAGCCCTAACACTTGATATGTAGCCTCAGGTACTCTACTATCTGTCCCTCTGGGCATCTGATTCCCCATTCGAACCATGAGAGGGACCATAGACTTGTACAGTCTGGATAAGTGATACAGCTTCCACACCTCACAATCGTAGGCCATCCACCTCAGCCCCAGAGGGGTGTAATCTGTAAATGATGTGTTCCTAGCACACCTTACACCCCAGTCAGAGTTTCTGGGTAAAGGGTCTAGAGGAATGGGTATTTAATTAGCTCCCCAGGTGGTGTGATTCCCACAAAGTCAGACTCACTGGTTCACTAGGGTGCCTGGGCTCTCAGGGTGCATGCACACACTTAGGTATGTAACTTTGCATTTGTTAAACACTGGTCAGGTGTTTACTGAATCCCACAAGGATGACAAACTACTTATGGGTTACCATGTCCATCCATGTCCACATACTCACCAGGTTATTACTATGTTAGAGATCTGTGTTGAGAAGGATTCAGAAGCTGAGTCCTACCTCAGTGGGAAAGAGTTCAGTGATCTATTGGTCATAGAAGAGTGTTGTTGCAATTACCTTCTCATTGCTGGGAGAAAACACTCAACCTGAAGCAGATTGTGAGGGAAAAAAAGGTTTATTTCAGTTTATGATTTTCTTTTTTTAATATTTTATTTACTTATTTGTAAGTAGAGAGAAAGAGACAATGAGTGCACCGGGGGCTAATGCCTGCTGTAAATGAACTCCAGACACATGTGCCACTTTGCACATCTGGCTTTATGTGGGTACTGGGGAATCAAACCCGGGTCATCACGCTTTGCAAGCAAGTCCTTTTAACTGCTGAGCCATCTCTCCAGCCCCTCAGCTTATGATTTTGAGAGGACGTTTCATCATGGAGGGAAAAGCATGGCAGAGCAGACAGCCAGGGCATTATATCTTGTCACATCAGCTGGGAGGAGACAGCAAAAGTGAACTAGCTAGCTCTGGCAAGGGGGCTGAGCTCTAAAGTACCAAGGCCCACCCCCAGTGTCACAGACCCTCCAAGATTCCACCTCCCAAAGGCTCCACCAGCTGGAGCTTAAGTATGAGGCTTAATCAGAAACACATGAGGCTATGGGGGATGTTCCACACTCAAACCAGCACAGGTGTGATGGTGGTGGTTTGCTAGGATGTTATTAAGAAACTGGGCAGCTGGCACACACAGTAGCCACAGAGTCACCTGGAGAGAAGAGGAAGAGAAATAGCATCTATTGAATACCTCTTGTCAGTCTGGCCTTGTACTCTTCTGAGTCTGGAAATACAGAGTTGATGGTAAGATAGGAGTGCCAGGCCCGGCGAAACCAGGGCTTCGCAAAGCTGTGCTCACATGGATACAAATATTAATGATAAGTGCTTAGAGTCCAGACAGTGTGGCTTCAGAGGATGCAGTTCTGCAGCTAGAGTCAAAAGAGGGAATATCTGCTCCAGTGAGAGACCCCAGGAGGATATGTACACATGACAAGAAGGCAGAGGGAGAAAGGAGGTCTGGCCCGGACAGATGCTGGAGATGGGAGGTGGGGGTTGCCTTGGCTATGCTGTCACCTAGTATGGAAGCTGGTGAAACTAGAGTCTGGTGACATAGGCTGTGTTAGCTGGGCCAGGACAGTTGAGGCTGGAAGCTAAAGCTAGCAGGGCTTGAAAACACAGGCCAAGCTGGGCGTGGTGGTGCACACCTTTAATCCCAGCACTCAGGAGGCAGAAGTAGGAGGATCGCCATGAGTTCAAGGCCACCCTGAGACTACATAGTGAATTCCAGGTCAGCCTGGGCCAGAGTGAGACCCTACCTCGGGGGGAAAAAAAAACAGGCAAACTTCTTGGGGCTGCTTCCAGGGAGTGTTAGACCCATTGTCATTATCTGGTCCTTTGTCCTCCCTCTGTGCTGTCCATCTTTTCTTCCAGGCTTCCACATAGCATGCTGTAACACTGTTAATCTGAAGTCATCTCTTTGCAGCAGCTACCTGCTTCCATCTAACGGACTTAGTGCCCAGTGATGGGTCTTTCCTTGTCCCTACCCAACCCCACCCTTCCCAGCTTCTGGTAGCCACCATTTCACTCTCCACTTCTGTGAGGTCAACCTTTTTGGATTCTCTAAGTAGGGAATCATGCCGTTCCTGTTTGCCTCTGCCTGGTTTACTTCACTTAACAGAAGGATCTCCAGTTCCATCCATGCTGTTGCAAATGACGGGATTTTGTTCTTTGTTGAGGCTGAAAAGTAAGCACTCCCTTGTGAGTATGTGTAACATTGTATTTTCTGCTTATCAGTAGACACGTCACAGTTGGCATTCCTCTGCTGTTGTGTATGTTTCTTTGGCTGTATCCAGACACAGGATTGTCAAAACCAACTTTTGGTGTGCCAAGGAACCTCCATACTGTTTTCCTTAATGCTTGAGCTCACCGGCATCTCTCAACTCCCGTTGCATGCCAGGGAGAGGTCCCTTTCCTCCACTTCTCAAAGCACTTGGCCTCTTCACTCTCCCTGTCAGCAGTCAGCAGTCATTCTTACTGGAGTGAGGAGGCAGCTCACTGTGGTTGTGATTTGCAATCTCTGGTGCTCGGGAATGCCGAGCACTTTTTCAATAACCTGCGGCCCAATAGCGTCTTCTCTGGAGAAGTGTCTTTTCAAATCCTGAGCATGTTTCTTGTTTAATTTTTCAATATTTTTATATTTTATTCATTTATTTATTTGAGAGAGAGAATGGGCATGCCAGGGCCTCTAGCCATTGCAAATGAACTCCAGTTACTACCTGGTTCTTCTGGCTTATGTGGGTACTGGGAAATTGAACCTGGGTCCTTGGGCTTTTCAGGCAAGCGCCTTAAGTGCTAAGTCATCTCTCCAGCCCCTCTGAGCATGTTTTTAAGCATCCATCACCACACTCATCTCTAGGGCTCCTTCATCGTCCCAAACTAAACTCCATCCTCCTTAAACATCACCTCCTTACTGCCCCAGCCCTTGGTACCACCATACTGCTTCCTGAACATAGCTTACATTTTAGAACAATTTGAAATTTACCAAAAGAGAAAAATCAGAAGAGTGTGCCAAGAGTTTCCGTGTGTCATGAGGTTTCCCTGTTTGAATATGTCCTGGTTCCGTTAAGAGCCAGTGTGGACACAGTGTTAATACCCACAATTCACACTGACCGGTCTTATTGTGGGATAGCCTTCATTTGGTTGGTGCCGTTAGCTATGATAGTTTCTCAGACATTCCCTGTCTTTGACATCTGTGTTGGTTTTGAGGGAGCCTGGCTAAGCGGATTGCAGGACTCCTGCTGTTGGTAGGTATCCTCGAATTAGACTGGGTTTGTGGGTCCACTGAGGTGGCGTTGCGTCCTCATCACAGCCTGTGATGAAAGGTCCACAGCAGCCCCCTAACCTGACCTTGGTTACCTGTCTGAAGACGCATGCCCCTGACTTTTGCATGGACTTTGGAAGAAGGTCTGTGTGCACAGCCAACACTTCAGGAGAATGGAGTCCGCTCCCTCTCCCTTGGGACTGTGGACCTACCCAAGCGATCTGGAATTCTTCTGCTTGGAGATGGGCCTCTTCCCTTCGAGGATGGATCATTCTATTCTTATAAACAAATCAATCCCTTATGTCACTATGAACTCATATATATATGTATTTATTGTAGCCCACACTGTTTCATTTAATTCTTAAAATAAATAGGCAGCAGTCGAATTAAAATGTTTGAAGAACCTTACAATATTAGACACAAAATTCCTTTGGCAGGAGTTGTTTCAGGCTGGGGACTCTCTCAGCTGGCTGCTGCAGCCCTTTTGAAAGTTTAGGTGTTTGTTGTTTACTCTGGGTACCTCTTTAGTACTGGTGCTTCACGGCACTCCGGGTTCATTATCTGAGGCATTTTCTGCCTCAGTCTTAGAACCAGTCATCTCTCCAAGGATCCTTTGATAACGATTGGAGACACAGCTCAGTGGTAGAGCACTTACCTAGAAATCAAGACCTAGGCCCCAGATCTTGCTAACAGGACATCATTCCTTTTAGGCCCTGTAAGCTGACAGAGCAAAGAAAATTAGGTATATAGACACATGTGCAGATATTTTCATATGTAATCCACAGAAGCTATGTTCAGCTAAACGTGAGTTCTGACCTGTGCTTACAACTTTGTTTACCCCACAAATCACTCTAGTCCCTTCTCCTTGTTTATTAGAAGTCCTCCCTCCAACAGTGAGGAGCTTAAGTCCCATCATCCATCTCTCAGTTAATTATTCAATTTGCTTTTGAAAAATGTTTTTCCTACCAGGCGTGGTGGCAAACACTTTTAATCCCAGCACTCGGGAGGCAGAGGTAGGAGGATTGCCGTGAGTTAAAGGCCACCCTGAGACTACATAGTGAATTCCAGGTCAGCCTGAGCTAGAGAGAGACCCTACCTGGAAAAACCAAAAACAAAAAAAAAAAAAGAAAAATATTTTCCTTGCGTATAAAAATCTGAGTTGGCCATTTTTTTTTCTCTTGGTAATTTAAGGATGATGTGCAACAGTCTTCTTCTGGCTTATGTGGTAAGAACTTGTTGTGGAACTTGTATTTGTCCTCTGTGTTGCATATCCCTCCCTGTTGAATGCCTTCAAGATCGTCTCTGTTAGCTGGGTATAGTAGCTCATGCCAGTTCTCCCAGGCTGAGACAGAAGGAATTCAAAGCCAGCCTGAAGCCGGGCATGGTGGCTACACACCTTTAATCCCAACACTTGGGAAGCAGAGGTAGGAGGATCACTGTGAGTTTGAAGGCAACCTGGGCCTTATCCCAGGTCAGTCTGGGCTAAAGTGAGACCCTACCTCAAAAAAAGGAAGGAAGGAAGGAAGGAGAGGAGAAGGAGAGGAGAAGGAGAGGAGAAGGAGAAGGAAAAGAAAAACAGCCTGAGCTCCATAGAAGGATCCTGTCTCAAACTAAATAAGACAAAACAAGGAACAAAAAAAATTCCAGCCAGGTGTGGTAATGCACACCTTTAATGCCAGCACACTCAGTAGGCAGAGGTAGGATGATGACCATGAGTTCAAGGACAGCATAAGACTACGTGAATCTAGGTCAGCCTGGACTAGAGCAAGACCCTACATCCAAAAAAATTTTTTCTCTGTTGATTTGAGTTTTGAAAGTTTGACTCTGATGTGTCTGGATGTATGGAGAGGTTGGGATGGCTGGGTTGGGCCTGTGCTGAGTGTCAAGCTTCTTGCTTGGGTCTGTGTTCATTCATTCATTTTAGAAAAATCTCTTAGAGAGGCTGGAGAGATAGCTTAGCAGTTAAAACTTTTGCCTGTGATGTCTAAGGACCAACGTTCTATTTCCCCAGAACCCACGCAAAGCCAGATGCAAAGCCATATGCACAAGGTGGCACATGTGTCTGGAGTTTGTTTGCAATAGCGAGAGACCCTGGTATACCCACTTGCTCTCTCCTCTTTCTCTCTCTCCCTCCTTTCCTCTCTGTCTCTCTAATAAGCAAATAAAATGTTGAGGAAAAAGAAAAATCTCATGGATATGTGTTCTCACCAACCCCTCCCGCACACACATTCTCTTTTCTCTCTTTGTATATCAGTTTTAGAGAGCTCTACTGATCTCGCTTCAAGTTCTCTGATTCTTTCCTCAATGGTGGTCAGTTTTTAGCTAAGCCTGTCAAAGGGTTTCTTGGTTTCCGACATTGTAGATTCTTTTATTTTAAACATTTCCGTTGAACTTGATGACGTACAGTTCTCTCCTCTGTTGAAGTTCTCTATGCGTGCTGTTTCTCTCTTCTGCCAGAACCTCGAACATAACACTCACACTGACTGACCTTGTCTCATAGCTTCAACACCACCCCTCTTGTTCTGGATTTGTTGAGTGCTTTATCTTTTGAAAGTGAATTGGTTTTGTTTTCCTTGCTTTATGTGCGTGCATGTGTGTTCCTCACAATTAGAGATGACTGCTGCCGGGCATGGTGGTGCACACCAGCACTCGGGAGGCAGAGGTAGGAGGATCACAGAATTCAAGGCCACCCTGAGACTACACAGTGAATTCCCAGGTCAGCCTGAGCTAGAGTAAAACTCTACCTGGGGGAAAGGAGGGAAGAGCCGGGGCGTGGTGGCACACGCCTTTAATCCCGGCAGTCGGGAGGCAGAGGTAGGAGGATCACAGAGTTCAAGGCCACCCTGAGACTACATAGTGAATTCCCAGGTCAGCCTGGGCTAGAGTGAAACTCTACCTCCAAAAACCAAAAAAAAAAAAAAAAAAGAAGAAGAAGAAGAAATAATAGAAGCTCTGTGGAGACTAAGGCAGAGTGTTCACTTCTTGTTCTGGTTGTGCTGTGGGAGATGGGATGGGAAAGAAGGGGCCATTCGAGTCAGTCCAGTCCTGTGGTTGCGCTGGACCTGAGTCCCATTGTCGCCTTCCTCCTCAGCCTTCACGTCCTTCCAGCAGGACTGCCGTGGCCTTGTGCTGTCTGTCTGTGGGGCCCTCGGTGCTGAGTCAGCTTCACATTCAGCTCCACCCTTGGCTTCCAGCAATCCCCTCAGACAGGCAGGCCTCACGTGTCCCTCACATGTCCTTCTCATTATTCAGTGCTCCTGGCAGCCCCACTCTGCCTTGAGCTCAAGACCTGTCCTCTGGGGATGGTGGCATCTGTGTGATGTCAGTGGTAGCACAGGGCACTCTTCTTGACAAGGCATTTGCTCTGCCCCTTCCCCGAAGCAGCACCTCCTTGCCTAGGGGGCTTTGGTTCTTCCTGGCTTCCCTCAGCACCGAAGCCTTGTATGATTGAGGGGTCTGGGGCCGCCTGCACACTGTCATCTCTACATGGAGGCTCTTTCTGGTCCCCACACTGCCTCTGGTGCCCAGCAGGCTGCTGGAAGACAGCTTGAAGTTAGTACCTGTCCCTGCCATCTATGGCTCCCTTACTCTGGATTGTGTCATTAGCTCATGCTTAGTCTTTATGAATTCATGAGCTCTTTGGCTGTTTCTTACTTCCAACCACTGGGTGTGGCCAAAGGTGTGACAGTCTCAGCATCTCACATGGCCGCGGAAGACCTGTGGGTCTCTGCAATCCAGTCCTGTGGCCTGGGCGCTGACAGCCTGAAGGAAAGTTAGGCTCTCACAGGCCATCTGGTCTCTCCTGGTCAGGTTAGGCAGGAGCTCTGCATCTCAATGATGGATGGCAACTGGGCATCTCTTTTGTGCCAAGTAAACACCAGAAACTCTGGGTAACAGGGCTTTTCAAGCACCCTCTCTCCACACAGTCTTCACCCACCTTGTGTAAGGTGGCAAGGCATCCCTTGCCACATGGATGTGCCTTCCATTCCTAGGGTTATCGTGTGCTGTTAGAGTTAGACTATGTGTTACTTTCTGTGCTTGGGTTAGCCCAGGGAGGGACCAGCAGAGAGTTCGCAGGCATACTTGTTTTTCTAACCATGGGCTGCAAGGAATACAGACCGGTTTTCTTACCAAGTAGTACATTACTGTTCTTCTGGGGCCTCACTCTGGACTACAAGCCAGGAGAGACTGAATCTGGCTAGAATCAGATGCCATAGGCTTTCAGATGACCCAGGCTCAGAGCAGGAGCTGAGGTCCAGAGACAAACAGACATTGCACAACACAGCAACCATCCCTATAGCACATGGATAATGGTGTTCGGCCATGTCTGGATGGACTATCTGACTGTGGGTAGCCCACAGCCATGGCACCCTACAGAACCAGGCTCGGGCCCTGTCCTACCTGCCATTTGTAGGAGCTTGGATTTGGGTCAGCCCCTATAAGGTCTGTTTTCCTCTTCTGAAGAGTAGCAATGGCCCTCTTCCCAGAGGAGACAAGGCCCTTCAGAGTACACTGACCATCTCCCCATGCCCTGTGCCTGCCCACAGGAAAACCTGCAGAAGCTGGTCCACATTGAGCACAGCGTGCGTGGCCAAGGGGATCTCCTCCAGCCAGGAAGGGTGAGTGCTGCCCAGGCAGGGGCACAGGGCGGGTGAGGCTGCGATAAGCCCATTGTTCAGCTGGGCTGGTCCCAGACGGGCCTGGCTGCAGGTGCTGTTTACAGGGGGTGGGAGACAGGGTGCACCACCCTGGGGCTCTGCTCCCCTCCTTGCGTGGTGTACTTTCAGGGCTCTTAAAGGAACAGTTCCAGTCAGTTCTACTCACCATAGTTGCCTCATCGTTGTTTTCATCTCTGAGAAGAGGCATCATGGATTTTTAATTCAGACTTACCAGGAAAGCAGAAAACTCTCTCTCAAGCAAGCCCCAAGAACACATCTTAAAAATAACGTTCTCAGTGGGGCATGGTGGCGCATGCCTTTAATCCCAGCACTCAGGAGGCAGAGGTAGGAGGATCGCCATGAGTTCGAGGCCATCCTGAGACTACGTAGTGAATTCCAGGTCAGGATGAGCTACAGTGAAACCCTACTTTGAAAAACCAAAAAATAAATTAATTAATTTAATTAAATAACATTCTCTATAAGACGGGAGGGTTGTAGCTCAGTAGTCATCCGAGTAGGTGCTTAGCATATGCAAGGTCCTAGGTTCCATGCCCATCACAAAAAGAGATTTACTGACTTTTAAGCTTCCAGATGGAAAACATACGTCATGGCTCAAAAATAGAAATATGATCATTGCTAGATGGAATGGAAGATTATGCCTAGTGGATTTTGTCCAAATTAGTGGGTTGTAGACTAGGACTCTATGACATCACACTTAGTGTTCTGACCAGGATGAGTCTACACATGGAACCTGTGTTTGTATCTTCCGGAAGGAGGGGACTATAGGCACTGTGACACATACTCGATGGCCGGGGTGGTGTCCATCTTGGTGCCATATGAGGACATTCTGGGATACGAGGCTTCCCAGCTCCAGATCCTAAGCTTGGGCGTTCTCTGGGAGCTGTTCTCGAGGATTCTGGCAGCCTTCACAACTGCTTTCCACGCTCAGCCTCCCGGACCCTTCTCGATTCCTGTGGGGTCCATCACCTGTTCACTGCGGTTGGCTTCTTCTTCCCACAGGAATTCCTGAAGGAAGGGACGCTGATGAAAGTGAGGGGGAAAAGCCGGCACCCCCGGCACCTGTTTCTGGTAAGCTTCTGCCCCAAACCAAGCACCAACTGCCGAGTGGTGGGATTTTTCCAGAGCCAGCATTTGGGAACAGGCAGAGGGGAGAGGAGAATTTTCTCTTTTGACTTGCTCTGAATATCTGAGCCTTGCAGAATACCCAGAGCTTCAGAAACACCTTTGGAAGCCCTACCCCATCACTTGTGTATGATTTGAATGAGTTCAAAGGGAATACTGCTAAAATGTAATGGCTTGTGTAGTGTACCCACTGTAAACAAGCTCAGACCAGGGCATTCCTTAGCCAGGAATAACTAATTGCTCAAATCCCTTCAGTGGCATGTGAGAGAGTGGAGGAAAGCCGCCTCTTCCAGGTCTCTCAGCAGGTTGGTTGCCAAGGCCCAGAAGGCACCCCAGATTGTGGCTCTGGTCCACTCTCTTTCTGCCACGTCACAGGCTGAGCACATACTTTGAACATGGTTGAGGACGTACAGACACATCAACAACATCTTGCACATCAGGAAGTATTCAAGCAATGTCAGTCTCAGGGTCTCAAGCTACAAGTAGCTCTTTGTCTCAATTTAAGACCCCAAGACTCTACCTTCTGTGTTATCCAGATTTCTGTCACTAGAGTATGTATCTGCAGTGATAATTGTAGGAAGGAAAGGTTGGCTCTGGCTCCAGTCCTGGAGGTAACAATTGGTCACTGATTGGCCCTGTTGCTCCAGGCCTATGTCACAGCAGAGTCGCTTACTACATGGCCTGAAAGCAAAATAGAAGGGGAAGGGGTTGTGTTCCCACAGTCCCCTTAAGGTCACACCATCACTTTGTGCCACTAGGCTCTCCCCCCTAAGGTTCCACCTCCTTTCAACAGTGTCATGAGCTCAAGTCTTCAACACTTTTAGTTTTTCAAGGTAGCGTCTCACTCTAGCTCAGGCTGACCTGGAATTCACTATGTAGTGAACTCACAGCGATCCTCCTACCTCTGCCTCCCAAGTGCTGGGGTTAAAGACATGCACCACCACGCCTGGCTGATTTCAACACTCTTAAGAGCCAAACTATGTCACCTGCTGCCTACTGGGCATCATTGTTCCCTCTATGCCTCTTGCTGTCCTGTGACTATCAGCTGGGCTGCCTCCTCCAGGGCCTCCTTATGCTGCCAGGATTGTGTGTGGAATGACAGGAGAGGCTCTGAGCATATCTCCAAGAGCCCTGTGTTTCCACTGTTCAGTAAGCAAGCCCTCCATGCCGGTGCTTGGGAACAAAGATCATTCACAGCCTTCAGAGTGTCATGGGAGGGAGGGGTATTCAGACAACCAGCAGCAAATAGAATCATGAAGACCTAGGCAGAAATTGTCTTGGGACAGAGCAGAGAATCAGCTGAGTAAGGCCATAAGATGAACAGCAACCACGGAAGTGGGCACTTAAGTGCTCCCTGGGTGCAATGCCAGCGGTCTTGTGTATTTCCCAATTGGGCTGCCTGAGTCAAGTTCAGAAGCAAGGGTTTGGAAGTCTGTCAGGGGACAAGAGGGCACATTAGCAGAGGGCACAGCATGGCAGAGGACAGAGGCAGGAGGTGCTAGAAGGCATCCTTCAGTCTTGAGAAGCTTTTTTATTTTTTAATTCCTTTTAAAAATAAATTTATTCATTTATTTTTAGCCGGGCGTGGTGGCGCACGCCTTTAATCCCAGCACTCGGGAGGCAGAGGTAGGAGGATCACCATGAGTTCGAGGCCACCCTGAGACTACATAGTGAATTCCAGGTCAGCCTGAGCTAGAGTGAGACCCTACCTCGAAAAACCAAAATAAATAAATAAATAAATAAATAAATTTATTCATTTATTTTTAAGAGAGGAAAAGAGAGAGAGAGAGAGAGAAAGTGGACGGGCCAGGGCATCCAGCCACTGCAAAGGAACTCCAAATGCATGTCACCTTGTGCATCTGGCTTACGTGGGTCCTGGGGAATTGAACCTGGGTCCTTTGGCTTTGCAGGCAAGCACCTTAACTGCTAACCCATCCCTCCAGCCCTTGAGAAGCTTTTGGTGAAGACAAGCACTTGCACTCATGACTCAGGCCTCTGCCAGGGCCCAAGTACACCCTGCTACTGAGAGGCTGTATGAGGGCTGGATTCCAAGGTACTGAGCAGAGAAATCCTGAGCCCTAGCCACAAACTATGGCATCCATGGTGGATGTACCCCAGTTCTGCATGACACAGGTTACCCCAGTTCAGAGCCTTCCTCTCTCTTTTTAATCTTTTTAAAAATTTTTTATATTTATCTTTTTTATTATTTTTAGAGAGAGACACAGACAGAGAGGGAGAGGGAGACAGATAGAGAATGGGCGCGCCAGCAGTCTTTCAGCCGCTGTGAACGAAATCCAGATGCGTGCGCCCCCTTGTGGTCAAGTGTGGCATTGCACGCTTGCATCACTTTGCATCTGGCTAAACATGGGACCTGGAGATTGGAACCAGGTTCTTAGGCTTAGGAGGCAGGCACCTTAACCGCTAAGCCATCTCTCCAGCCCTATCTTTATCTTTTGCGTATGGGCGTGTGTGAGAGAGTTTGTGAGTACACACGTGTGAAAGTCCAAGGATAGCCTCTACTATAGGTCCTCCTACCTTGTTCCTGCCCTTTTTTTTTGGTGGGGGGAGAGTCAGAGAGAGAAAGGGACAGATAGAGAATGGTGGGCGTACCAGCAGCCTCTCAGCCACTGTGAACAAACTCCAAGTGCATGCGTCCCCTTGTGGGCAAGTGCGGAATTGCACCCTTGTATCACTGCGTCTGGCTAAATGTGGGACCTGGAGAACTGAATGGCGTTCTTAGGCTTAAGAGGCAGGCATTTTAACCCCTAAGCCATTTCTCCAGCCTCCCCCCCCTTTTTTTGAGAGAGAGAATGGGTGCGCCAGCAGCCGCTCAGCTGCTGTAAATGAACTCCAGACATGTGCGCCCCCTTGTGGGCAAGTGCAGCATTGCACCCTTGCATCATTGCGTCTGGCTAAACGTGGGACCTGGAGATTGGAACCAGGTTCTTAGGCTTCGCAGGCAGGCGCCTTAACTGCTAAGCCATCTCTCCAGCCCATTCCTGCATATCTTAATGCTTGCCACTGCATATGCCTGTGGGCTTCTAGGGGTTCTCCTGTGTCCTCCTCCCACCTCACTATGGGAGTGTTGAGATCAGGCTACCCTTCTGGCTTTATATGGGTTCTGGAGATTCAACTCACATCCTCATGCTTACATACAGGTATGCTACCACCAAGGCTCACTTTCTTTCTTTTGGGGGGGTGTTTACTTTTTGTTTTTGTTTTTTGAGGTAGGATTTCACTCTGGCCCAGGCTGACTCGAAATTCACTATGTAGTCTCCGGGTGGCCTCGAACTCATGGCAATCCTCCTACCTCTGCCTCCCAAGTGCTGGGAATAAAGGCATGTACCACCACACCTGGCCTCACTTCCTTTTTTACCTGGGTTTAATTTATGGCTTAAATGTATCAGACTTAAGTCACATTCTGCATTAACAAGTGTATGTCATCAGATAACTACTGCCTGGATCAGGATTTGGAACATTTGCAGCCCCATCAGAAAGCTCCCCTTGAGGGGCTGGGGAAATGACTTAGCAGTTAAGGTGTTTGCCTGCAAAGCCTAAGGACCCGGTTCAATTCCTCAGGACCCACATAAGCCAGATGCACAAGGGGACACATGCATATGGAGTTTATTTGCAGTGGCTAAAGGCCCGGGTGCACCCATTCACTCTATCTGCCTCTTCATACCTACCTATCTCTCTCTCAAATAAATAAAATAAATTTCTTTAAAAAGAAAGAAAGCTCCCCTGAGCCCCCCTGGCAGCCAATCTTCCCCCGCCTCTAAGGGGCCCAGCTCTCCACTAGCCTGATTGCCATTACTTTAGATTGGTCTTGCCCATCCTGGACCTTCATATAAGTGTAATGGACGTGCACATGCAGGTGTGGTCTGCTCTTCTCAGCATGACTTTGCAATTCAGCTGTGTGGCCCTGGCCCTGGGCAGCTTCCTCCTTTGAATTGGCTGTGTAGTATTCCATGACCTGATGTATCATGGTTTCCTTATCCATTGCCTGAGCTAGACATTGGGGTTGCCCCCACTTTTTTTTTAAGGTAAGCACAACAGACTGGCCTTTTCATGAGAGAGAGAGAGAATGAGAATTGGCATGCCAGGACCACATGTATGACCTTGCATACACATCACCTTGTACATTTAGCTTACATGGGATCTGGGGAGTGGACCATAGGTCCTTAGGCTTCACAGGCAAGCCCTTCAACCGTTACCCCACCCCACCCTACTTTTTGACTGTCACTAACATTCAGGACATAAAAGCAAGCATTGAGGGCACTTGCACCTCTTGAACATATAACTAGGAGTGGAAGAGTGGGCAGAGGCTCACATGGTCACAGGTTAATGCAGAATGGCTTTGCTCCCCTGTGAGGTCATTGTGAAGTGGCAGGTCCCTGTTCCCCACAGCCCACTGTTGCAGTCAGGTTTGCATTGCTGGCAGAAATCACCCAACTAAGCAGCTTGTGGGGGAAAAAAGAGGTTTATTTTGGCTTACAGGCTCGAGGGGGAAGCTCCTTGATGGCAGGAAAAACGATGGCATGAGCAGAGGGTGGACATCACTCTCTGGTCAACATAAGGTGCACAACAGCAACAGGAGAGTGTGCCAAACACTGGCAAGGGGAAGCTGGCTATAATGCCCATAAGCCTGCCCCCAACAATACACCGCCTCCAGGAGGCTTTAATTTCCAATTGTCATCAGCTGGGAACCTAGCATTCAGAACACTTAAGTTTATGGGGGACACCTGAATCAAACCACCACACCCACCTTCGAGGCCAGGACCTGTGTTAGGGGTTTTCTTGTCTGCAGATGAGTGATGTCCTCCTGTACACGTATCCTCAGAAGGATGGGAAGTACCGGCTGAAGAGCTCGTTACCGGTGGCTAGCATGAAGGTAAGTGCCTGGTGTTGAGAACCCCAGGGTAGGGCTGATGAGGAGAGGGGAGACCCACAGATGTCTCCCTGATGAAGATGAAGGCCCCGAGAAACTGCTCATTGAGGACTACAGAGGGTAGATGCTCTGGATGACCAGGGAGAGCAGAAGGGGTCTATGCCACACCCACAGAGTGGGTGAGGTAGGAGCATGTGGTGGGAGGGAATACCCAATAAGGAGGACCTTGCATGAGGAAAGGAGCAAAAGCAGATTGGTGTTTTGTGATGTTTTAGAATGTGGCAAGTTACACGTAACACAGCATTAACCGACTGCACTGTCTTTAAGGGTACATGCAACTCAACGGCACGAAGTGTTGGGCAGCCATTCCAAGATCCGGAACTCTCCCATCTTCCCAAACATAAACTCTGTCTCTATTACACACTAACTCCCCAGCCCCATCCCTGGCCCCTACTGTTCTTTCTGTTGCTATGAAAAGATGCCCTTGGGACCTCATTTAGGTGGGGTCCTACCACATTTAACTCCTCACGACTGGCTTGCTTCACATAGCATTGTGCCTTCAAGGTTCCCACATGGTGGCACAGGAGCGAATCTCCTCCCCTTTCAAGGCTGCATGTGTGTGGCGCTTTGAGAACCCATTCATCCATCAGTGGGCATGCACGGTTTCTACTTCTCGGTTGTTAGTGTACTGCTGCCACCAACAGAGGCATGTGTGTGGACTAGCTCAGAGTACCAGTCTTGAACATACAGATGCTTGGAGCTTTGAAGGTTCTTGTCACATAGAAAGCTTGGGAAAGTTAACCCTGGTGCACCTGAGAGGAGGATACTGGGGGGGGGGGGGGGAGAAAGCCTTAGGTGATGCGACCATCCATGTTGGGACCCTGACACCTACCATCATTGGAAGAAACTGGTCTACACTCTCTGTCCCACTCTGAAGTGGCTGCTGCTGGTTTCCTTGGCAGGTCAGTCGCCCTGTAATGGACAAAGTGCCCTATGCTCTGAAGATTGAGACTCCAGAGTCCTGCCTGACGCTGTCTGCCAGGTATATGGAGCCCAGGGTGGTGGAACAGGACAGCATGGTAGAGCTTTAAGGGTGGTGTTAGGAATAACAGAGGCTGAATGTATTGTTTTTATCCTGGAGTCCTTTTTGGTCAAAGAACTTCTTTTTCTTTCAGTGTTACTTAAACTGTGTGGTCACAGACCCCTTATATAATGTGATTTTAAAAAAAAAAAAAAGCCCAGTATCAGGGGTGAAGATCATGTGTTTGAGGTCTGCTTGGGGTGCATAGAAAGACCCTGTCTCAAATAACCAAGGGTCACCTAGTATGGTGGCACACCCTGATAATCCCAGACTTCAGGAGACTGAAACAGGAAGATCACAAGTTCAAGGCCACCCTGGGCAACATAGTGAGTTCCAGAATAGCTTGGTACCAGTCAGTTTGGGTCTGGTGAGGGCCCATTGCTTATAGGTGGCACTTCTTCCTATGACCATATATTGTGGAAAGGACAAGGGGCATCCCAGGGATCTCTGTTGTAAGGGTTCCATTCCCATTCATAAGGCTCCATAACTTCATCACTTCCTAGAGGTATTGTGTAGTGCAGGCTGGACTGGCACCCAATATGCAGGCAGAATGTCCTTGAATTCCTGATCTTCCTGCCTCCACGTGGCAAGTACGGGCATTGTAGGTGTGCACCACTATGTGCCTGGATTAGAGATGAGGACTTCAGCAGATGAATTGGGGTGGGAGGACCTGGACAGTTAGGTCACAACAGAAATCTCTGCACAACAGAAACCTGGGGCTGTGGCTCAGTGGAGAGTGCGTATGTGGTGTTGCACATGAGGAGCCCCTGGATTCCGTCACCAGCAGTGCAAACTTAGTAATTGGCCAGATGTGGTGGCATCCTCCCCAAATCCCAGTACCGGGGGCGCTCAGTCAGGAGGATCCCAAGCGTGAGGTCAGCATGAGCTACCTGTGGAAGAAGGGGAAGAGGAGAAAGAAGACAGTGATGATTGCATGTTCTCCTGTGGCCAGCCTTAGGCCACGGCCTTGAAGAGGGTCCCATTCTCTTCTTTTTGGGGCTGGGCGGGCTCAGAACCCAGCTGTGGTTGCTGCTGGGACAACGTCTCAGGATGGGCACTGGGGGCACAGCAGGACTCCTGAGACTGCTGTCTTCCTTCTCCACTTGTGTGTGGCTCTTAGGTGGCAGTAGTGCCCATCATGCGGGGCTTGTAGTCTGTGGTGGTAGTTCTTAGTGTGAAATAGATGCACACGCCATAGATGTGTTTACTCACTAAGCATTTGCTGGCACATGTGGGTGCCAAGTGTGTCAGGAGGACTCACATTGTAAGCAGGATGCTGTAAGCTACTTTGGCGCATGCCCTTGAGTGCTGTTGTGAGCAGTAGTGGCCAGCAGTAATGGGTGCTGGGCACCTTCCCTGTGCCAGGACCTTGTCTCGTCCACACCACTCTTGGAGGTGGGGCAGCAGCATCTGTCCTATGTGAGAATTTGGGGACCTCAAGAGGGGTCACAAAGCCATGGGAGGCAGAAGTGAAGTATCAATGCTACCGTCTGTTACCTAAGGACTAGGGTTAGGAGAGGGTGCTGCGGCTCTGTGGCCCCTTCTCTCTTCATGATGCAGTCAGGGGACTTAGGAGGCTTACCGTGTGCTTTGTGATTGGCTGTGACTTTTGATGATGACAAGCCACTCTCAGTCCTGCAAAGGAAGATGCCTGTCTACTGTCTGGACTGAGGCCTGAAAAAAAAAACCACTGTCATGGACAGGCCTTTCATCTTCCTGTTAGCCCAGACCCTGTCATCTGATGCTCAGAGTCAGTGGACTCATGTCTCCTTTTAGCAATATGTCGCCATGCCCATTCAGCCTCCACCCACCACCCTCTCCCACTTCCCTATACCAGGCCAAAGTGGTCTTCTCTCTACCCAGGCTTCCCAGGGTCTCCACAAACTTGGGGGTAGTGGGACATCTAGTGGACACTGTGAAAATTTGCACCCAGTGTGGGTGAGTACTCAGCCCCTGGGCTGGGCTCTCAGATCTCAGGAAGGCACCTGGGCAGAGAAGGGACCTAGAAATGGCTACTAGAGGTTTATCAGCTGGCCCATCCCTCCTGATGGGTGGGACCCTCTGGGCCCCCCAGTGTACCATGGTCTGCCATCGACGAGCTGACTCATACCCCACGTCTCATCCCATCCTCACACACCACAGCCCCGAGACTTAAAGGGGTATTGCCAATTCCCACCAAGAAACTGTGTGTCCAAGGCCGTACTGCTTACTAGTTAGGAACTGAGATCAGACCTGATCAGGAGCTACCAGTGCTTGGGCAGTGGGCTAGGCTCATGTTAAGGCAGCCAAGCAAAGACTCCTCTATGGAGAAGGCCCAAATATATTGCAGCTCACCCAACCTGTGCCCACAGCTCCTGCGCAGAGAGAGATGAGTGGCATGGCTGTCTAAGCAGAGCTCTCCCTGAGGACTTCAAGGCTCAGGCTCTGGCTGCCTTCCACCACAGCGTGGAGGTGAGTGGTTGCCACCCTGGGGTTCCCAGAATGGGTACCACTATGGGCCACTCACAGCAAGAAGATGCCTGCCTCCTATGTTTGGGGCCCTGGCAAACCTTCCACCTCATGCTTCTGGAGGAGTCGGGCACTTGAGCTACACTTTCTAGTCTGGAGAGGGGACCAGGGGATGCAAGAGAGTTTTATTCAGAATTAGGGTTGGTCTCCTCACACCTTTCATGCACCCTAGAAGAGAAGGGAGCAGGGCTGCCCCAGGTGCCCATGTGACTTTGCTTACTGCTCAATTTCACCGTTGCAGCTTCGGGAGAGGCTGGGAGTCGGCCTGGGAGAGAGGCTCCCTGCACTGGTGCCTGTGTCACACGTCATGATGTGCATGAACTGTGGCTGCGACTTCTCGCTCACTGTGAGGCGCCATCACTGCCATGCCTGTGGCAAGGTGAGTGGCAGTCTAGAGTGAGCAATGTACACAAGGAGGGAGGGGAGGGCATGATCCTGCCAGCCAGGCATAGAGAGCAATCACAGCTCCAGTATCAGGCCTGTTCCACTGCCTCACTATCTTGTCAAAAGAACATTGATTGTAGCATACATAGTTACAGTCCTTGGAGGACCGGGTATTGTGTCATGGTTAATGCTGAAGCTACTCAGAAAAACAGGTACTTGCTCACAAATACCCTGCAGAAAGCCAGGCATGGTAGCACACGCCTTTAATCCTGGCACTCGGGGCAGAGGTAGGAGCAGTGAGTTCAAGGCCAGCCTGAGACTACAGAGTGAATTCCAGGGCAGCCTGTGCTAGAGAGAGACAAAAAACAAAAAAGAAAGAAAGCGGGGGGGGGGGAGGGAGAAGGAAGGAAGGAAAGGAAAGGAAAGAGGAAAGGAAAGGAGGAAAGGAAAGATACCCTGCAGCTTGGACTGGAAAAAAGGGGGGGAGGATCTCACATGGCATAGTGTGATGGTCAGAACTTGGGGCTCCCTGGAGGAAGTGAGGGGTTCATTAGCTGAGCAAGGAGATCCTGGTCCCTTCACACATGCTGAGGCTGCTTGGACACATGTTTCCAACACGGCCTGCAGATCGTGTGCCGGAACTGTTCCCGGAACAAGTACCCACTGAAGTGCCTCAAGAACCGCATGGCCAAGGTGTGCGACGGCTGCTTTAGAGAGCTGAAGGCGAGGGGCGGGGCCATCCCAGGCCCCACGAGAGGTAACTTGGCATGGCCCTCACCTGCTTCCAGCCCTGATGGCTTCTTCCAGGTCCCAGTGGTACCTCTGGACCCTGGAGGGAGAGAAGGCTCGGCCTTGGGGAAAGAGAGGCTCAAGCTCACCAGGGCTTCTCTCCCACAGTAGGGGCTGTGTGGGCAGCTTAAGACCAGGGATATAGATAGATAGATAGATAGATAGATATCTATATATCTATATATATATATATATATATATATATATATATATATATATATACATATATATATATATATACACATACACACACACACACACACACACACACGTATGTGAAGGGACAGGGTAGGAAGAGGCGCTGTGGTCATCTCACTTGGGGGATGTTACATAGGCCTGTGTTCCATGGGACCTTTTGGGCTTGAGAGAGGTTGTAAGTCAGGGAACCCTGAAGAATCCAAGCCAGGACGGACAGCAGGAGTGACCCTGGGCCTAAAACCAAAGTGAACCCCTCCCTGGGGCCACACAGATATCCTCAGAGCAGCCCAGCTCCTTCAGATGGAGCCAGGATGAGCCAATGCTCTGGGGAAGTGGCCCCAGAGCCTCCATATAGAGCAGCAGGAGGAAGCCTGCCCGCTCTCCTATTAACCCCTATGTGAGGGTGGCTCATGCCTGAGAGGGACTTGAGCTGGCATTCCAGACCAGCCCTACTCCTTTCCTGGCTTCTCTTCACCACAGAGAGGCCTGTCAGCATGAGCTTCCCGCTGTCCTCGCACCGCTTCTCCTCCGGCAACGCCCTCTCCTCCGTCTTCCACAGCATCAGTCCCTCCACCTTCAAGAAACAGAAGAAAGTTCCTTCGGCCCTGACGGAGGTAAGGCCTGAGCAGAAAACATGGCCTTGATAGTTCTGAACCTCCATGGACAAGATCAGACCCTCCTCTGTTCCAGCCTGGCCAGTCTTTTCTGGACAGAGGAAAAGAATTCCACCAGGGGAATCTGACATTGTGCCTAGAAAGGGCAGTGCCTTGTCTTTGATGACAGCTCTAAGCACAAGCCTGTCTCCTGTGTATGACCCAGAAGACATTTGTGGAGTGGGGGGGGAGGTCACTGGTGCTAGAGAGGCATCTTTCTGTTCCCTCCTTGTCTCTTTTTCTCTTGTTACATAGCATAGAACTAGTGTCCATGGGGACCGCTGCTCACTCGGGACCCACAGTCCATATCAGTACTTCTGGACTATGCTTGCCTCATGCTGGGCTTCCACCCAGGCACAGATGCTGAGCCTCTCTGAGGCCATGGGTCTTTTTGCAGGAAACCTCAGAATTGGCCAAACTCAAGTTCATCCTGCAAGTAAGAACAGATGACACGTGACAATTCTAATACAGTGCTAGACAATGTGAGCTCATGAATATACAAGCCTTCCCAAGAAGTGTCATCAAATGGTTCCATGTTGTTTCATTAATATCATCGTTAGGTAGCAAGGTTTAAAGAGGTGTTAGGGAATAAAAATTTTAAATGAGTGATGGTTCTTATCTGTCAACTGTGTCCTTTTGCAAGTTAAAAAAAAATCTTAGAAAAACCACAAAAAGAAAAAGAAAAAAATCTTAGAAAAAGGGTTGGGGTATAACACAGTGGTAAAGTGTTTGCATATCATGTGTGATGTTCCACCTGATCACACCCCTCCAAAATTCTTAGAAATAACATATACATGGTAAAAAAAAATTTACAAAAAATACACATGTGAGCTAGGGAATGGCTCAGTGGAATAAAGTGCCTGCTGTGCAACTCTGAGTAGCTGAGTTCAGATTCCAAGACCCGTCATAGAAGCTGGAAGATGTGGCATGGGCATGCCTTGCAACACACACACACACACACACACACACACACCAAATAATTAATTTTTAAAATATAAGTGATTATACAATAGCAATGAGCATCTCTCCCTCTCTAGCCTCCCTCAGTTCTCAGAAGTAACTGTCATCAAGTTTCTTATGGACCCTCCAAAAAGTCTTCATGCATGTATATAAACTCATAGATCCTCATTATTTGTCTCTGCCAAAGTCTGGGTGATCTTTGCCCAAAAGTGACCCTTGTCTTTATTATCTAGTATTGTCTACCCTTGACAAGGACCCATGTTCCCATCACCTCCTCAGTGCACTGCTTCCAAGGGCAAGCTGAGGAAATCTGGCCCAGAGTGTCTGCTACCCACAAGGTTGCAGACTCCAGTTCTGTGGAGGTACTTTGGAGTTAGGAGTCCCATGTCCCATGCAGGACAGGATCAACTCTAGCTTCCTTTCCTGTCTTCTCAAGACAGCCAGAGCTGCTTTCAGGTCCCAAAGCTCCCTGACCCCAGAGTAGTAGCTGAGAGATCCGAGTTTTACCTTCCCTTCAGCTAAGTAGGGATCGAAATTTAGTAAATCCCTCATTCCCCTGGGCCTCAGTTTCCCCATTTGTAAAATGAGAAAGTCAGAAAAAATTGTATCTAAACTTTCATTTTACAACTCACATTAATATTTTCAGAGCACTCTCTGTCAGGTGAGATCTGTAAGGACCTGTCTTAAGTCATTTATATAGTAAATTAGTAACCTATCTGACAGTATCCAGTACAGCTACCGCCAAAGCCTGATGGGAGCCCAGACTGACAATACTCTTAAGCCAAGCCTGGGTTCTTTACTTTTTGGTGCTAGAGATAGAGCCCAGAGACTCATGGATGTTAGGCATGCTCTGCCACCGAGTCCCATGTTCTTAATCACCACCAAAACCTGTCCAACAGAATATCACATCTACACCAGTACCAGTAGCAATAAAGTACACACCCCACAGAGCAGGAGATCAAAAGTCTTTTAGATAATCTATTCAAGAAGATTTTGGGCTGGAGAAATGGATTACCAGTTCAGGTGTCTGCAAAGCCTAAGGACTCAGGTTCGATTCCCAGTACCCACATAAGCCATATGCACAAGGTGGCACATGGCACAAGGAGTTCATTTGCAGTGACTAGAGGCCCTGGCACTCTCTCTCTCTGTTCCTCCCTCCCTCCCTCTCTCTCTCCTGCCATTCTATCTGTATCTCTCAAAAATATTTTTAAAAAATTATAAGAACAGAGAATTCATTATTTTAACAAAAAGATTCTGCCTTACATGTACAAATCAGCTTAGGGAGAAAGAAGATTTTGCCCAAATGCCTACAGTTTCATGGTGGTAGAGAGGCAGTTTCATGATTGGGAGGAAGGACAACAGAGTATGTGGGACCCCACTAGGGGAAGCCCTCTTGGAGGGAGGTTTAGACTCAGGGTCTCTTGAGTTCGTTCTCAAGCCCCAAAATACTTTTGCACTGACCACAGGGATCCAAAGACCTGATAGGTTTCAAATCCATCTGCCAGTACTTTGCTAAGTCATTTTGGCTCTGTGTGCCGTGTGCCCTGACCGCTCTGCTTCTCTTCTGCCAGGTGGCTGCCTCTGGAGAGGGCTGTGCCATCAGTGGCTACCTGAGCCGCTGTAAGAAGGGCAAGCGGCACTGGAAGAAGCTCTGGTTCGTCATCAAAGGCAAAGTGCTCTACACCTACATGGCCAGTGAGGTAGTGCTGTTCCCACTGCTCTTCTCTGGGGGCCACACATGTCCTATTGTTATTGTCTAGGGTTTGGGGGTTTGTTTTTCTGTTGAATAAGAAATTAAAAGGCAAGAAGGAGTTTAGAAGAGCAGTTTATTTTTAAATAAAGTGTAAAGCAAGAACACAGACTCCTCATGGAGGAAGGGATCCCAGAACTAAGCTCCACCACCCCAGAATGAGCCAGGCTTTCTGTTGAACAGGAAAGCCCTTCCACCCAGAGTTCATGAGGGCTCAGTGTAAATAAGACAAAGGTGCTATTTGGCCCAGGATGCCTCTAGCACTGCACAGGTCCCAGAAAGTCCACCAAATAAGCCCATGAGATGAAAACTTATGCAGGAAAGAAGAAAGAAGTGAACCACCAGATTCTTCACCATTTTAGGACTCCATGCTGGCTACTCTGGAGTATAGATGCTTTCCAAGGGTCCTTTTCCCTATCTGCCTGGCTAAGGAAAAGGTCTAGCTCCTATAGTGTCTCATCCCCTTCTCAAGAGCTCCTCTTAACTGCTGTTAGGAAAATGGATCCATGGCCGCTCTTACTTCTTTGTGCTGTTAAGGGGACAATGTTGTTAGACCACACCAGTCAGGGTTGATCTGGAGGAAGGCCTTTCCAAGAGCCCATGATAGAATGTTCTGGCCTGGTGGTCGGCTTCACCGGAGTGTCTCTGTGTAACTCTGGTGTTTGGAATTGTACCTGAGACATACAGGGAGGAGTATTAGTAACATCAACATACTAGGTATCTTATCTTAGAGAGGACATCCTTTTCTAAAGCATGCCTCTTTGGGGGAGGTGAAGAATAGATCTTCTCTATCTGATAAGCTGAGGCTCTTCTGCTTCTAGCTCAAAACAGATGACAGAGGAACTTCCCTGAGGTAGACTGTCATGTCTCGGTCTATTCTTGTGAGCCTGATTCAAGGAAGTCAAGGAGAGAGGAGTAGCTTGACATCACTGCCCAGCTCCTAGTGACTACCACGTACAGGCTTGAAAGTCCCAGATGCTTCTTGTGGCAGTCAAGCCAAGCATGGCTGTGAGCACACACCCAATCACTTGGAGTGTGCAGGTTCTTTGTGGAGGCAGATGCAGACCTGCACACCAAAGTACTAAGTGTCACAAGTTCAGTAGCAAGCTCCTTTCTGCTCTCCATTTTGCTTTCTTGAGACAATATTCAGCAGCTTGAGGAAGATACTGCCTTTTGTCCATTGCTTTAATTAAGGTAACTGATAGCTTTAGGGACACTTCTGAGTACAAGTGAAATTTCCATGTGTTGTGTGTGTGTTTAGGTGCACACGTGCCACATGGCAGGCATGTGGAAGTCAGGACAACCTCAGGATGGTAATCCTCACCTTCCTTGTTTGCTGCTGGGAAGGCCAGTCTAACGAGCTCTAGGATTCTCCTCTCTCTGCCTCCCATTGCCAGAGTGTATTGGAATTACAAGTGTGTATGCCACATGTCTGGCTCTAAATAAGTTCTAGAGATGTGAACTCTGGTCACCAGACTTTTGCAGCAAGCACTTTTACCCAACATTTCTATTTTTTAAGACATCTTCATTCTATAGTTTCTAAATTCCAAATGAGAAAGTTCCAGCTGGTTCTGCCTTGGGCTAGACTCTTGAGTGGTTTCCATATCCAGGCCAACACCTCAGGGCTTCCACAAACCAGATCTTCTTTGCAATGGGACTTAAATGTGTCCTGACCCTCCACAGAGGATGTGCTTCTCACCTGGGTGGGCCCTTCTCCAGTTCCACAGGTGATACTAATCCATGTACACAAACTTCTCTCTGGACAGACTGGTAGCCATGATGGCTGTAGTGTTTTCCAGCCTCAGGGAACACAGGGCCAACAGAGGAGCACGCAGAGAGGACCATACCCTGTGTGAGCTAGGAGACCTGCATTCATGTGTCCACAGCGGGGCTTTCTGTATTGGGGGGATAGCATTTCATCTTTCCAGCAAAAACTGAAAGGTAGAGTGGAGCCCAGAGCAGCTTTATGCTAAAGCACTCCACATAGATGGAAGTAGTGGCACATACCTATAATCTTGGTACTGAAGAGGCTGAGGCAGGAGGATCACCATGAGTTCTAGGTCAGCTTGAGCTATTGAAAGAGAACCTATCTAAAAATAAAAAATGAGCTGGAGGGATGTCTTAGACATTAAGGCGTTTGCCTGCAAAGCCAAAGGACCCAGGTTCAATTCCCCAGGACCCATGTTAGCCAGATGCACAAGGGGGCACATGAAGCTGGAGTTTGTTTGCAGTGGCTGGAGGCCCTGGCCCATTCTCTCTCTCTCTCTCTCTCTCTCTGTCAAATACATAAAAATAAAATATTAAAAATAAAAAGCTGCCGGGTGTGGTGGCGCACACCTTTAATCCCAGCACTCGGGAGGCAGAGGTAGGAGGATCACCGAGAGTTCGAGGCCACCCTGAGACTACATAGTTAATTCCAGGTCAGCCTGGATCAGAGTGAGACCCTACCTTGCAAAACCAAAAAATAAAAAAAAAATAAAAAATAAATAAATAAAAAACCACAGGGGCATTTCATGACTGTATGTGCACTGTAGCTGTAATATGTCAAATGAAGGAAGCTCTCTGTTCCTAGCTTGCTGAGACTTTATTGTGAATGAATGTTGAGCTGTGTAAAATTCATTTTTCTGATCCAGCAATCTTTGAGAAGATTGTTTTTATACAAACTATTCCCTTTATCCTTATACCACTATTTAATAGTTTTGTTGTTTATGAAATCTGTACTAGTTGTGAACATGTACTTTCACTTACATAAATGCCCATAACTTTATCTATAAAAATCTTACATTTTCTACTGAGTACTCTGTTTTGGAGGTCCATATGTGTGGTCTGGATACATCCCATCAAAGGGCTACTGCCTTCATAGCAGCTTTGCATTGAGGGGCCTTAAATGAAGGTTTGGATGAGTGCATACAGAATTTGAACAAATTCTGGGAAACTAAGTCTTGACAACTCAAGTCAATGGGAAGAATGTTAAAAGACAGACTCTTGACTATATTGGCTGTGTGATCTTGGGACATTGCCTTCTCCAAGCCTCAATTTCTTCTCTGAATAGGGATAATGCCTTCAATGATTAAAGAGATAGAGTAGCAAGAGAAGGTAATGGGAGGTGAGTGTGATCAAAATACACTCCCTGTATGTGTGTAAAAATTTTCAATAAATAGGGCTGGAGAGATGGCTTAGTGGTTAAGGTGCTTGCTATGAAGCCTAAGGACCAATGTTCGACTCTCCAAGTCCCACATAAGCCAGACGCACACAAGGTCCCACATGCACACAAGGTGGCGCATGCATCTGAAGTTTGACTACAGTGTCTGGAGGACCTAGTGCACCAATTCTCTCTCTCTCTCTCTTGCTCTCTCACAAAAAAAAAAAAAAAAAAGGCTAGTCTGTTGGGTTTGCCACAAAACAAATTTTTAAATTTTTTTCAATAAATAAATTCTTTAAAAAGATTTAAAGAGATAATGGAGGTGAAGATGCCCCAGATCTAGTAGGCTGTCAGAACCTGTGAAGTCTCTTTCCTCCCCATGTGGCCAGAGTATGCCCCACCCAGAAGCACTCTTTATTGCATGTTCCACTGGAGGCAAGGGTCACTGCTTGGCATCAAACTACATTGTGTGGTATTTAACACCAATTTTTCCTTCTGCCCTCTGCAGGATAAAGTAGCCATGGAGAGTATTCCTCTGCTGGGCTTCACCATTGCCCCAGAAAAGGAGGAGGGCAGCAGCGAAGTAGGACCCGTTTTTCACCTTTACCACAAGAGAACCCTGTTTTATAGCTTCAAAGCAGAGGACAGCAATTCAGCTCAGAGGTACCAGGAAGTCAGCCTTTTGTCTCCTTGCCTGTCTCTCAGAGAAACCTGGGGCCACTTAGGCTTTGGCTACTCTTCTACTCAAGCCATCCCATCCCCTCTGGCTCCTCTGATTTTAACTACAGGCCAATCTGTTCAGGGCCAGGAGACTTTAAGACTATATGATTCCTTTATATAGATGCCATTGACTGGAAAAAAATCTCACACTGCTCCGGGTCATCTGCTAAATATGAGAACAGATAGAAAGATGACACCACCCTTGAATTTAGGCAAATGGGAGTCTGATCTGATCACTTACACACCAAATGTTGTCTTGTTTCTCAGGTGGATGGAGGCCATGGAAGATGCAAGTGTGTTATAGCAGTCACCAAGTTCAAGGACTCAAAAACTCCTAGGTGAACATGTGAACCTTTCCAGAAGCTATTCCATGTGTGTCTCAGTTCACCTGGTCACACATGTGGCTCACCATGGAACGAACTTTTTCCCTACAAGTGGAACCCTAAGGAATATTTATGGACCTCACAGTTTCTGCCTTTATGTTTACCAGCCCCATCACAAACTGATTCCTTACCCAGCAGTGAGTTAAAATTTAGCAACTTGAAGATGTGGAAGCCAATTTTTAAAAAGTACATTTAGGAATGTGAGATTTTTTAATAGAAACAAGCTTTCCCCAGTTTTACTCCTGGTAAGTATTATCACCTTCCATGATGTCCATTTGGGTACCTCGGTGACACGGGGACCAACCAGTAATAGCTGCCTATTAGGAGTTGCAACCTCCAGGTGACAGATGGAAGGACTTGCTTGCCACTAGTCCTCTAAGGGACACTACAGAAGGTTGACTCCTGAAGCCATGACTGTGACTTGCCAGGCTCAAGCCTGTGTTCCACGGGCTAAGAAGGGAGTGAAGTGTCTTCCCTATGGCCTATACTGCCATAACTTCCTAAGAGAGTGGCTCCCTCCCTCCCAGAGTCCTCGGCACCAAACCAGGACTGCTGCCCACACATCACCTGTCATCAGCCCTTTGAAGACTCCTTGTCTACTTTCAGTTGCTGTGTGCCTTCCTGCGTCCACCCTGTGTGCCCTGATAATGGCGTGTGTATGACAGTCTGTCCTCCCTGAAGTCCTTGGTCTGTAATGCCAAAGCAGTGTGACTTTGTGAAGAAGGTGGTCTGGGAAGAGAGCCCTGAACTCAGATGTTGCTCATTATGCCAGATGGGTTTTGATGGTTTTGACAAAAAAAAAAAAAAAAGAAAGAAAGAAAGAAAGAGGGAGGGAGGGAGGGAAGGGTAGGATTCCTCCTCACTCATTTCATTGGAAAAAATAACTGTTACTGTTTTCTGGTATCCTGTCCCCAAATCTGCTGCCCTGCTCCCTACAAAAAAAGGCATTTAGCTGACAAATCTTTTGTAAAAAGCACCATCTCAAGGACTTAAATTACATTAAATATTTTCAGGGAATTTTTTCTAGTTTGCAGTCTTTATTGTTTTTTTGTTTGTTTGGTTTTGGTTTTTGGTTTTTCAAGATAGGGTCTCCTGGAATTCACTATGTAGTCTCAGGGTGGCCTCAAACTCATGGTGATCCACCTACCTCTGCCTCCCGAGTGTTGGGATTAAAGGCGTGCGCCACCACACCTGGCTAGTTTGCAGTTCTTTTAAGATGTTGGTATTAGACACATATTTAATAACTTATACCAGATAAACAGGTTTCTGTTAGGAGGATTCATTGCAGCAGAATTGTTTCCCTCATCATATGTATGTGACTGAGGCTCCTATACCCATTAACTTCTAAAAAGCAGAGTGGGCCTTGAGTACCATAGTTTCCTTAGCTGTGTTTTCATTTACTTGAGGTCACCTATTGTCTGAAAAGGATTAAGTGGAAAATTCTAGAAATAAGCAATGCATAACTTTCAAATCATTTTACTATAATTGTCCTACTTTATTATTAGTTATCTCCTACTGGGTCTAATTCATAAACTAAACATCACAGGTAGGTGCACACAGGAAAAACAAAGTATACATAGGGCTCCATACTATTAGAGTCTCAGGGTGTGGGGCTGCTGTACCAGGCAGCAGGTGTAGAGGGTCAGGGCTTCCCTGCCTCATGCTCTGCCCAGGGTCACTTTCTAGTGTTAGGTCCAACCATGTGTTGGGAAGTCATCCATATGAAGACCTACTTTCTTGTAGATTCTGGTTTTAATTTTTTCTTGGTCCCCCCACCCCCCTAGTGGGGATGGAACTCAGAGCCCAATGCATGTTAGACAAAGACTCTACCACTGAGCTATACCCCAGCCTCTTTCACCTTATAACGTCCTGTATCTGAAGCTCTACAAACCAGAGGAAATGAGGCTTTTATTTGTGTGAATATTCACTGACTTAAAAAAATGGATCACCAATAAAACATACTAGATAGGTCAACCAAAACAGTCATCAGCCTAGGTGGGACTGGGCCAGGTCCTGCTTTAACCTTTGGTTAGCTGTTCTCCCCATGGTTCTCTGTGTACTTGGTTCAGGCTAACTTCTGCCTGACTGATTGGTCACTGTATGTCTCCTGGCCTTCTCACTGCCCAGCCCATTTCATACACCCACATCACTTGTCTGTTCAAGGATCCTGCCCAGAGAAACAAGGGATGAGGCTACCATACCAGGTCTGAGGGCAATTCTGTCCAGTGGGCCCAGATGCCACAGTAATGACTAGCTGTGACGACAGCAAAGTTGCCCAAAGGCCCTCAGCTCTTGGGCACAGCAAAGAGAAGCTCTTCGTTGCATACCTACAACTAAGTCTGTGTTGATCTGCAGGAAGCTGTCCTGTGCCAAACTGTATCCCAGAAGTGGAAGACAAGCTCTGGAAAGTTCACTCAGCTGAGTAGCTGGGAGCTCGAGTATTGCTTTCTGTCACACAAAGATCATTCCAGCTTCTACAGCTGAGGGAAACAGGTATGCATCGGACATTCATAGAAGTCCATGTGGACTGAGAAATGCAAATACAAAATGAAAATAAAGCCATGAGCCCTGCTCTTACACAAAGCAAGGACAATCAGGAAGACCTTCATTTCTCCAGGACAGTGACAAGGGAGTGTGGCTGATATCCCCCTTGTTCATTTTATCCGCCCCCATACATTCAACCTCTGCAAAGAGTAGCCATGTCTGCTTTTTGGAGGCTTTCTGGCAGCCCTGCTTTTCAAGGACACTACAGTGGTTTCTCCAGGCTCACTGGTCTGAAGCCCAGGAACAATTCTGGGCCTATTAAGAAACCATTCCGGAAATGGCATCATTGGCCAGTGTGCTGTTCCTGGTCTTACTAAGAATTCTCATACATGTCAGAAATAACTGAGGTTTTCTGCTGGAGGATAAAGCCCCTAAGGGACTGCCTCTGCCTGGCATGCAGCCTGTTCCTGAAGGGAGGCAGGGGTGACATCTGATCACTGAACATTATCATGCACACAGGTATAAAGACCAGTAGCCAAGATGTGGCTGGTTACTTGGCATCTTGGTCCAGCTGTTCATCAGACCAGTAGTCTCTGATGCTATCAATCAGGGGACCTTGGCCACTAAGGCTGAGGGTGGAAGGGTCAGGCCTGGAACCTGAGTTTCTGCTAAAGGCCAACAAACTCCCATAATACTTTGATAGTTGATTCAGCCTGAATTCCTTGGCTTCTACACAATGTCAGGAAAGGACAGCCACACTAAGGTTTCTGTTCTCTGAGAAGTCTCAAATTGGCTTGAGCAGATAGGAAATTAGCTCAATAAGTTCAAGTCCAAAAGGGTTAGAAGTAAATTCTTCAGGTTTTTCTAACCTGTTGTTCACAGTATCCAGGGAGGTCCCCAGTAGGTTGAATGACTGACTGCACTGACAGCTCAGGCAACAGGTGTTCCTGTCCACAGCCACCAAGGAAGGACAGTGTAGCTCTCTATAGCTGGCACTCTACACCTCTGCAGTCCACAATTTTGTCCATCTGCTCCTGAGGTATTCATTGAAGGGGGGTTACTAAGAGTGGCACATGCCAGTGCAATAGCTTGGATAAATGACTCCCAAAGGCCCACGTGTTAAGAGCTTGGTCCCCAGGCTGGAGAGATGGCTTAACAGTTAAGTGCTTGCCTGTGAAGCCTAAGGACCCTTGTTCGAGGCTCGATTCCCCAGGACCCACATAAGCCAGATGCACAAGGGGGTACATACATCTGGAGTTCATTGCTGGAGGCCCAGCGCACACATTCTCTATCTGCCTGTTCCTCTGTCTGTTGCTCTCAAACAAACAAAAAAAAAAATGGGGGAAAAAAAAAAGCTTGGTCCTCAAGGTGCTGCTAGTGGGAGGTACAATGAACCTTTAGGAGATGGGACCAACTAGGAGGTCATCTTGGGAGTATGCCCTTGAAGGGACTGTGAGACCCAGGCCCCTTCTTTGCTCTCTTGCTTCTGGCTTGTGAGGTGAGTGAGCAGTTTGTTCTACTGTGTGATTCTGTCATTGCCATTCACCATCTCTAGCCCCTTTGTGGAGGCACAAAGCAACAGTTTGATCTTGAACTAGAAACTACAAAACTATAAGCTAAGCCTTTTCGCTCTATAAGTTAACAACCTCAGGTATTCTGTTACAGTGATGGAAAGGTGACTAATACCAATCAGTGGGGACTGGGGAATCATTTCAGTAGTCACCCTCTGGCTTAACTCTGGGAAGAACACTACAGATTCACTAAATGGAAGGGTTATGCCTTGTGATGGACTTGGGGTGATCTGCAATATAATACTTAAGAGGTGGGCTGCGGAAGAGGGGCAGATAGAATGGAAAAGCCAAAGGAAGGGGACGACTTACAATGCAACTGTCCAGACAGAAATTGGCCTTGATATCCATGACCTTACAGTGCCTAGCAATACCTTTGCAAGACCCTCATAATAGAAGTAAAAGATGATGACATCAAATTAAAAGAGAGACTAATGGAGAGAGGGAGGGGATATGATGGAGATTGGAGTTCTAAAGGGTTATGGGGGCAGGGGAGGGAAATATCATGCATTTTTTGTATGTAAGTATAGAAGTTTAATAAAAAAAAATTTTTTTAAAGAGGTGTGGGCTGGAGAGATGGCTTAGGGGTTAAGGTGCCTGCCTCCTAAGCCTAAGAACGCTGGTTCCAATCTCCAGTGGTTCCAATCTCCAGGTCCGATGTTTAGCCAGATGCAAAGTGATGCAAGGGCGCAATGCCGCACTTGACCACAAGGGGGTGCACACATCTGGATTTTGTTCTCAGCATTCTGTCTTCCTCTCTCTCCCTCCCTCCCCCCTCCCTCTCCAAAAAATAAAAATAAAAAATATTTTAAAAATTTTTTTTAAAAGAGGTGGGCTGGATGGATGGCTTAGCAGTTAAGGCACCTGCCTCTGAAGCCTAGGGATCCATGTTAGACTCTGTAGATCCCACGTAAGCCAGATGCACAAAGGTGAGGCAAGCGCAAGGTTGCATATGCGTACAAAGTGGCACAAGCATCTGGAGTTCGACTGCAGTGGCTAAGGCTCTGGAGTGCCAATTCTCTCTCACTCTTTCTTGCTCTCTCAAAAAAAAAAATACTTGGAGGTCAATTATGTGGGTCCTCTGTTAGATATATTTGCTAAATATTGAGTGTACTATAGAACTTTAAGATTCCAAATAAAATAACTGTTAAATCAGTGAGCAAACAATACTGATCTAACAGACTCCAAGGAAGTCTGTGTGATTATCAGCAACAAGTGCTAAGCATCTTGCATTTTGCAATTTAACACTTCCAAAGACCTGATAAGACCAGTGCTACTATTAATGCCATTTTGCAGATGAAGAGACTGGGAGTTGAAATAGATCATTTGCCTGAAGTCACACACTTGCAACTGGCAAGGCCAGGCCTAAGTGCAAAGCCACCATTGTGACTACTTCCCTAAGTGCTTCTCTCAAATGTGTGCACTGATAGTGAGAGTGGTTTTATGACACCTACAATGTGAATTGCTCCTAAAACTGCCAGAAATATCTGGCTGCAGAGGACCAGCCCACAGGGCCTTTTCCTCCACTCATCAAAAAAGAAAATTTAGATTTTGTCACTTAAAATCCATGCACATAATGCATATTTCAACATATTGTCAAGACAATACAATTCTATTTTCTACAGTCATATTCCTAATATTTACTTCAATGGCATATAGAAATATGGACACTTAAAACCAAAAGTATACATTTTTTTTTAGACAGTCTCCTTGTATTGCCCAACCTGGTCTTGAATTCTAGAGTTCAGGTGATTCTCCTACCTTAGCCAGGACTGTAAGAACGTGTTATGCCTAGCTTAAAAAAATTAACATATAAAAAATAAAATTTTTCTTTAGTCCCAGCACTTGGGAGGCAGAGGTAGGAGGACTGCTGAGAGTTCAAGGCCACCCTGAGAACACAGAGTGAATTCCAGGTCAGCCTGAGCTACAGCAATACCCTACCTTGAAAAACCAAGAAATAAATAAATAATTTTTTTTTCATTTTTCGTTTTTTCAAAGTAGGGTCTCACTCTAGCCCAGGCTGACCTGGAATTCACTATGCAATCTCAGGGTGGCCTTGAACTCATGGCGATCCTCCTACCTTTGCCTCCCAAATGCTGGGATTAAAGGCATGCGCCACCATGCCCGGCATAAAATAAATTTTTAACATATACTCTTATGTCATTCAGTATGACCAAAGGTGAGATTTTAAACTAAGGGACTTCAGACTAAGCACATTTTTCTCACTGATACAAGGAAATAGAGTAGAATGTCTATGATGAATTTATAAGCAGTAACCCAATAAATTGATCAATTACTTTACCTTCTCAAACCCTTAGGGCTATGCACTGTGTATGAAAAACATGTTGGAAGATTATGTTAGCAGATGTTTTGAGAGTTGGCAACAAGTCTTGTTCGGGAAGGAAATATTCATACCTACTTACCATTACCAGTTCTCAGTGGAAGTCAGTCCATTTGTTCACAGAGCACCTCAGTTTCCAAGGAAGGAAACTTGTTTTCAGCAATGAAATCAAACCAGTGCAAGCAATGTGCCCAGAGCCAGTGCACATACAGAAGCAGAGTAGTGTGTCCAAGAGGAAGGCCCACAGATTTGCAAAATTAAAGGCTGCCTTAGACCAGCTAGAGAAGGAGGCTGCCAGGGGCATTCCTTGGGGTCCAGACTCTACCCCTTGGCCTAAATCAGCCATCCCTAAGCCTGCTTGGCCCAGGGCTCCCTCTCTGATAGATGACAAAAACAGATAAATGATAGATACAGAGTGCCACCCAGGCATCTGTTTTCTCCAAATGCTTTAGGGAGGTTTGCCTACAGGCAGGGTGGGGATGAAAGGAGAAGAGGAGGTGGTAGCTTAGCTGCTTGTAAGTGATGAATAAAATCTTAAGTCAATCTTTGGCTGTACACACACACTCTGTCACCAGGCAGTCTGTGGTGACACCATTTATACAAGGTGTGCCAGCAGTGTATGTTCAGATCTTTAGCAGAAGTGAGATCCAAGGGGATCTGAAAGGCAAGAGCCAGAATTGGTATTGGGCAGATTGGATTTTAGAATTCAACAGTATGCCAATATTACAGAAGTAGTAAATATCTGAGGGACAGTCTAACTGCAGTTGACATAAGATCTCCAAGTTGCCTCCACAATACCCTGGTCATCAAAGAAGTAATTTTTTCTTTTTTGTTTTGGTAAGAAGGTTCTTCCTCGTAAAGACTATTCAGTGCTGTCAGACTGTTCACAATGCAGAATGTGAGCCAGTCTCAAGTTCAGTTTTGATCCTCTTCTGATTGTCTCTAAAGGGTGGTGTTAGGATTGATGGACATGGCCAGTGGGGAGAGGAGAGGCGGTACTTCCACAAGAGCAAGGGAGACGCTGGTAATAAAATCCCTATGAAGAAAGCACTATTGCTGGACCATGGTGGTGCATGCCTTTAATTGCAGCACTTGTGAGGCAGAAGTAGGAGGATTACCGAGAGTTCGAGGCCACCTTGAGATACATAGTGAATTCCGGGTTGGCTTGGGCTAGAATGAGACCCTACCTTGAAAAATGAAAAGGAAAAAAAAAAGCACACCAACAAGGATGTGTAGTATAACGGAGCCAGGCTTTTAAACCTCTACTAGCAGTTTGCTTCCCATGCATGACTCACACTCAGAAGAGAACAGGACATAGCAGTGTACCTTCACTGCCTTTCAGGACTATTATATGAATTTTTTGTTTCAATCATGTGTATATGCATGCTACCCTGAAATAAGAAACACGAATTGTGTGTGTAGTACATGGTGGGAGGGTTAGTGTTAGGTCTTTAACATGCTATGCAAGCATTCTATCATTGACCTATATTCCCATATCCCCAGCCTTTTTTTTTTTTTTCCAGGTAGGGTTTCACTCTAGCCCAGGCTGACCTGGAGTTCACTATGTAGTATCAGGGTGACCTCAAACTCATGGCGATCCTCCTACCTCTGCCTCCTGAGTGCTAAGATTAAAAGAGTGCGCCAACATGCCCGGCTTCTTTGCTTTTTTGAGACAGGTCTTGCTAAGTTACCCAGGCTGGCCTTGAACTTGTAATGTACCTGGCTAAACCTTCCAAGTAGCTCAGATTATACACTGGACCTACTATGTCTGGCTATATTAATTATTGATATACAATATACACTTTAAGACCCTGGTCATGATTTTAGGGTTCAGACATACAGTATATGCTCAATCAAGACCTGCATCCCACCCCTAAAAAAATTTCAATTTATATATATAATTTGAGACAGACAGAGAGAGACAGAGAATGGGTGCGCCAGCAGCCACTCAGCTGCTGTGAACGAACTCCAGATGTGTGCACCCCTTGTGTGCGTGTGCGACATTGCTCACTTGTGTCACTTTTGCATCTGGCTAAACGTAGGACCTGGAGAATAGAACAGGCATTCTTAGGCTTTGCAGGCAAGTGCCTTAACCACTAAGCCATATCTCCAGCCCCAATTTTATATTTTCAATGGCTTCATAATAAAGCATCACAAAAATTCTTTTGATCAGAAACTGAACACTATAATAAAGAGATTACAAATTAACAAAATCCTCCAGGAGTTGAGAGCTGCAAGTCTTACATAAGTTTACATAATGTTTTCGAGTATGGGGATACATGTGTTTGAGAGGCTGAGACAGAAACATCACAAGGTGTAGGTCAGTCTGGGCTACACATACAGTGACACCCTGTGGTAGTTTGAATGGATGTGTCCCAATAGATAAAGGAGTTTATTAAAGATTGTAATTTAGATGTGCAGCTACCTGGCTGGGCTGGAGGAGGTGTCACTGTGGGCAGATCCTAGGGCCCAGCCCTAAGGCAGATCTGAATTCCAATCTAAGATATGCAAAGAGCCAAAGTTCTGCCTGGGTTCCTGAAGTGTGCATACTTATGACACTGTGGTGGTTGCTTTTGGTTTTTCTCTCTCTGCTTGGTCCTGTAAAGGGGAGCCAATTTCTTCTGCCATTATGAAACTTCCCCTGGATCTGTAAGCATCAAGGTAATTTCTTTCCTCCCTCCCTCCCATACCTGTGACTGGTTCGGAAGTTCATCCCAGAGACCTGAGGCTGTCTACCACACACTTTCATCTAAAGCAAAATACAACACATTTTCACCTTCAGGGTAAGGCATCATGAAAGTCAATTCACATCCTCTCCATAGGTGGACAGAGGAAAAAGGGAATGAGGATTCAGATGTAATTTTCTAGGTATTGTATCAGAGTCAGGGCTGAACCAGTTAGAGCGACATCGAAATAAAGAGACTATACGACCTCAACAGCAGATTGTTCTTTATTGGAGAGCAAGCAAACGGCCCATTCCATGGATTTGAGGTTGCCACACTCAGAAGCAGCTGAACTGTATATGTAAAGGAAGGGACAACAGGTTGCGGAATGGGGGAAGGGAGAGGGGAAAGGAATGTAACAGGGCCACTTTTTTGTTGACTTTTTAAAAATGTTATTTAACAGAAGAGAGAGAGAGAGAGAGAGAGAGAGAAAATGGGCATGCCAGGGACTCCAGCCACTGCAAACAAACTCCAGACATATGCACCACCTTGTGCATCTCACTACTGTGGGTCCTGGGGAATCAAACCTGGGTCCTTTGGCTTTGCAGGCAAATTCCCTAACGGCTAAGCCATCCTTCCTGCCCCTTTTGTTGACTTTTTTCCCAGGTAGGACTCAGGTTTTGTATGGCTCCTGTGCCAGTGACTTATCAGGTTGTGGTTTGAGAAGTTATTTACAACCCAAAACAATTTCCTCTGTGCTAAAGCCTGTTCCAGAGCTAGCACATCCCAGTAATTTCTGTGACTCTAACGATTACTGGGACCCCAGACTTATTAATCATTACAGGTATTGTCAACAGCTGTCTCCAAAATTCTGTCTCATGGCAAAGTATAGGCAATAAGCTGTGTGCACCTTAGAATTCTTGTTAACAGATGAGCAGACCAGGATGTAAAGGACTTTTATCTCAAAGATAGCTGTGGCCCTTCGTGTCTAATGTCTGCACCTGACAGCCCCAAACCGAGCCACACTAGCATCCATGAATGTGTAATGGAGCTATCCTGAAGTGAGCTGTGACCTACACAAGAAAATAAAGGATTCCTAGATCTTTATGGTAATTGGGGCTATGCCTTAAAGCATGGGACCTGATTATTCCAACATTCATAATTATGGAAGATATTATAGGAATAAAATTAGACAACTCCGAAAAATATAACTATTTTACTACCCTGGGTGATTCTGAGTCTTTGTGGGACCAGGTGAAAAAGGAACATTTGTTTTCACTGTAACAATATCACTAATTTTTCTTAAACCTAATCCATAAAAATCCTGCATTTTTCTAATTGCCAAAATATTACTGTCTTATCCTGCAGGTCCATCCCTCACTAAATAGGATGAGACACAGATCCTCTAATGAGGTGGGAATTGTCTTCTAAAAAATATTTTTGGGGCTAGAGAGACGGCTTACCCTCATTTAGCCAGACACGTGACACAAGCACACAATGCCACACTTGCCCACAAGGGGCACACACATCTGGAGTTCATTCCCAGCAGCTTAAACAGCCCTGGTGCACCCATTCTCTCTGTCTCCTCCTCCCACTCCCTCTCTCTCTCTCTCAAAAAAAAAAAAAAAATATATATCTATCTATCTATCTATCTTTAAACAGCCCTTGGAAGGCTGAGTTTTGAGGCTAGCCTGGGCTCTAGAGTGTGACCCTGTCTAAAACAATTGTTGGAGTTGAGGAATGTGATTTGGCCATAGAGCATGTACCTAACATGCATGAGGCTGTGTTCAATCTTCAGAACCAAAGATACTATTAACTGTAACAGCAATAACTTTGTTCAAGACAAGGGGTATGGCTGAAAATGACTAAACTTCTGCCTCCCCCAAGAGCTGGTATTATAGGTTGTTTTTCTCTAGGTATATACCTTGATATTTTAAGCTTCCACTCTGAAAATTATTGTGTATGTGTTCTTTGTATGTATGTATATATGTATGTATGATACAACATAGTAATTTTGTGTGTTTTTCACGGTAAGGTCTCATTCTAGCCCAGGCTGACCTGGAATTCACTATGTAATCTCAGGGTGGCCTCAAACTCATGGCGATCCTCCTACCTCAGCCTCCTGAATGCTGGGATTAAAGGCGTGCACCACCATGCCCAGCCAACATAGTAATTTTTGGTATTTTATTTCTGGAGGAAGTCATAGTAAGTTATTTGCTAATAGCATATTTCAAAGTTGAATACATGTTTAGAGGCAGGTAGTGAAGCTCAGTGGTACAGTGCTTACTTAGCATGCATCCCCAGCACAACAAACATTCAAAGTTGTCAGTTCAGGATTTAAGTTGGGAGCAGCAGCTTTTTTGAATGCCTGTTGGCCACTTACAAAAGTACTTTCAAGCCAGGCGTGGTGGCACACCTTTAATCCTAGCACTCAGGAGGCAGAGGTAGGCGGATCACTGTGAGTTTGAGGCTAGCCTGAGACTACATAGTGAGTTTCAAGTCATCCTGGGCTACACCAAGACCCTACCTCAAAAACAAACAAAAGTACTTCCACATGCTACACCCAACAGTACCCTGCAAGGTGGTGCACGTGTTAGTGCCCTTAGCAAACAGACTTGAGGATGTCTGGTGGTCAGTGCTGCAGCCAGTGCTGGCGAATCTGGAACAAGGAAAGATGGCCAGGTGCTTTCCTGAAGCCAGGGCCACCTGTTAATGGCCATTAATTTTCAGTTATGTGGAAACTGGCCCCACTGATTAAAATTCTGATCTACTGACAACGTAAGTCATCATGGAAACGTTCACTGACAAATCAAAATTAATGTTGAAATCTGGGGCCCCAAGAAACACATTATTATTCAGTCCCAGAATTAGTTGGGAGCAGCATTCATATGGTGGGCCTTGTTTCTTGAAGCTATTTCCAGCCACTGCTGAAAGACAGGGGAAATGAGTGTCTGAGCACTGTGTGTTCAAAGCTGAAAATCCCAAGGGACTCTGGAACACCCAGGTACCTACTTTAACTGTGACTGAGCCTGGCAAATAAGGTGGAGACCTGCCATGACTTAAGTGGCTGGGCACAAGCACTGTAAAATGTAGAAGCACAGAGGTGCACTGGGAATGGGTAACGTGCCTGAGGCAGGCTAGGGGTACCTTGAGGTGACTTCTGAGCTGGGGCTGGAACTAGAAGGGGGTTGCTTCAAGGGAAAGGGGCTGGAGAGGTCTGTGCAGGCAGACAGCAGAATGAGCAAAGTGTGTAACAAGGCCAATGAAATGCTCTGGGAATTGGGATAGTCTGGAATTGGAGTGCAGAAAAATAACAAGTGTCTGGGACCAGGTCATTCTGGGCCATTGAACTTGTTTATAGATTCTGCTAAACTATGGGTGGGGAGGATTGGGAACAGTTTTAGAAAGATTACTCTGGTCCTCTAAAGATGAACATGATTGGTTCTATCAAAGCTGCTCCACTGCAGATCCCTTCTTAATATGTACTTCATAGCGGCTTTGTACCCCGCCCGCCAACAGTGTTCTGGGACACATATTCCTTCCCCTAAACCTGAAGACTTTGGTGATGGCATAGGAAGTGACTGAGACAAAAATGAGTTTTCCTTGCGACTTACTCCTGGGAATGCATCCACCACGCTGTGAGGAAGCTAGGGCCACATGCAGATGTTCACACTGACCGCATCAACTCAACACAGAAAACTTGCTGAGGACTCCAGCAAATGGGGGGGGGGGTATAATCAAGTAGTTCATAATCTGTGGTCTACACGACACACTGATAAGAGTGTCGCTAACACTTGACATTGAGGATTAATAATGCTTGCACCCTCACGTCAAAATTAAGAAATCTGCATGGAAGCCGGGTGTGGTGGCACACGCCCTTAATCCCAGCACTCAGGAGGCAGAGGTAGGAGGATCGCCATGAGTTCGAAGCCACCCTGAGACTACATAGTGAATTCGGGGTTAGCCTGGGCTAGAGTGAGACCCGACCTCGAAAAACTAAAAGAAATCTGCATGGAAAAACCTGCCAGTCAAGATCCGAGGCCACGCTCCTTACCGAACTTAAATCAGTGTTTGCCAAAGGTCCTTTACACACCTGCCGTTTATTTTCAAACTACTGCGAAGGGGAGGGGCATGAAATTGCAAAAGCCTGGTTTGGGATCCTGCGTTGGAAGTATACAAATATAGGCCCAGGGCATCTCCAACACTTTGCATGCACAGACAGAAGCTGGGGCACATGGCACCTCTAAAAAGCTATCCCTAGCGTGGAAGGCACCAAGCGCTCAGTACCCACCCTGTGCCACCACCACCACCACCACCACCACCCCTTCCGACCCGCAACACTTCCAAAGTCCCGGCGTGGAGCCAGTCGGGGCCGCTTCTTCCATCAACAGACACTTTTCCAAGTCCGCAGGCTCCGGGGCTCGGCAGGAGGCCGGATGGAGGCCCGTCACCGCGGGCGCGGTCTCCCGGCCATGTAACGGTGCGCCGCGGCCACAGGTTTCAACCCTCCGCCTCGGCCTTTTCGGACTCCATTGTCCCCGTGCTCCGGCGAGCCGCGCCGCGCCATTTCCAGCACCTGCCCGCAGCCGAGGCCCCACAGCCCGGTGGCGGAGGAGGCGGCGGCCGTCACCGCAGCGGCGGAGCCTCGGCGGCGTTCCGGTGCGCGCACGCGCTCAGCCAATCGCGTGCTCGCCCGCCCCCCGCCGCCGCGGCGAAGAGGGCTGGCGCCGGGAAGAGGAAGAGGAACATTTGCCCTCCTCCTCCTCCCAGCGCGCGGGCGGGCGGGCGGACGACGACGACGACGGCGGCGGCGGCACCGGGGTCACGAACTCTGACCTTTCACTGACAAAAAAAAAAACAATAACAAACCCCCCATTCCCCGCGACCCCGGCGGCGCCCTCTGGGGGCCCGTCCCCTCCCTTCCCCTCCGTTGCCGCCGCCGCCGTCTCCGTCGTCGTCGCCGCCGCCGCCCGGTTCCCGTGGCTGCTGTCGGAGGCGTTCTCGGCCTGCCGTCCCCCGCCAAGCCCCGCGGGCCCCGGGGCTCGTCCCGGCAGGCCTTCCCCCCCCTCCCCGACCCACACCCCGCTCCCCGCCCTGCCCTCCGCGCCGGGGGGCGTCCGCCGCAGACACGGGAACTGCTTCGAAGCCGCTGGAGCAGCGCCCGACGCTGAGGTAAATGCGGAGGGGGGGGACAAAAAATAAATAGTAATAATAATAATAAGCGGGGAGGGGACGGAGGAGATCCTCGCTCAGGGCCGCGGCGGAGGGGCGGGCCTGCGCGGACATGGAGGCGCCGCGGCGACGGCTGAACCCGACCTTTTTACCTTTGCCATGGGGCGGTGGCGGCGGCGGCGCTTTGCATAGTGGGCCGGGCCGCGCCCTCCCCCTCCCTCCCCTGCCGTCCCCTCCCCTCCGCGCCCGCCCGCCCGCCCGCCCGCCAGCCAGCCAGCCCGAGGCCGAACGAGGCGAGCAGGCCGCCCCTGCCCGGTCGGGCCGCGCGCGGGGAGGTGGGGGTCGGAGGGGGACGGCCGCGGCCCCGCCTCAGCACGGGCCCTCCGCCAGCGCCGCCATCTTGTCCTCCACCGAGACCAGTCCCGCCTGGGCCGAGCGCGAGCGTGCCGTCCGCTTCCTTCCCTCTCTCTCGCCGCTCCCTGGGCTCCTCACCCCTGCGTGCCCGCCTGCCGTTCACTGACACCCCGACCCAACCGCCGTTTTTGGTTTTGTTTTTTTTTGGGGGGGGGTGGTTGTTTCCCCCCCCCCCAGGGCAGGGTGAAGGAAAGGCGGGTGCGGGGTGCGACCTCGTGAGTGACGGAGGAGCTGACCAATGGACGCCCGGGTTGGAGGGCCGGGGGCGGGGAACGAGCGGAGCTGTGGGACTGGGGCCGCCAAAGTGGTGCGGCGGGTGTCTGCGGGCCACGGCGCGCTGTCTGTGCAACCTGGACGGTCGTGGAGGTCTCGGCCGGGCTTTCCCGCGCCGGCCCGGGCCGAGTTCCGGCCTAAGGCTCGAGAGGGTCTGTTAAATAGGCAAAGGCGTTCTTGGCCTGGCTCGATTATTTGAGGGGCCCGGCCGTTCTCAGAAATGGAATCCAAACTCTTTGTGAACCTCAAAGTAATATAAAAATGGTGTTATTGAGTTGTTTTTTTTTTTTTTTTGAGGTAGGGTCTCTTTGTAGCCCAGGCTGACCTGGAATTCACTATGTAGTCTCAGGGTGGCCTCGAACTCATGGCAATCCTCCTACCTCTGCCTCCCGAGTGCTGGGATTAAAGGCGTGCGCCACTACACCCGGCTCTATTGGGCTTTAAAAAAAAATTAAATATTTTTATTTATTTGATGAAGAGGAGAGACATGGAGCGACAGGACCTAAAGCTACTACAAAGGAACTCCAGACACATATGCCACCTTGTGCATGTGGCTTACGTGGGTCATGGGGATTCGAACCTGGGTCCTTTGGCTTTGCAGGTCTTAACTGCTAAGCTATCGCTCCAGCCCGGACTTGTTTTGTTTTATCTTTTTTTTTTTTTTTTCCTTGCGCTGACGAATAGCTCTACCCACCGAACTAGCCCAAAGATGATATTATTATTAAAACTAGGACGTGGAGCCACCTGGAGTGGAAAGCTTCAGGGCTTAAGGAGAAACAAAAATCTGAGTTCATTCTCTTCTCATTCGCTTATTAAACACACGTGTTTAGTTTGGGTACTAAGGATACATCTAGAAAGCCTAGTTGGTCCAGGCAACAGTACCCCCAGTTGGATGGTTTTTTTGGGGGTGGGTAAAAAGTCAGCTTCAGAGAGTGGTCAGTTCTGTAAAAGAAAACAAACTGGGTAGTGTGTCTAAAAAGACCTGAGGAAGCTAGTTAGATTGGAGGAGAAGGAAGGCTTCTCTGAAGATGGGATAATTTTAAATGAAGGAGCCCAAGAAAAGGATGGACTTACAGATAACAGCGTCCAGAAAGGTGGGAAGGGAAGGCTTTGAAAGTAATGCATACATTCTGAGAGAAAAGCCTCAAAAAAATCACTTTATTTACAGCTTTGAGTCCTTTTCGGCTTATATCCAATCCGTCAAATATTTGTTGATCGCAATAATACCCCAGTGCTAAGCTGGGAATACAAAGATGACTGTGATACTGACCCCTAAATATATGTGCATGTAGGGCTGAAGAGATGTCTTAACTTTAAAGGCACTTGCTTGCAAGCCTGACAGTCTGGGTTCTGTTTCGGTACTCACATGAAGTCAGATGCACAAAGTGGCACACGTGCCTGGAGTTTGTTTGCAGTGGCAGGAGGCCCTGGCCCACCCATTTATTCTCATTCTATCTCAATTAAAATATTTTATATATAAGTGCATATAATTCTACATATGAACTTTTTTCCTGTTTCTGGACACATACATAAAATATAGCCAGAAGCTAAACTGTGTGGTTAACAGCTCAACATTTACTAAGCAATGTGATTTTAGATAAGTTAGCTTATCTTGAGCCTCAATATACTCTGAATATAATAGAACCTTCCCTCTAGAATTGAAGGCTACATGAGTTAGTGTAAATAAAGAACTTGGGTGCCTGGCACTTAGTAAATACTCAGTAAAAAATTGTCATTTTGAAGCACTAGTTCGTTTATGGGCATTGGACTAATTAAGTGATATAAATATTTTTAGTGTGGTACAGGAGCAAAGCACTGGGACTTGACTCATGTTTTCAGCTAGTTATCTGGCATCTTATCCAAAAGTTTGTTTAGAAAACAAAGTCACAGAGGCTGGAGAGTGGTTAATGTGCTTATTTGGAAAGCTGAAGGACCCAGGTTTGATTTCCCCAGGACCCACATAAGCCAGATGCACAAAAAGTGACACATGTGTCTGGAGTTTGCTTGCAGTGGCTGAAGGCTCTGGCATGCCCATTCTCTTCCTCCCTCCCTCTCCCTTTTGCTCTCAAATAAAAACAAAGTCAAATAGTACAAAAATATTGAGTGCTTTATAGTTTACAAGTTTTATATTCTGTTCCTCTCCTTTATAGCTTTTATCTCACTTTGTAATTATGTGATTGCTTGATTAATAACTATCACCTTTAGGTTATGTATCTAGTACTTAATGGAATACTTGACACTTTATTAAGTGAATTAATTTTTGATAATTGATGATATCATTAATAACTAAAATGCTGTACATTAATAAATGCTTTTTTTCTGGCTTACAGTTTTTTTTTTAATTAAGTAGAAATTTTGTATGGACACATCGTGTGTTGGTGCCATCATTCCTCTCCTCCGTGCCCCCACTCCACTAGGGCCTTCCTCAATGGGATTGCTGGTATTCACCATGAGGTTGTAGGTTATGAGTTGTGAGAGCAGCAGTCAGTCATTGTAAGGGGATGGGGGCAGTGCCTCTGTAATCTCTCTTACACTGTGGCTCTTACCATCTTTCCACCACCTCTTCCACAAAGTTCCCTAAGCTGTGGTGGGTGTACTTTAAGTCTCCTTTAGTGTTGAACTCTCAGCAGCTTCTGGGTTTCTGCTTTGGTACGTTTTGAGTATCTTCAATGTCTCCATCACCCTGGTGCAGGTTGTCAGACTTGCCATGGAAGCAGCACTCTTGGTTTCTTCTGTGGTTTCACCTAGGCCCTAACTGCTGTGTCGGGTGGTTTATCTCCTCAGTTCCCACTGCCTTCTAAAAAAAAAAAACAGATTCTGTTCCTAGGAGCACACTTCCCAATAAATGCCTTTTACAAACAGTGATCCTCCTACCTTGGCCTCCAGGAGTGTGCCACCACTCCCAGCCATGTGTTTCCTTATTTTTTTATAGACAAGAAACAATTATTTGAATTACTAGTTTAATTCCATTAAAGTCAAAAAGTCCTCCCCCCCCCCCCGCTCTCTCTCTGTCTATCTTTGCTTGCTAATAAATAGAATTTTTTTGTTTTGATTTGTTTTGTTTTTCGAGGTAGGGGCTCACTGTAGCCCAGGCTGACCTGGATTGGACTTCACTATGTAGTCTCAGGGTGACCTCAAACTTAAGGTGATCCTCTTGTCTCTGCCTCCCAAGTGCTGGGATTAAAGACATGAGCCACCACACCCAGCTTTAAATAGAATATTTTTTTAAAATAGTAACAGCCAGGCTTGGTGGTGCATGCCTCTAATCCCAGTACTCAGGAGGCTGAGGTAGGAGGATCACTGAGTTCAAGGCCACCCTGAGACTACCTTGTGAATTCCAGGTTAACCTGAGCCAGAGAGACTCTACCTTGAAAAGCCAAAATAAAATAAATCCAATTTAAAAATAGTAACAGTCACAGTTTCATTTAGTTCTTTGTTTGCTTTTGGATGTTTTCTGTCCTGAACTTCAAAGGTTTTTAGAACCTGTTGTTGATACCAAAATTGAACACTTGATTCAAATCTTTGAGTTAATTAAGTAAGATAACCAAAGAACTAATAGTTTCATGGAGGTTTTATCTTACATCATTAAACTACTTACCTATTGCTTTTCAATATCCATATTCACTGTGACCTTGAAGTTTAGATTTTGATCACACCTTTAGTAAAAGAAGAAAAGCCCTATATCAGCAGCCCCTCACTGTTTGCAAAGTTGTAGGAAGTTGCAGGGGGGAAGAATGGGGGAGAGTGAGTGAGTATGGGTGTGTCTGGGCATCTTGCCACTGCAAACAAACTACAGATGCATGCTCCCCTTTGTGCATCTGGCTTTATGTGAGTACTAGGAAATTGAACCCAGGCCAGCAGGCTTTGCAAGCATGTGCCTTTAACCACTTAGCCATCTTCCCAGTTTTGAGTTTGTTTTGTTTGAGATACTGCCCAAGCTGACTTCCAGGCCCTGTGTCAGCCCCAGAGCAGTTGGGATTGCAGGGCAGCTATATACTACCATGCCTAAGTTGGGAAGTTTCAAGGAGACAAGTGACAGTGTGGTGTGCTAGAAGGTGGGCTGTGGAGGATGAAAAACTTGGCTACAGAATTTTGTCAGTAGCCTTTTTAAGGCTTATACACTCCCTATTTGGAATTTGGAAAAGAGGGAGCCAACTTTTAGATTGGATGGTTATCTGTTGCTCCAGTGATTTTGTAAACAAAGTGGAGCTCTGCTTTTCAACTATGTCTAGCTTTCTGGGTGGCTGCACATACTGAGGACTGCCTTTGAGCATTTAACTCTTGAATTTTCTCACCTGTGTGCCATTGGCTCCTTTAGTCCTGAAGCATATTAATAAGTACCATCAGGGAATTAACCAGGATAATCCTCACAGACATGCTGAGGCTAACTGTGGTAGAAAAGAAGCTAAAAATTGAACTGATTCACTGAATTACTGTAAGAGTTAATTGCTGAGCAGCTAAACTCACCTTTGTCAACAGATGAGAAAATCCCAGGCTGGAGAGATGGCTTAGCAAGTGTGGAAAGTTGACTATGGAAGACTGAAGCAGAAGGATTTCCATGAATTTAAAGCTAGCCCAAGGCTACATGATAAGTTCTGGGCCAGCTTGAACTAGAGTGAAGCCCTATCTCAATAACAAAAAAAATGCTGGGGAGATGGCTTATTGATTAGAGGCACTTGCAAAACCTGCTAGCTCAGGTTCAGTTCCCCAGTACCCACATAAAGCCAGATGTGCAAAGTGACACATGAGTTTGGAATTCATTTGCAGTAACTTTGTGCACCCATGATCAATCAATTAACCAGTCTGTCTATTTCTGCTTGCAAATAAATTTGGTTTGTTTTTCGAGGTAGGGTCTTTCTCTAGCTCAGGCTGACCTGCAATTCACTATGTAGTCTCAGGGTGGCCTCAAATTCATAGTGATTCTTCTACCTCAGCCTCCTGAGTGCTAGGATTAAAGGCATACCCTGCCACACCTGGCTCACAAATATTTTAAAAAGTAGATGTAGGCCTGGAGAGATGGCTTAGCAGCTAAAGCGTTTGCCTGCAAAGCCAAAGGATCCTTCTTTGATTCTGCAGGACCCACGTAAGCCAGATGCACAAGGGGGCGCATGCATCTGGAGTTTGTTTGCAGTGGCTGGAGGCCCTGGCATGCCCATTCTCCCCCCCCCCACCTCTTTCTCTCTCTCAAATAATAAATATATTTTTTAAAAGTAGATGTGGTCTTGAAGCTCTTCAAGACCAGCATTATATCTGATGCAAACCCTTTCTACCCCCAATAAATTTTAGTGTGTCTTTTGCTTTATTGCTGATTACTAGGAACTTAAATACTGCTGGCTTTTTTCTATGGTGTATGATTACCTTTAACCCAATAGACTCATTTTTGTTTCTGTCACATTGCAGAACATGTATTTTCCTTGTTCATTTGAAGTCCAACCTGCCTGAAGGCTGTTCTCTATCATTCCCTCCTATCCTGTTGTTCCTTCCCTCTAGCCCTTTATCATTTTCTGCCACTTCAGGTAGCAGGGATGCTCCCATCTACAGATGCCTTAAGAACTGGCATTTTAAACATCAGAAACTATACCTAAAGGCAAGACAGCCCTGGGGACACAGCTCACCTAACAGGGCACAGTGATAGGGATGGGGAGTGGACATAGGAGACCAAGGCCTACCCCAGAGCATTGGCATGGGGTATTTGTTATGGGACAATTAGAAAGCAGTTTTCAGGACTGGAGAGATAGCTTAGCAGTTTAGGTACTTGCCTGAAAAGCTAAAGAACTTGAGTCCTCCAGATTCCATGTATAGCCAGACCTAACAGTGGCGCAAGCATGCAATGCCACACATGCACACAAGGGGCACACACATCTGCAGTGCCTTCATAGCCGCTGAAAGGCCCTGGCACCCATTCTTTCTCTCTCTCAATAAATAAAATAATAAAAATAATAATAATTAAAAAAAAGCAGGTTCCGGGCTGGAGAGATGGTTTAGTGGTCAAGGCACATGCCTGCAGAACCTAAGGACCTGAGTTCATTTCCCCAGTGCCCACATAAAGCCAGATGTACAAAGTGGCACATGCATCTGGTATTCATTTGCAGTGGCTGGAGGCCCTGGCATGCCCTATTTTCTCTGTCTCGTTCTCTGCTTGCAAATAATTAAACTAAATTAAAAAAAAAAGGCAGGTTCACCAGGCATGGTGGTGCATGCCTTTAATCTCAACACTCAGGAGGTAGAGGTAGGATCTCTGTGAGTTTGAGGCCAGCCTGAAACTACATAGTGAATTCCAGGTCAGCCTAGGCTAGAGTGAGACCCTACCTCAAAACAACAACAAGCAGATTTAATTTCAGAAGAGGGGGAGAGAAGGTGTACTCTGAGGCACTGCCCCCACCCTCATAGAGATTGGTGCATTCGTGAGCCCACAGTGATTTCCCATAATCCCACTGAGGAGGGCCTTCAGAATGGTGACAGGGTAGAAGGGGCATAAGATGGGCTGGAGAGATGGCTTAGCAGTTAAGGCACTTGCCTGCAAAGCCAAAGACCCATGTTTGATTCCCCAGGATACACAAGGTGGTGCATGCATATGGAGTTAATTGGCAGTGGCTGGAGGCCCTGGCAGGCCCATTCTCTCTCTCTCAAATTATGTTTTCTTAAAAAAAAAAAAAAAAAGTATAGCCTGATGAGACTATAACCAAATTGCAATATGTTCATATATATAAAGTTCTCCGTGTTTTTTCTTTTTAAAAAGGAGGGGGCTGGAGAGATGGCTTAGTGGTTAAGGCACTTGCCTGTCAAGCCTAAGAACCCAGGTTAATTCCCCAAAACCCATGTAAGCTAGATGCATATGGTGCCACATGTGTCCAGAGTTCGTTTGCAGGGCTAGAGACCCTGTTGTGCCCATTCTCCCTTTCTCTCTCAAATAAATAAAAATAAAATAAAATAAAAGCCAGGATCACACCCTGGCATTGCTATCCCTTGCCAGGAGTGAGAAATGAACTGTTCAGAACAGGAAGGGAATAGGTTAGTTCAGACTTCATTTTTCTTGGAAAATTATTTGATGGAATTTAGAGGGAATCTTATGATTTTAGTCAGAGAGGTTCAGTGTTTTCCACCTGCCTTGGTGGAGCTCATGGGTCGTATTCAGAAAGTATGCTAAAATTTAAATCATGCCTAGTTTGACACAGAGTGTATCATAGATGCCCAGGAAATCTGCTCGGCTTTTCTTCCAGCTGTCTATCCCTGACTTGTCTGCATTTCTATCACACTTGGACCTTTGGTAGGATGAGGAAAAGACATCCACAGTATGCAGGGGAACATTCTTTCCACAGAAAATTATTGAGTATCAAAATTATTGATAGCATAGGAACACCATGCCTGTGAAAGCCATTTGTTTTCCCTACTGTCTTCCCTTTGCTTCATTCCTCACTCCCAGCATGTGAGTGCTATCACTGTCCCTTTCTTGTTCTAGGCTCAGTGGGCTAAAAATCATATGGCCCCCCAAACTAAGTGATCTGTAGGTTTAATAACTGGTAGGCCTTTTTCTGTTGTTGAATATTTGTATTAAACCTTGATGGTTTTTCATTTTGATTTTTTTTTTCCAGGGAAAGTCTCAAATCTAACCCAGATTGACCCCAGAACTCATTATGTAGTCCAGGTGAGGCCTCTAAGTAATGGCAATCCTACCTCACTCAATCTCCCCAATGCTTGGATTATAGGTGTGAGTCACTATGCCCTGCTTAAATTTGATTTTTCAGTTTCTGATTTCAAATCCTAATCTATGACTTCAAATTTGGGACTCTTTATTCTCATATTTTATTCTTCAGGCTGTCCAAATTTTTCTAATTATATTTTCTCATGAGTATAAAAAAAAACTTCTGCCAGGTGCAGTGGTGCATGCCTTTAATCCCAGCACTTGGGAGGCAGAGGTAGGAGGAGTGCAGTGAGTTTGGGGCCACCCTGAGACTCCGTAGTGAATTCCAGGTCAGCCTGGGCTAGAGTGAAACACTACCTCAAAAAAAAAAAAAAAAAAAAAAAAAAACATTTCTGACAACTAGAGCATAATTAAGCTATATCAATAAATCCTATTCACTAGTATTTTACAAATAGTTATTAGATACTGATTTATTTTAAATATTTGTGGTATTTTATTCAGCCCTTTTATTTTGCCCAGTTGTGCAAAAGTGTGAATTATAAATGACTTGGTGTGTTTGTGTGAAACATACATATATAATTAAATCTCAAGTAGATCTTAAGACAAAATGAGACCTCTTCCTATCATTTCTTTTCTCTCTCCTTCCTTCATTCCCCTCCCTCCCTCTCTCCCTCCCTCTCCCTCCCTTCCTCTCCTTCCCATGTAACCCAGGCTGGCCTTCAACTAGCTATGTAACCAAGGATGACCTTGAACTTCTGGTTCTCCTGACTCTATCTCCTGAGTGATAGGATTATAGGCATGCACCACCATGTGGTACTGGGCAATCAAAATCAGGGCCTTGTGCATGCTAGGCAAGCACTTGTCAGTCAAGCCACACCCCAAGCTTGCCTTTCCTATTCATGATGCATATGTAGCAGCTTCAGTTTCTTCCTTCAGATTTTAATTTGAAAAAGTAAAATTTGTGCTGGAGAGATGACTTAGTGGTTAAGGTGCTTGTCTGCAAAGGCTGGCCTCAAACTCACAGCAATTACCCTACTTGCCTCCCAAGTGCTGGGACTAAAGGTGTGCACCACCACATCTTGCCTAATTGAAAACTGTTCCCTCATAATCTTCGCCCAGATCTCTGACTGTCATTTCCCTCTGTGATCTTTCTCTAATTTATTTTTTATTAAGTAGAAACTTTGTATGGACATATCATATGTTGGTACCATCATTTCCCTCCTCCCTGTCACCACTCCACTGAGGGTCTTCCTTAGTGGAATTGCTGGTATTCACCATGGAGTTACGGCTTATGAGTTGTGAGAGTACCAGTCAGTCACTGTAGGGAGGCAATGTCTCTGGATATTCCCTCCTACCCTGTGGTTTTTTCCATTCTTTCCTTGCCCTGTTCCTCAAAATTTCCTGAGCCTTGGTGGATGTTCTTTAAGTCTACTTTAGTGTTGAGTTCTCAGCAGCTTCTGGGTTTCTGCTTTGGTGCATTTTGAATATCCTTAGTGTCTAGTGTCTGTCTCCATCACCCTGGCCAGGGTTGTCAGGCTTGTCTTGGAAGCAGCACTCTTGATCATCTCGCCAGTTCCTCTCTGGTTTCACCTAGGCCCCAGGTGCTATTCGAGGAGTGGTTCTTCTCCTGCCAGTGAGTCAGATATCCTTATCTTGTTGATAGATTTTGGCATTATCACAGAAAAGAATTTCAGGGCTAGCCAACATGAAGCAGAGTTGGAATTTATTAAAAGATACTTTAGGGCTGGAGAGATGGCTTAGCAGTTAAGGCACATGCCTACGAAGCCTGTGGACCCCGGTTTGATTCTCCAGGTCCCACGTAAACCACATGCACAAGGGGGCACATGCATCTGGAGTTTGTTTGCAGCGGCTAGAGGCCCTGGCGTGCCCATTCTCCCTCTCTCTTTCCTTCTCTCTGTCTATAATAAATAAATAAATAATAAAAAGTAAAGAAATTTCTTTTTAAAAAAAGATACTTTAATACAGACTTTTAAGTACAAGTGTTAAGAGAAAGAAGCTCAGAAGAAAAGACACACCAGGGTGTCTAAGAGAAAGTTGAAGTTTATTAAAAGACATTTTTACATAGATTTTAAGCACACACAGAAGGAAAGTAAGATGTATCCAAGCATGATTAATGGGCTTCTCAAAGGAGAATTAAGTGTCTTAGCATTAGCTATTGGTATCTCAAGTTATAACTCAACTCAAAAGGAAGCCTTTTTTTTTTTTTTTTTTTTTTTTTTTTTTTAACTTTCGGTTTTTCGAGGTAGGGTCTCACTCTAGCCCAGGCTGGCCTGGAATTCATATGTAGTCTCAGGGTGGCTTTGAACTCATGGTAATCCTTCTACCTCTGCCTCCCAAATGCAGGCATGCACCACCATGCCTGTCTCTTTATGTCTTTCTTTGTTGATAATTGCTTGCCTTTTAACCTGTGGAGTGTGTTAGCACCTAGGCAGGGTTTTGCTTCTCATATTGCCACTGGTAACAGAAATAAAGTTGGTGATAGCGATCTAGTGCTCTGTCTAAAGTTGTTCTCACACCTTTCTCAGGTAGCTACCTTTTTTAAGCATACTGTGACTGAAAGCTGTCCAAAATGGTTATATAGTTCCCACCTTTCTGAGAAGTGAACCAAGCTATTACAATCCAGAAGACTTGACAATGAAGCCACCAAATTCGTCTTCATTTATCTTTGCCAAGAGATGTTTTGCTTCCTAATTGGTTTCTACAAATTAATTTTCATACTTTAAAGACACTGGTGTGTAGCATATCTAAATATACCTATTCTACTGACTCTGTCTTCTGTAGAAGACACAGTCTTATAAGTCAGTATCAAAGATGAATTCTGATTAGCAATATTTTTCAGTAGCCTGGTTTCTCCCCACCTGATAGAAGTTGCTGCATCTTTCCAAACAGGTTCTCTAATGATCTTGCTTCACCATGGCTACAAATATGGAGGGGCTGGTTCAGCACAGAGTGGGGACCCAACAGGTGGCTGAGGTGAGTGACAGGAGCTAGCACAATAGCTGGCACCTTTGCTTTTGAAAAGGAAGAAAAATTAGTGTGCTTGGTTATTTCAAAACAGTCCTGAGGAAGTCAGCACATGTTCCAAATTCAAAGCAGGATGCTGACATAGAAAAAATAAAAATGACAAGCTGGGCGTGGTGGCACACGCCTTTAATCCCAGCACTTGGGAGGCAGAGGTAGGAGGATCACCATGAGTTCGAGGTCACTCTGAGACTATATAGTGAATTCCAGGTCAGCCTGGCCTAGAGTGAGACCCGACCTCGAAAAACAAAAACAAAAGCAGTTGTTCCATAACGTTTGGATGAGTAGAGTGGCTGCATTACAATAAGGTGATTTGAAATTTTACCTTGAGCCCAAACTAACAGATTCTGATACTTATTATGAACCTACTTTGAATTCTAAGGCTTTGTCTTAGTTCCTCACATGTTCAGTACTTTATTAGAAATAAGGAATGGTGGAAGGTACTTTCAAGTCATTGACCACCTGCCATTGTCCTAAGTGCTGAATGTAATTACCTATGGTGAACCTTCCTTTAGTGATCACAAGACCTCATTAAAAACAACATAACTAAGCTGGGCATGGTGGTGCACGCCTTTAATCCCAGCACTTGGGAGGCAGAGGTAGGAGGATTGCCGTGAGTTCGAGGCCACCCTGAGACTACATAGTGAATTCCAGGTCAGCCTGAACTAGAGCGAGACCCTACCTCGAAAAACCAAAAATAATAATAATAATAATAATAATAATAATAATAATAATACATAAATAACATAATAGTATAAGATCATGTGAGGAAGGTGATCCTGGAGGAGGGTCTTGAATGATGAGCATTTGTCACACTTGGTAAGTGGAGTGGGAAAATTTGTGACAGGTTCTGAATAGGTTAACTTAAGTAGAAAATTTAGATAAAGGGGCTTGAGGCAAACTTGAAAAGCATAGTTAATCTGTCATCACTAATAACATACTTGGTTCACTCTGAACCAGACCCTATACAAGAGCTTTCACCCTTACAGTAACCTTTCAAGATTGGTAATATTGGCTCAAAGAGATGAATAATTAGCCAAGCGTTTGTAGCATAACTGAGATTGTGATCTAAATCTTTTCACTTTTCTTAAAGCTCCTGGGTCATAGTACAACCAGGTATCTTTAAAAGAGATATGATTTGCATTGTAAAGTATTTATCTAAGGCAAATAAAAATTTATCAAAGAATAAACATTCAGTGAATGTTGTTTGTTTATTGGAGAGAGAAAGGTGGGAGAGAAAAAGAGAGATAGAAAGAATGGGCATGCCAGGGCCTCTAGCCATTGCAAACAAACTCCAGACACATGCACCACCTTGTGCATCTGGCTTACATAGATCCTAGGGAATCAAACCTGTGTCCTTTTGCTTCACAGATAAGCACCTTAACCGCTAAGCCATCTGTCCAGCCCCTCAGTGAACTTTAAATCAATAAAAATGGTAAGCAGGGCTGGACAGATGGCTTAGCAGTTAAGGCACTTGCCTGAGAAGCCTAAGAACTCATGTTCAAATCTTCAGATCCCACATAGCCAGATGCACAGTGACACAAGTGCTCGATGTCACACATGTGCACAGGGGCGCACGCATCTAGAGCTCATTCACAGCAGCTGAAGGCCCTGGCACACCCATATTCATTCTATCTCTCTCAAAATAAATTTTAAAAAATGGTAAGCAGGGGCTGGAAAGATGGCTTAGCGGTTATGGCATTTGCCTGCAAAGCCAAAGGATCCCAGTTCAGTTCTCCAGGACCCATGTAAGCCAGATGCACAAGGGGACGCATGCATCTGGAGTTCATTTACAGTGGCTACAAGCCCTGGCATGCCCATTCTCTCCCCCTCTCTGCCTCTTTCTCTCTCTCAAATAAATAAATAATTTTTTTTTTTTTAAATGGTAAGCAGATTGTAGTAGTCAACTTCAGGCCAGACACAGCTTATGGGAGGAAGAAGGGATTTATTTGAAGCTTACAGATCCAGGGAAAGTTCTTTGATGGCAGAAGGAGCTGGCCTGCTTTCACAGATCCAAGCAGAGAGAAAGAAATAACCACTGCCTTCACCACAAGCAAGCATACTTCAGGATCCCCAGGCAAAGCTCAAGTACTTTGCTTATCTTTAGAGTGGAATTTCAAAGCCACCCCCATACCTTAGGGCTAGGCCCTAGGATCCACCCACAGTGACACCTCCTCCAGCTAGGTGGCTGCAGATCTAAATTACGAACTTTTAATAAAATCCTGAATATATTAGGGATCATCCATTCAAACTACCACACAGACCCGGGTGTGGAGGCTCACTTTTTAATCCCAGTTGAGGTAGGAGAATCCTCTGTGAGTTCAAAGCCAGTCTGGGCTATAGAATGAGTTCCCGGTTAGCCTGAGCTAGAGTGAGACCATGCCTCAAAACAAAAACGTTCAAATTTTTAGATCCACTATTAACTTTAAAACAGAAGTATAAGTAGTAAATCTTTTTTAACCTGCACATAGTAATTCATATTAACTATGGAAGAGGGAATTTAGATTTCATATTGGGGAGTGTGGTGCTGGGAATGGATCTCAGGGCCTTATGCATACTCAACCACAGATGTATATACCCAAACTCCAAATTTCCACATTTTTAATATTATACTTTTAAAGATCTAACAGAACTTAGAACTATGAAACTATTGAGGTTTGAATGCTATACTTATTTGTTGGTTTAATTTCTGATAAGAATAATTACCTAGAAAATAATTGTTAGTTTTTCAAATATTAAGAATTGTTTTATAATTCCTATTGAAGCTGAGCGAGGTAGTACATGCCTTTAATCCCAGCACTAAGAACACTGGGGTATGAGGATCACTGTGAGTTCGAGGTCCACCTGGTCTAGAATGAGACCCTACTTCAAAAAAGGAAGGAAGGGGGCTGGAGAGATGGCTTAGCAGTTTCTCCAGGTCCCATGTTAGCCAGATGCACAAAGGGCCACACATGTCTGGAGTTCATTTGCGTAGCTAGAGGCCCTGGTGTGCCCATTTTCCCTCCCTCTCTCTCTTTCCCTCTGTTTCTAATAAATAAATTTAAAAGCTTTAAAAAAAAAAAGGAGGGAGGAAAGGAGGTAGGTAGGTAGGTTTTCCTGTTCAAGATGACTTGGAGAAGAGTATTGGACACTGTGCTTGCCATTATTAATTCTTGAGAGGAAGAGGTTGTAAATTAATGTAAATTCTATGTACAAATTCAAAAAAATGCTAGCTGGGGCATTAGCTTAGTGAGTAAAGTGCTTGCCACATAAGTGTGAGGACCTGAGTTTTAATTTCCAGCACCCATGTAAAAGCCAGGTACAGGGGCTGGAGGGATGGCTTATCAGTTAAGGCATTTGCCTGTGAAGTCTAAGAACCCCAGTTCGAGGCTCAATTCCCCAGGACCCACATTAGCCAGATGCACAAGGGGACACACGCATCTGGAGTTTGTTTGCAGTGGCTGGAGGCCCTGATGCGCCCATTCTCTCTCTTTCTCTGTCTCTCTCACTTTTTCTCTGTCAAATAAATAAATAAAAATAATTTTTTTGTTTTTGTTTTTCGAGGTAGAGTCTCACTGTAGCCCAGACTGACCTGGAATTCACTGTAGTCTCAGGGCAGCCTTGAACTCATGGCAATCCTCTTACCTCTGCCTCCCAAGTGCTCCATCATACCTGGAAAAAAATAAAATATTTCTAGAAAGAAAAAAAGGCCAGGTACAGACAACATGCCCCTGTTGTTTCAGTGTTTAAGAAGCAAAAACAGAAGCCCGGAGCTTGTCAGCCAGTTAGTCTATCTGAATCAGTGAGCTCCAGGTTCAGTGAGAGAGATACTGTCCCAAAAAAATAAGGTGAAGAACAAGATGTGCCACCTCTGGTGACATGAATATTGCTCTTATGGCTAACCTGACAATCAACTCATGGGCAGTGGTGACAGATACAGTGATCTATCAAAACCTATTAAAACAGAAATCCAGAGGCTATAGAGAACTCAATACAAAATCAGATGGCCAACAGGCCTGCCATGGTTCAGGGAGCATTGTGGAAGAGGGGGTGGGAAGATTTTAAGAATGGGTAGGAATACTCTGAGGCAAGGTCCTCTGCTACCCTACAAAGACTGACTGAGGCCTTCATGACCCTACAGTGAGTACCATAACTCTACTGAGGAGGGCCTCCAGGGTAACGGGAGCTGGGGAGAGGGGATTAAAGAGTATAACCTGTTATAATTTAGATCAAATTTAAAAATGAAAAAAAATAAGGTAGAGAAAGCAATTAGAGAAAACACCTGGCACCAACCTCTGGCCTCCACAGGCACTTGCACACACATGTGTACCACACATACATGCAAAAAAAATTGGTAAAATTTTCCACCAAATGCTTTATTTCATGATTAGTTCAACTGTTGTTTTGTAGGACAAAAAGTGACATTTGGGAAAACTCAAAATAGTAGATATCATTTATTTTGCATGCAAAAGCAACCTTCTTTCTTTAAGGTATAATATTTGTTCTTTGAGCTTAATTTAAAAATGTTATTTACTTATAGATAGCGGGGAGAGAGAAAGAACATGATTATGGACATTCCAGGGCCTCTTATAACTACAAACTCCAGACTCATGCACCACTTTGTATATCTGGCTTTAAGTGGGTCCTGGGGAATTGAACCCAGACCACCAGGCTTTGCAAGCAAGCACCAATTGCTGAACCATCTCTACAGCCCCAATAAGTTTGTTTGTTTGTTTTATTTTTATTTTTTGGTTTTTCGAGGTAGGGTTTCACTCTGGCCCAGGCTGACCTGGAATTAACTATGTAGTCTCAGGGTGGCCTTGAACTCCTACCTCTGTCTCCCGAGTGCTGGGATTAAAGGCATGCGCCACCACACCTGGCATCCCAATAACTTTAAGTTGCATATATTAACTATACATTATATTGGATTAGCTAAGTGAGTAAGAGAACTTGCTGTTCATTTCAATGCTGGGCAGTAATGGAATTAGGAATAAAGTATCCAAACAGAGGGTTATTAACCATCTTTTCTGGATAGTTATTTATTCAGGAGAGAATCATATGCCTCTCCTTTCCATAGGTCAGGGAAGGTACATTGGTATATTATAAGACAGGTCCTATGCACTTCAAGGGTTCATTGTCAAAGGGTTAGGGAAGTGAGTAGAGTAAGATCTTGACCAAAAAAAAAAAAAAAAAAAAAAAAAAAAAGGAAGGGGGCTCTGCATACTGAGTTGTGGGTATGACTTACAGGGCTTGGTCCATGCCCTACAATTTGCTATGAGTGTTATCTTGTGCCTCATTTTCTGAGAGTAATGATGGTACCCATCTATCTCATAGGGTTGTTGATAGTTTAAAAAAGATAGGGAGAAGCAGCGGGCTGATTTGATAAAAGGCAGCTGAGACAGCATGCCCTTTTGAGTTTTATTTTATTTTTTAAAATATTTTTATGTATTGCAAGCAGAGAGAGAGAATGTGTATAGGTATGCCAAGGCTTCTTGCTGCTGCAAACAAACTCAGTATGCATGCCCCACTTTGTGCATCTGGCATTATGTGGGTACTGGGGAATTGAATCCAGAATGGTAGGCTTTGCAAGTAAGTGCCTTTAACCACTGAGTTATCTTTCCAGCATGCTTTTTAGAGCTGGAAACGTTAGTGGGAGAGTTGAAAGCACCATGCCAGGGGGGTATGGTAGGGTCCAAAGCCAGGAAAAGGCTCCAGAGATCTGCAGAACAAAGCAAGGTGGTCCTTTTTTTATGAGTTTGAGGGAGAAAGGGATATGTCTGGGCACAGGCTACAGAGAAGTCATGGAAGCAGTAAAGGAAAGGGTAGGAAATAAAGAAGACTTCTAGTCCATCAAGACCTCTAAGGGGAAGGGGCTGCTTTCGCCTACTGGAAGCAGGAATGGGGGTTGGAACAAGGCAGAAAGGCACTAGATAAGAGTAAAGTTACATAAGTCAAGGTTTCCTCAGTTCTGTTAAAACAACTGTTTTAACAATTAGTATGGGAACTGGATGAAATAATATAAAGAATTTTAGAAGGTATTATGCCTTTTATAAAATTATTCACTTAATTTTTGGCTTTTTGTTATTTTAAATTGTGCACTTGTGTTGTGTTCTGTTTTATGGCAGAGTCTTGCTATGTTGACAGACTGGCCTTGAATTCCTGGGTTCAAGCAATACTACTGCCTAAGCTATCAAGTAGTAGATGGGACTGTAAATGTATCAGTGTGCCCTGGATTATTATGCTTTTGCTCCATGAGCGATAAACACAATATTGTTCAAGGGATGGGAAGATGGCTCAGCTGTTAAAGGCAGTTGCTTGCAAAGTCTGCCAGCCCAGGTTCAATTCCCAAGCCACCCATGTAAGCCTCATATAAGGCAGATGCAAAAAGTGGTGCAAACATCTGGGGTTCATTAATAGTGGCAAGTAGTCCTATCTTGTGCACACACACACACACACACACACACACAAAATCTAAAAATAAAGCAATATTGTTCATTATGTAAATGATATTCTCTAGAATCCCTATGTCTACCTTTTTCTCTATATATCAGATAAGTCACAAGCATCAAGCTATAAAAGCTAGGTGATTGAAATAGCCTGATGTCCTATAATGTGCTCTGATTTGTTCAGTTATTCAGAAGCAGCTTAATGTATTATATACTCTGGGACCTGAATTCCTTATTAATCTTACTCTTTTATTACTTCTATAAGGTCAGTGGTTTCAGAAAACCATAAGGTCTCCTGTTTCATTTGTGTTACTAGTATGTTCAGTCTCCTCTCTCCCCCAGTCAGTAGGGTCAACATTCCATTACTATGACAAAAATACTAGACAGGAACAACTTCAGGGGAAAGAGCTTTATATTGCTCACTATTTTTGAGGTTTTATTGCTGGTCCTAGTAGAGAGAGAAGGCCTATGCCACTGATGCGCTGGGTTTTTCCTTTTATCCCATCCATTTAGCCCCTTAGCCTAAGGAATGGTACCAAGCATATTCAGGTGGGTCTTCCCCACCTTAACTAATGTTCTCTACAAAGACCCTCAGAAACATCCAGAGCAGTTCCTAACTAGTCCTAGTGCTTTTCAGTACAGACAAATTGAGAAAATTAACTACAACAGGTCATTGATCTTTTCAAAGAATCAAAGCTTTTGGTTTCATTGACATTGCTTTGGGGGGTTTTTCTATCATTCAGTACATTAATTTTCACTCAAGTATAATGGCATACCATTTCATATCCACTAGTTAGGTAGATTTTTTTTAAAAAATTAGGCAGTAACTGTTGACAGCAACATGGAAATAATGGAAATTTCATGTTTGCCAGTGGGAACAGTATTATTTATCTATGGACTATGAAATGATTATGAAAGTTGATTTTAAAAGAAAAAATTTTTAAAAAAAAAGAAATAGTTGATAGCTCAGCACTGGTATCTGAAGTAGTAAGTGCTTGAATCATATCTAACAGAGGCATTAATTTTACTTTTTGTGTATGAAAAGAAATGAAGTTTTCTGAAGGGGCTTCAATATTTTTGTTTGTTTGTTTGTTTGTTTATTTATTTATTTATTTATTTATTTATTTGAGAGAGAGAGAGAAAGAGAGACAGATAGAGAATGGGCACACCAGGGCTGGAGAGATGGCTTAGCAGTTAAGGCATTTGCCTGCAAAGACAAAGGACCCCAGTTGTATTCTCCAGGACCCATGTAAGCCAGATGCTCAAGGGGGGCGCATGCATCTGGAGTTCGTTTGCAGTGGCTGGATGCCCTGGCATGCCCATTCTCTCCGTCTCTCTCTCTCCCTCTTTCAAATAAATAAATAAGTAAAATATATTTAAAAATACTTTTAAAAAAAGATCTCGGAAGCTAAGCAGGGTTGGGCCTGCTTAGTACTTGGATGGGAGAATGGGCGCACCAGGGCCTCCAGCCACTGCAAATGAACTCGAGATGTGTGTATCTCCTTGTGTATCTGGCTTATGTGGGTCCTGGGGAATCGAACCTAGGTCTTTTGGCTTTGCAGGCAAGCGCCTTAACCACTAAGTCATTTCTCCAGCCCTGGCTTCAGTATTTTTAAAGCATTTAGGATTTCCTTCAATAACTGACAATGTAAAACAGACACATACATACACATTCTGTTTTTCCTTATTTCTGCTTAAATAAAATCATTACACTTTTCAAACTCTTAGTAGATTTCATTTACTTATTTATTTTGCTTTTTTGAGGTAGGGTCTTACTCTAGCCCAGGCTGACCTGGAATTCTCTATGTAGTCTCAGGATGGCCTTGAACTCCCAGCAATCATCCTACCTCTGCCTCCCAAGTGCTGGGATTAAAGGCATGCACCACCACGCCAGGCAGAGTTAATCAAACTTAATAGTAATGACTTGTTCATTACAGGATATGGAAATCAGTGACAGTACTTTCTTTCCCCTTGAGGATGGGTCCTTGCCAGTACTGAATTGTTTCAGACTTGGATGAGCTCTGTTTTTAAACAATTCCTTACAAGGAAGCATTAGTGTACATTTTTTGCAATGAAGCTACACAAACCCTGACCATAAAAAATGCCCATGAGATCATAAGACTTTGGTTTTCTCAGCCATGCCTGCAGTACAGACCATATGATGGCTGAGAGCCCCCTAAACAGCTCAGGGATCAAAAAAAGTCTAGCCAAGATCTGATCCTCCTACCTCAGCCTCCCAAGTGCTGGGATTAAAGGTGTGCACCACTATGCCCAGCACTTTTTTTTTTTAAATTAAAGACAAACTCTCATTATGCAGTTGTGGCTGGCCTTGAACTTATGATCCTCCTGCCTCAGCCTCCTGAATGCTAGGATTGCAGTCCTGCACCTCCATGCCCAGCAGGCCACATCACTTCTACTGCATAAACATCATGGTTTAGATGTATGAGTGATTTTTTAAATGCTTGTCAGTAACCATAAAAATGGTCTGAGAAGTTATCTCCTAACATTTCTTGTGACTCATAATTCACTATGTAGTCTCAAGGTGGCCTTGAACTCACAGTGATCCTCCTACCTCTGCCTCCCGAGTGCTGGTATTACAGGTGTGTGCCGCCATGCCTGGCAGACAATGTATTTTTGAAGGTTTCTTTTCTTTAATTGTGGTAAAATATACAGACATAATGTGGGAGTAGAATAATAACAAGGAGAAGAGGACATTGGACATCAAGATCAACATAAGAAGGGTGATAGCAGAAGACTAAAAACCTTCCCAGTGCTAGCCACAAGTAACAGTGGAGCATGTCAAAGAAAATCCTGTAATATTCAAGTGCTATAGGAGTAGTGCTATATAAATGACCTATGAGATTTATAATCAAGTGCTTTTTTTTTTTTTTTTTTTTTTTTGTTTTTCGAGGTAGGGTCTCACTCTGGCCTAGGTTGACCTGGAATTCACTATGTAGTCTCAGGGTGGCCTTGAACTAATGGTGATCCTCCTACCTCTGCCTCCCGAGTGCTGGGATTAAAGGTGTGCACCACCACACCCCACTAATCAAGTGCTTTTGAGTGTATACCTTTCCTCAGCTCACTTGCCCACTTTCATTCTCAGGAGTATTGTTTTCTTTCTTAATTGCCTCTATTTTACTTTTCTGTGTATCTCTGGTACTATTCCTTGTCCAGGGACACCGAAACTCCATATCCATTAAATACTAACTAACTAGCCATCCCTCCTTCCTTTATAGCCCTAGTAACTACTATTCTGTTTCTGAATTTGATTACTCTATGTGCCTCATATTGGTCATTTGGTGTCTGATTTATTTCACTCAGCATAATGTCTGCAAGATTCATGCATGTTGCAATATGTATGAGAATTTTCTTTTTTAAGACTGAATAATGTTCTCTTGTACGCACATACCATATTATGTTTCTTCATTCACTAATGGGTATTTAGTTTGCCTTCTTTCACCTCTTGACTACTGTAATGCTGCTATGAATATGGACATACAGATAACCTGAGTTCCTTGCTTTTAGTTCTTTCGGACAGATACAAGTAAAATTGCTGAATCATAAGGTAATTGTGCTGAAATTTTGAGAAGCCACTGTTACTGTTTTCCACAGTGACCACACTGTTATATTCCCAACAGATTTCTCCACAACATGAGTTACACTTGTTATTCGTCTTGCTCTTTGATAAGTGTCAGGCTTGTAGACATGATATGGTATCTCACTGTGACTAATTTTCATTTCGTAAACAATTTGTGATGTCTAGCAGCTTTCCATGTGCTTATTGACCTTCTGTATTTTGTCTTTAAATACCTATTCAGTTCCTTTGCTCAGTTTTTGTTTGTTTGTTTGTTTGTTTGTTTGTTTGTTTTGTTTTTTCTAGGTAGGGTCTTGCTGTAGCCCAGGCTGACCTAGAATTCCCTATGTAGTCTCAGGGTGGCCTCGAACTAAAGACAATCCTTCTACCTTTGCCTCTTGAGTGCTGGTATTAAAGGCCTGCACCACCACGCCCGGCTCTCCTTTGCTCAGTTTTTAATTTGGTCTTTAGTGTTGTGTTTTATTTGATTTTTGTCATGGGGTTGTAGTTCTTTATATATTCTAGTTATTTAACCCTTTAATATGATTTGTAAATTTGACCCCACTCTCTGTGTTGTCCTTTCATTCTCTGAATAGTGTCCTTTGATAAAATTTTTTGTTTTTTCTTTTATTGACAAAATTATGCATATTTCTAGGGTGCTATGTGATGTTTTGATACATGTATGCATTGTGTAATGTTCAAATCAGGATAGACACATTGTATTTGTTAAATATACAAGGCAGTATCATTACATATACTCACTTCATTGTGCAATAGCATACCATAACTTATTTCTATTGTTGCAGGTTTTGTGAGGATGGAGCTTTTCTTAGTTCTGTTTGGGGTTAGCTTAGGGATTAGAGTGCCATATACTCAACAGTCACTTGAACTCCGCAAGCTCTCTTGAATCCGTTGTCTTAAAACCTACAAAGAATTGAGTTATATACAAAATAGAAATGTAAGGTAATGACAGGCATGGTGGTGCATGCCTTTAATCCCAGCACTCAGGAGGCAGAGGTAGGAGGATCACCATGAGTTCGAGGCCACCCTGAGACTACATAGTGAATTCCAGGTCAGCCTGAGCTAGAGTGAAATCTTACCTTGAAAAACCAAAAAAAGAAAAAGAAAAGAAATGTAAGGTAAGCAAAGCTTGGTTTTTAGAAAGTAAAGCAAAAAGCTCCCAAGCTGGGAAGGGCCAGGAGCAGGTAACCCACTTGGTGGTTGGAAACAAGGGCTCTTACACCCTCAGGGGTGTAAATTAGGCATCAGGTCAAGGTGGATTAGATTGGTTACTTTGAGGGGTCCCACCCTGGGGGATGGAAATTGGGTATTGGGTCAGGATGGACTAGATTGGCTATTTTGAATGTATATGGGGGCTCTTGATAAAAAAGGAGCCAAGGGCATAAGAGCTGGTGAGACATCTTGGTGAGACAAGGCTTTTTGGAATTCAGTCCTTGGACTCTGTTTTCGGAACTTGTCATTAATGGTAATTCTTTTTTGAGCCTGTAACTCTGTGTACCTACAAAATGTGGACTAACTCCTAATTCTGTCAGTATCTGACTTTAACTTAGTGTCCATTGCTCCACTGTCCCTCCCTCCTCTCTTTACCTTGGTAAAGTCTATTTCTTTTGGTAACTTGCTTTTGTTGTCATGTACAAAGGGTTAATGCAAAATGCAGTGTCATGAAGCTTTTCCTTATGGTTTTAAGTTTTTGGCTCTTAAGTTTAGGTCTTTAACCCATTTATGTATGTTATAAGATATGAGCCCCAGATCCATTCTTTTTGTAAGGGGTTTTCTTATTACCACTTTCTGAAAACTTTCATTTTCCCTCTTCAATGAGTTGGCACTCTTGTCAAGAAACATTTAAGATAACATGCAAAGATTTATTTCTGAACACACACACACTACCATTTGGTTAAAAAAAAGTAACATGGAATTTATCATCTTAACTACTTTTTAGTATAGAGTCCAATAGTGTTAAGTATATTTGCATTGTTGTATAGCAGATCTCACAAACCTGAAATGCTATACTTCTTAAACAATGCCCATCCCTTTCAGCCTCTGCCAACAACCATCTACTTTCTAGGAATTTGACAACTCCTTTTTAAAATTTTTTTTTGTTTATTTACAAATGTGTGTATAGGCATGCCAGGACCTCTTGTCATTGCACATAAATACCAGACACTTGCACCACTTTTTGTGACTAGTTTTATGTGGAAATTGGATCTGGGCCAGCAGGCTTTGCAAGCAAGCATCTTTAACTACTGAGCCATCTTCCCAACCCTTAATTTGGACCATATAGAACTTAATTCTTTTGTGACTAGTTAGTTTCATTTAACATAATATCCTGATGGTTCAGGATTATCTTTAATATAAAATGTTTAATTAATTTAAACTGGTGTCTTTTTAAAATTGGAATTGTGAATTTTTTTGTTGAGGCAAGCCCAACAGACTGGCCTTTTTTTGTTTTGTTTTGTTTTGTTTTATTTTGTTTTGTTTTTGGCTTTTCGAGGTAGGGTCTCACTCTGGCCCAGGCTGACCTGGAATTCACTATGTAGTCTCAGGGTGGCCTCGAACTCTCGGCAATCCTCATACCTCTGCCTCCCGAGTACTGGGATTAAAGGTGTGTGCCACCATGCCCGGCTTTTGTTTTGTTTTTATGAGAGAGAGAGTGAGAGAGAAAAATTGGTGCATTAGGGCCTCTAGCCATTGCAGTCGAACTCCAGACACATGCATCACCTTGGGTATCTGGCTTATGAGGGATCTGGGGAGCCCAACATAGGTCCTTAGGCTTCGCAGGCAAGCGCCTTAACATCTAAGCCATCTCTCCATCCCAGAATTGTGAATATTTAACAAATTACTTTCAAAAGAGAATTGAGGGCTGGAGGGATGGCTTAGCAGCTAAGGCATTTGCCTACAAAGTCAAAGGACCCAGGTTCGATTCCCCAGGACCCACATTAGCCAGATCAGGTGCACAAGGGGGAGCACACATCTGGAGTTCGTTTACAGTGGCTAGAGGCCCTGGTGCACCTATTCTTTCTCTCTCCTCCCTATTTCTCTGTTGAATAAATAAATATAAATAAAAAATTTTTTAAAAGAGAATTGAAGGATGGACGCAGGCATAACAGCAGTCTCTCACGCAAACTCATTCTAGCCCAGTCCAAGCAAAGCTCTTCCTCACCCTCATATGCCAAACCTCACAGACTAAAGCTCGTATTGCATTCAGGTCTTTCAACTCAGATCAGAATAGTCCATCAAGCTGTATTTACAGCACTGCAAAGTATTTCTTAGGCCAAGGTTTCAAATCCTTCCACATTCCTCTCAAAACAGCTCCAGAGCCGGGCATGGTGGCACATGCCTTTAATCCCAGCACTCGGGAGGCAGAGATAGGAGGATCGCAGTGAGTTCAAGGCTACCCTGAGACTACATAGTAAATTCCAGGTCAGCCTGAGCTAGAGTGAGACCTTACCTCAAAAAAAAAAAGCTGGGTGTGGTGGGGCACACCTTTAATCACAGCCCTAGGGAGGCAGAGGTAGGAGGATAGCTGTGAGTTCAAGGCCCTCATGAGACTACATAATTAATTCCAGGTCAGCCTGGGCTAGAGTGAGACCCTACCTCGAAAAACCAAAAAAAAAAAAAATCAGCTCCAAGCCAGGCATGGTGGCGCACGCCTTTAATCCCAGCACTCAGGAGGCAGAGGTAGAAGGATCACCATGAGTTCGAGGCCACCCTGAGACTACATAGTGAATTCCAGGTCAGCCTGAGCTACAGTGAAACCCTACCTCGAAAAACCAAAAAAAAAAAAGAAGAAAATCAGCTTCAAAAGGCCAAAAGCCAGTCAGGAGTCTAGCAGCAACTATCCTACTTGTTGGTACCAATTTTACTGTTGTGGTCAGATTCATATTGCTAGCAGAAAACACCCAACCAAGAGCAGCTTGTGGGGGAAAAGGGGGCTTATTGTGGCTTACAAACTCAAGGGGAAGCTCCATGATGTCAGAGGAAAACAATGGCATGAGCACAGGGTGGATATCACCTCCTGGCCAACATCAGGTGGGCAACAGCAGCAGGAAAGTGTGCCAAATACTGGCAAGGGGAAGCTAGCTATAATACCCATAAGCCCACCTTCAGCATTTATCTCTTTTTTTTTTTTTTTTTTTTTTTTTGGTTTTTCGAGGTACGGTTTCACTCTGGTCCAGGCTGACCTGGAATTAACTATGTAGTCTCAGGATGGCCTCGAACTCTCAGCAATCCTCCTACCTCTGCCTCCCAAGTGCTGAGATTAAAGGCATGCCACCACGCCCAGCTAGCATTCATCTCTTATTGAATGTTTGAAGGGCTAAAATAAGTTGTGAAACCCCTGGCTTAATGGCAGGGGCTCTTGACTCAAAGCCAGATAATCTGGACAGTAATTGCAGCCCCTACTCCCTAACTCACTGTGGCCCCTGTCCTCAGTGGTCTTGGGGGAGGAGTGGGCTGAAACTGAAAGTCATCCTATGGGCCTTTGATGCCCTTCCTATACTGACATGTTTATCTGTCCATTTCCTACTCGAATGGGAGGTTCTGAGGCTATAATAGCTCTTGCTATATTCAGTACATACCTGACATGGTATAGGTAAATGAACCTAGTTCTGTTATTCTTGTGGGTTTTAAAATATATTTTTAGCCAGGTGTGGTAGCACATGCCTTTAATCACAGCACTCAGGAACTCACTATGAGTTCAAGGCCACCCTGAGACTACCAAATGAATTCCAGGTCAGCTTGGGCTAGAGAGAGACCCTACCTCAAATAAATAAATAAATAAATAAATAAATAAATAAATAAATATTTTTATGTTTTTCTTTCCAAGGAAAGAGCAAGAGTTAGTTTATGGGCACCAGGGCCTCTTACCACTGCAGACTCCAGATGCATGTGCCAGTTTGTGCATCTGGCTTTATGTGGATACTGGGGAATTGAACTGGGGCCATCAGGCCTTGCAAGCACCTTTAACTGCTGATCATCTCCCCATCCGTATTTTTTTTTTTTTTCTTTTGGTTTTTTGAGGTAGGGTTTCACTCTAGTCCAGGCTGACCTGGAATTAACTATGTAGTCTCAGGGTAGCCTCGAACTCATGGCAATCCTCCTACCTCTGCCTCCTAAGTGCTGGGATTAAAGGCGTGCACCACCACGCCCGGCTCCTGTTGTGTTTTTATATGTGATGCAGACTGTATGATGTTGCCTGCACTTTGGAAAACGTTACATTTATAAAAGTATTAGCTTTGGCATAGTGAAACTAAAGATGAATATCTGGGTTCTCCAAATATTTCTCCATTTCTTATAAAAACTGTTTACAGTTTGATTAGTACATAGTAACATTCTTATAATGCTCTCTATTAAGGAAAGGCGATTTTTCAAGGGGAAGGGTGGAGGAGGAGAGGTCTTAACAAAGGCAGCAGCAATCTAGGTGAAGAGAGAACTTTGTAAGCAGTGTACATTTTCCCTAGAAGCAGTTCATCACATTATTAGACAAACTGCTTCAGCAGCTGGCACAGCAGCAGGAGCATGTCAATTTTGCTTCCTTGGTTACAAGGAGTGATAGTGTACTTGACCTTCAGCAGAGCAGGGTCACAGAAAGGGCATCTTCAAACAGCCCTCTCTCGTGTGGTGAATGGAATCTGCACTGGCAGGGTTTGAAAGCACAGGCCTGTGTACTTCCTTTACCAACCCCTGGCTGGTTTAGTTGTCCTGCAAGGTTGCTGAGGAAAAAAAAAAAAAAAAAAAAAAAAAAAAAAAAAAGCTGCGGGGCGCTTACCCTTGGCATGGTAAGTGTGAGTGTCCAAAAGAAAGACTGCAGTGTTTGGCTTCTCTGTTTGAGGTTTTGGTTTTGCTTCCCTTCTCCTTTCTTCCTTCCCTCTCTTTCTCCTCTCCCTCCCCTTCTTTTCTCCCTCACTGTAGTCCCCATCCCCACCCCCGCCTCACCTATGCAGTGTATTTCATTAACTTGTTTTTAAAGCAATTAGTAAAATATCACAGGATTTAAATACCTATTGTGTATTTGAAAGAATTTAATTTAGTGTCTGCTGTTAAGTACTAGGAAAATGTTTCTTCTAGGAATTAGTATTAAGATAAGATGAGTCAATTGCTTGCTTGTTTTGGGCAGGTTAATCTGCCTGTGAACTAAGACTTTATAAAGCAGAATGCTTTTAACCATCTCCCAGCTTTACATGATTGTGGGAAGTAGTTGCTGACTTTTGTTTTGTTAATGAATATTTGTCTGTGTTGAGGCAGTATCTTCTATATCACCCAGGCTAGCCTGGAATTCGTGATCTTCTGCCTCAGCCTTCCAAGTATTGGGATGACAGGTCTATGTTACCAGGCCCAGCTTGATGTTAACTTTGGAATTTGCTTTGGTGCCAGGAGATTTAGGGGTATAGTTTTTATTTTATATAATTTTTCATAATTTCATAATTATTCATAATTTTAAATTTTATTTATTTATTTGAGAGACAGTGGATGCATCAGGGCCTCTAGCCAATGCAAACAAACTCCAGATGCATATGCTACCATGTGCATCTGGCTTACACAGGATCTGGGGAATCAAACCTGGGTCCTTAGGTTCCAGAGGTTCCTTAACCACTAAGCCATCTTTCTAGCCCGTAATTTCATATTTTTATAGTCTGTATTATCAACTAGAAAATTTTAAATGGACTAATAAATTCTTACATATTCAACACTCACTTATCTAATCAGGTTTCATCCTTTATTGACTTCAGAAATGTTAAGAACAGGTCATCAAGAGAGTATAGCAGCCACTGACTGACCTAATAGTTCTTTGTGTAAGGTAAGGAAGGGGTAGCTGCTAAAGACCAGCAGTATCCTATCACTTCCTATCTGACAAGCTGAAAAGCAGATGACGCACAATGCAGCACAAAGAGGGGTAACTGTCCAGTGACCCTTCACCATGTTTACTCTTTAATGTGCCTTTGAAATAAGTATAAAAGAATAAAAGCAGGTGGCTCCTGCTTAACCTTTGTCCCACTTACATTTACATTGTCCATTATTTCCTTAAGAGTGTTAAGTCAAAAGTTCCTGAATGAGACTTGTTAACATAGGTCTGCTTGGTATTTTTTTTCATACTGTATGAACTGTCACCTCATGAAAATGTTATAACTCAAACCAAGAATAAATTATGCATTAAGAAATCTTGATACATACCCATAACTCAATATCATGCACATCTTCACCAACCTAAATATTTGTGTTTCAGCAAAATGACTGAGGCTGTGCAGTGCTGTGATAGAACAGTGTTGGGATGTCTGAGCTTCCCTTTGCTGCAATCCCACTTGTGCCCATGGATGGGAGCCAGTACTCCTTGATGTGTGTAATAAACCTCTAAGGCAGGTATCTAGCTATACCTGTGGGATGTCTAGCAGACAGATACAAGAGTGGAATAAAACAAAGATATAGGCAAAGTCCAACTATTAAAGGCTATAAAATGGAGACTTTGTATTCCTTCCCTAAGTTAGTAAGTGTTCATTCACTAAGCATTCATTGTGAGCCTACTGTAAGTCTGACCTTAAGAACAAAAGGAGAAATAAGACCGTTCCCTCAGACCAGGAGCAGGATTGGAGGCTAGAGGAGTAGGGCTTTGGTTAGACTTTGGAGACAGTAAACATCTGTTTTAAACAGGCATGTGTAACTTCAGAAAAGAAGTGAAATGGAACAACTGACTTTACCTTTTCTCTTATATGTGGATCAGATATATGACTTGGCCAAGAATTAATTTCTCTCTCTCTCTCTCTCTCTCTCTCTCTCTCTCTCTCTCTCTCTCTGTGTGTGTGTGTCTGTCTGTCTGTGTGTGTGTGTGTGTGTTTGTATGTGGTATATTTTTACATGGGCTCACCTATGAGATGCGTTCGCCCATGGTGGCCAGAGTAGAATATCCTATGTCTCACTCCATCTCTCTTCTGCCTGTTCTTGTTTGAGCCACAGTCCCCTAGTGATCCTAGATATTGTTTTTTCACGAGGACTAGAGATTCTTGTGTCTGTGGTCCCCTATTGAAGTAGAGTTACAAGTGTGCCTGGCCACACTCAGCAGTTTGACCTGGAGTCTGGAGATTCAAACTCAGGCAATCCCAGGCTCTGTCAGCCCCTTATGCTTGCACTTAGCCTCTGAGCCATGATCAGCTGAATTTCCAGCTCATGATCAGCAAGAATTTCTGCCATTTGTGTGAGTTGTCTTTCATGTTCTTGCTGATGTCTTTGGAACATAAAAATGTTCATTCTGGGACTGGGAATATGGTTCAGCAGTTAAAGGTGCTTTCTTGTCAAGCCTGCTGGTCCAGGTTTGATTCCTCAGTGCCCGCCCATGTAAAGTCAGATGCCAAAAAAAAAAAAAAAGATACAAGCATCTGGCATTCATTTGCAGTGGCAAGAGGCTCTGGCATGCTTGTGTACACACACACACACACACACACACACACATAAATAATAAAATTTTGATATTCATTTTATCAGAGCTTTTAAAATTTTGAATTAGTTTCTTTTTACTGACAACCTTCATACATATCAATACGCTATGATCATGATCCTCTCCCGCTACCCTCTCTTTTCCAAAACCCTCCTCTACCTTCCCTCCGCTGAATCCCTTCTTCTTTGCAACTAGGCTCTATTTTGACGTCATTATTTTTTCTATGCAGGTCTCATGTAGGCAACATCAGCCACTGTGAGGTCATGAATATCATGGTCACTGTGTGTGGGGGTTTTTTGTTCTTGTTAATATTATTTGTGCTTTTTTGGTATCATCCAGAAATCATCACTTAATCAAAGTTCACAAGGAGTTATACCTGTTTTATCAAAAAGCTTTATTGTTATGCCTCTTATATTCTTATCTTTGATCTATTCTGCGTTTTAGAGGGTTTTTTTTTTTGTGTAATATTCTTTTTGAGCCGAGTGTGGTGGCATATGTCTTTAATCCCAGCACTTGCGAGGCAAAGGTTGGAGGATCACTGTGAGTTCCAGGTCATCCTGAGACTACATAGTGAATTCCAGGTCAGCCTGGACTAGATTGAGACCCTGCGGGGGGTGGGAGTAGACACTAAAAAAATTTTTTTTGGAAAAAATTCTTCTTTCCCCATTATAACCAAATAGCCCCCTAGTGAGTTTTTTTGGTTTTTTTTTTTTTTTTTTTTTTTTTTTTCGAGGTAGGGTCTCACTCCGGCCCAGGCTGACCTGGAATTAACTATGTATTCTCAGGGTGGCCTCGAACTCATGGTGATTCTCCTACCTCTGCCTCCCGAGTGCTGGGATTAAAGGCGTGCGCCACCACACCCGGCTCCTAGTGAGTTTTGAGCATAAAAGTCAGCTGGTAAACATAACCATAAACCAGGCATGGTGACGCACGCCTTTAATCCCAGCACTCCCAGCACAGAGGCAGAGGTAGGGGGATCACCATGAGTTCAAGACCACCCTGAGACTACATAGTGAATTCCAGGTCAGCCTGGGCCAGAGTGAGACCCTACCTGGGGGGGGGGGGGATATAACCATAAAACTAAAGTGTTGTTACTTACAACAAGAAAGTAGAGAAGCTCACATATTCATATATTAAAGATCTGTCTCACGCCTACTCTCTGTAATTTTCATTGCATTTGATGCTGTATGTGAAGACAATACAGAATTAGTCTTTTTTTGCTTGGCACATTTCTTTTTGCATAGTGTTTTCAAGTCTTACCATGTTGCCATAAATGGCTAACCTTTCCTTAAGTCTGCTAGGTATTCTATTGTGTATATATACCGTATTTTCTTTGTTCATTAATCTGTTGATGATATTTGGGTTGATACCATAATTTGGCTATTTTGAATAATTCTGCACTGAACATAGAAGTGGGTACATCTCTTTGACAAACTGATTTCAAATCTTTTTGGTAAATAACCAGAAGTGGGAATGGTGGGTTTCACACTGCTTTGATTACTTTAGATTTTAATAAGTTTTGAAATGAAGTCATATGAGTTCTCCAACTTGGTTTTCTTTTACAAGTTTGTTTTGTTCTGGGCTCCTTGCATTTCTATATGAATTTTAAGATCAGTTGGTCAATTTATTTATTTATTTTTATTATTTTTTTTCGAGGTAGGGTCTCACTCTGGCCCAGGCTGACCTGGAATTCACTATGTAGTCTCAAGGTGGCCTTGGATTTACAGTGATCCTCCTACCTCTGCCTCCCAAGTGCTGGGATTAAAGGCGAATGCCACCATGCCCGGCTCAATTTATTTTTTTAAAGTCCCCCCCCCAAAAAAAAAATTATGTCAGACATGGTGGTGCATGTCTTTAATTCCAGCACTCGGAAGACCAAGTAGTATAGGAGGATCACTCTGAATTTGAGGCCACCCTGAGACTATATTCCAGGACAGCCTGTGCTAGAGCACAACCCTACCTCAGGCTGGGGGCGGGGGGCACCTAGAATTTCATCAAGAATAACATTAGCCAGTTGTGGTGGCACACGCCAGTAGGATATTGTTGAAGAGGCAGAGGCAGGAGGATCAGGAGTTCGAGGCCAGCCTGGGCTAAAAAAAAAAAAAAAAAGAATAACATTAAAGCTGAGCCGGGTGTGGTGGTGCATGCCTTTAATCACAGCACTCGGGCGGCAGAGGTAGGAGGATTGCTGTGAGTTCGAGGCCACCTGAGAATATAGAGTGAATTCCAGGTCAGCCTGGGCTAGAGTGAGACCCTACCTTGAAAAAACAAACAAACAAAAAAAAGAATAACATTAGAACTGGGCATGGTGGCACACGCCTTTAATCCCAGCACTTGGGAGGCAGAGGTAGGAGGATTGCCATGAATTCGAGGCCAGCCTGAGAATACAGAGTGAATTCCAGGTCAGCCTGGGCCAGAGTGAGATCCTACCCCAAAACAAACAAACAAAAAAAGAATAACATTAAAGCTGTAAATCAGGTTAGGGAGCAATGCCAGTTTATCTATAGTAAGTCCATAAATATGGTATCTTTCTATTGACTTAAATTGTCTTGGATTTTTTTTCAGTGCTAGTTTATGGGGATTTAGTTGATTGGTTTTTAGATTTTAAAGACAAGCTCTCACTTGGTAGTCCAAGCTGACCTAGAACTCACTATGTATTCCAGGTTAGCCTCAAACTCATAGCAATCCATTTATCTCAGCTTTCAAAGCACTCATTACAGGTGTGAACTACCCCACTCTGCTTGTTTTATGATTTTCATTATGCAGTCTAACATTTATGTTGTTAAATTTGTTTTGGTTTTGTTTTTTGATTTTTCGAGGTAGGGTGTCACTGTGGCTCAGGCTGACCTGGAAATTCACTATGTAGTCTCAGAGTAGCCTCAAATTCACGGTGATCCTCCTACACCTGCCTCCCAAGTTCTGGAATTAAAGGTATGCACCACCACACCAATCTCTGTTTCATTCTTTTTAATGTTGTAGTCCTTAACTCAATTTTCAGATTGCTCATAGAGTAAAGAATTGAGGGCTGGAGAGATGGCTTAGCGGTTAAGGGGCTTGCCTGCAAAGCCAAAGGACCTTGGTTCAATTCCCCAGGACCCACATAAGCCAGATGCACAGGTGGCACATGCATCTGGAGTTCATTTGTAGTGGCTGGAGGCTCTGGCACACCCATTCTCTCCCTCTCCCTCCCCACTCTCTCTCAAATAAATAAATAAAATAAAATAACTTTAAAAAAATTGAAAAGAATTAAAATTGATCTTGTAACCTGCAATTTAGAAGTCTTACCAACTGTAATGGATTTTTTTATGGAGGTTTCTGTAAGACTTTTGGTATATAAATCATTTAATATGAATATAAAGATACTTTTACTCCATTCTCAATACATGCTTGCCTTCCTTCTCCCTCTCCTTTCTTCTCTCCTTTACTCCCCCTCCTAAGCCTTTCTCCCTAGTTTGTCTCCTAGCAATTCCAGTACCATGTTGTATGCAAATGAAAGCAGACATCCCTGTCTTGTTCCTCATCTTACAGGAAAGCTTTCATCTTCTGCCCTTTACCATATTGGAGAACCTTCTTTCAATTCCTACTTTGTTGTGAGTTTTGATTATGAGAGGGTGTTGAATTTTGTCAAATGCTTTTATTCTGATGATCATATGGCTTTTGTCCCTTATTCTTTTAATATGTTTGACTTTAGTATGTTGAACCAGCCTTACACTCCTGGGGTAAACCCCACTTGTTCATTGCACGTAATCCTTTGTATGCTACTGGATTGACTTTCTTTTGTTGAGGACTTTTTTTTTTTTTTTTGGTTTTTTGAAGTAGGGTCTCACTCTGGTTCAGGCTGACCTGGAATTCCCTCTCTAGTCTCAGGGTGGCCTCGAACTCACGGCAATCTTCCAACCTCTGCCTCCCGAGTGCTGGGATTAAAAAGGCGTGCACCACCACGCCCGGCTTTGTTAAGGAATTTTTTAATATCTATTCATAAGATGTTCTCATTATGTCTTTTGGTGTTGAGTAACACTGGCCTTACATAATTAATTAGAAATGTTCTCCATTTTGGAACTTTGTAAGGGATTTATGATGTACTTTTAATCAAGGAAAATAATGTCTTCTCACTTCAGGTACATCCAGGTGACCACTCAGCATCTTGAACATTGCCTTTGGTAGGTATTGCCTAAATTCTAGATTTTTGTTACTGGTGGGCTTTCCCCAACTCCATTACACTGGGGATGGGAGGTTGTCAGGACCTTTTCATAAGTGCTGATCCCAGCAGTTTGCAACATCATGTTGGCTCTGTTTGTTGTCCCCTGCAGTGTTATGAGAGCATTTCTCTGGAAAGTCTTTTTTTTTTTTTGGTTTTGCGAGGTAGGGTCTCACTCTGGTCCAGGCTGACCTGGAATTCACTATGTAGTCTCAGGGTGGCCTCGAACTCTCGGCGATCCTCCTACCTCTGCCTCCCGAGTGCTGGGATTAAAGGCGTGCGTCACCACGCCCGGCTCTGGAAAGTCTTTTTTTTTTTTTAATTTTTTATTTATTTATTTGAGAGAGAGAGATACAGAAATAGGCAGGTAGAGAGAGAGAGAGAGAGAGAGAGAGAGAGAGAGAACGGGCATGCCAGGGCCTCCAGCCACTGCAAATGAACTCCAGATGCATGCACCACCTTGTGCATCTGGCTTACGTGGGTCCTGGAGAGTCAAGCCTTGAACCGGGGTCCTTAGGCTTCACAGGCAAGCGCTTAACCGCTAAGCCATCTCTCCAGCCCTGGAAAGTCATTTTTAAGGAGAGTTTTATGGCTGGTTTTGGAAACTGGAAAAAAAAAAAAAGAAAGAAAGAAAAAGCATCTCCAAAAAAGTTAATTTAGTAGTCTTTTTTTAATGGTGGTGCAGAGCATAACTGAAAGTTTCTTTTGTTTATCTTTGCATTTTCTTTTTTTAATTAATTAATTTATTTTTATTTATTTATTAGAGATAGAGGGAGAGAGAATATGGGCATGCTAGGGCCTCTAACCACTGCAAACGAACTCCAGGTGCATGCACTACATGTGCATCTGGCTTATGTGGGACCTGGAGAATCGAACCTGGGTCCTTGGGCTTTGCAGGCATGTACCTTAACTGCTAAGCCATCTCTCCAGCCCTATCTTTGCATTTTCAACATCAGAATTAAGATGGTATTTTCTTGGGGCTATCATTGTCATTATCTCACTGATCCTTTGTCATGCTGGATTGATACTTCAGATTTGCACAAGGTTATCACTCAAGGCCACAGCAAATGCAAGAGACTTGGTCCTGCCAGGTATGAGGGTACACACCTGTCAGAATTCCAGTACTTGGAAAGTAGAGGCAGGAAGCTCAAGAGTTCAAGGCGAGCTTAGGCTACCAAGAAAAGAAGTATAGTTCACTGAGCATCTTCCTGAACCCCCTGTGTTCTCCTCTACAGGTACCACGTACACAAAACTCTCAGCCCGAATCTCCAGGGATGACCAGCCCCTCCCCACGCATTCAGATAATCTCCACCGACTCTGCGGTAGCTTCACCTCAGCGCATTCAGGTACTTGCTTCAGCCCCATTGGGTTTCTGCTTTCTGTCCATTCTGTCCCAAAACCTAAGTTTTAACACAAAGTAGTAGCTATTGCTTTACTATTGAGATGAAGTACCTTTTGTTACTTATTTGCTCCAACTTGAGAGACAATATATATACCATTAGTAGTATGGATCCTTGCTTTTAGTCACATCCAGTGCTTTTTCAATCTTGAAATTAAAATTTAATTATCTGGGCTGGGGAGATGTCCCAACAGTTAAAGATACTTGCTTGCAAAGCTGCTGACCTGGGTTCAGTTCCCCAGTACCCTTGTAAAGTCAGATGCACAAAGTGGAACATGCATCTGGAGTTCATTTGCAGCCAAACAGGAGGCACCATCATACCCAAACACACTCACGTTCTCGCACATGCACAAACGTTCCCTCTCTGCTTGCAAATAAATTATTATAAATAATTGAAATTTAATTACCTATTTTTCTATTTGGAAAACGTATATAATAATAATTCTTGCTTCAGGTTAGTATTAGGAATCAGTGAGACATTGCTTGTAAAATGTTTAGAAAGGAGACTTGCACATAATAATGTTCAATATGTATAAATTGTGTATAATAGCTTATCAGTAGTGTTATTGTTGACTAAATGATATTCACTTAACCTGCCCCTATCTCACTGAATAGTCTACTCCTTTAAACAAAAAGATGGGTATATGGGCATTGTGGACAAGTAGGAGGGATCAAAATTGTTACTGCATCAAGCTAAATTAAAGGGCCATCTAAGACATATACACAGAGATAAACAACACAAAAAAGCATTAGTTCCATGACATAAGTATGAAAGATACCAGAGTAGAAAGGTCTTTCAGTGAATAAAAGTATTGTTTTCATTTAGCAGGGCATGGTGGTGCACGCCTTTAATACCAGCACTCAGGAGGCAGAGGTAGGAGGATCTCCCTGGGTTTGAGGCCACCCTGAGACTACATAGTGAATTCAGGTCAGCGTGGGCTAGAGCAAGACCCTACCTCAAAAAAAAAAAAAAAAAAAAAAAAAAAGGATTGCTTTCATTTACAGTTTAAGTTGTGTCAGTTGCCAGTATAAGTAAATAGGATGATGTGTTACAGATAAATGCATAAATGTTTTAGTGCTTGCATATTCTTAAAAGAGATTCATGAGGGCTAGAGAGATGGCTTAATGGTTAAGGCGCTGGCCTGCGAAGCCTAAGGACCTGTGTTCTGCTCTACAGATCCCACCTTAGCTGGATGCACAAAGATGAGGCAGGCACAAGGTCACACATGCCAACCAGGTGGCACAAGCATCTGGAGTTCAATTTCAGTGGCTGAGGCCCTAGCGCACCAGTTCTCTATCTCTCCTCTCTCTCATGTGTGCACTCTTTAAAATAAATAAATGAATAGAGATTAATAAGGCTAGAAAGGGCGGGCTTAGCAGTTAAGGCACTTAACCTGCAAACCTTAAGGACCCTAGTTTGATTCCCCAGTACTCACATAACACCAGATATATAAAGTGACACATGGATCTGGGGTTCATTTGCAGTGGCTAGTGGCCCTGGTGCACCCATTCTCTCCCACTCTCTTGCTTGCTCTCTCCCTCTTCCCCTCTTTCCCTCTTTCTCTCAAATAAATAAAGTATTTTTTAAAAAAATAAAAAGATAAGACTGTCTTTAGTGTACAATAAGACTATACTATTGTACACTAAAGATAGAAGATATTTGGACTGGAGGGATGGCTTAGCAGTTAAGGGATTTGCCTACAAAGCCAAAGGACCCAGATTTGATTCCCCAGGACCCACACTACCCAGATGCACAAGGGGCGTATGCGTCTGGAATTTGTTTGCAGTGGCTAGAGTGCCCATTCTTTCTCTGTCAAATAAATAAACAAATAAATTTAAAAAAAATTAAAGAAGACTTTTAATAAGTAAAATAAAATGAGTTATTAAAAATTAATCTGTTTGGGCTGGAGAGATGGCTTAGCACTTAAGGTGTTTGCCTGCAAAGCTAAAGGACTTCCATTTGATTCCCCAGGACCCATGTAAGCCAGATGCACAAGAGGGCACATGCATCTGGAGTTCATTTGCAGTGGCTGGAAGCCCTGGTGCACCCATTCTTCCCCCCCCCCCCCCGCCTCGTTCCCTCTCTCAAATAAATAAATAAAAATAAAAATAATCTGCCGGGCATGGTAGTGCACGCCTTTAATCTCAGCACTCAGGAGGCAGAGGTAGGTGGATTGCTGTTAGTTCAAGGCCAGCCTGAGACTACATAGTGAATTCCAGGTCAGCGTGGGCTAGAGCGAGACCCTACTTCGAAAAACTAAAATAATCTATGGTAGCCAGGCACGGTAGGTAGCTCACGCCTTTAATCCCAGGACTTGGGAGGCGTGTATAGTAGGATCACCATGAGTTTGAGGCCATCCTGAGATTACATAGTGAATTCCATTTCAGGTCAGCTTGAGCTAGAGCAAGACCCTACCTTGAAAAACAAACAACAACAACAAAAATAATCTCTTGGGGGCTTGAGAGATGGCTCAGTTGTTAAGAGCACTTCCTATGCAAGCATGAAGGCCTGAGGGGTCTTGAGAGACCATTTCAAGTTCAGTCCCCAAGATCCACATAAACAGCTGGGCATGGCTATATGTGTCTGTCACCCCAGTCCTGTAGGGGAGGAGAGTCTCAAGAATTACCCAAGCTCCTGAAAAAAACAGCAAGTTCTTCTTGGATCAGTAAGAGACTCTGGCTCAAATAAGAATGTACGGAAAAGCAATGGAGATGGACCCAGCCACTGCAGGCAAGTACATGGGGGCACCATATTGATACACACATACATACATACACCACACACCACAATATATACACACACACACCTATTTAGGTTCCAACAAAAAGCAAACAAGAGGCTGGCAAGATGGCTTAGTGGTTAAGGTACTTGCTTGTGAAGTCTAAGGACTCATGTTCAACTCTCCAGGTCCCACATAAGCCAGACACACAAGGTCATGCATTCATACAAGGAGACACATGGGTCTGGAATTTGATTACAGTGGTTGGAGGCCCTGGCACACCAATTCTCTGTCTCTCACTCTCTCACATTAAAAAAAAATAAAATAGTCTTTTGAGGCTGGGGATATAACTCAGGGTAAAGGCACTTGCTGCACAAGCATGAGAGTGTGCCTCAGCACCTATTTAAAAAGTTGGGCATAAGACTGGCGTGGTGGCGCACACCTTTAATCCCAGCACTTGAGAGGCAGAGGTAAGAGGATCATTGTGAGTTCAAGGCCATCCTGAGACTACATAGTGAATTCCAGGCCAGCCTGGGACTACAGAGTGAGTGCCAGGTCAGCCTGGGGTAGAGTGAGACTCTACCTTGGGGGGGGTGGGGGAAGCAGGGACAGAGGGCATGCATGTAATTTCAACCACTTTTTCTTTTTTTTTTTATTGGCAACTTCTATACTTACATACAAAAAATGCATGCTATTTTCCTCCCCTCCCCCCATTCCCCTTTAGAACTCCAATCTCCATCGTATCCCCTCCCTCTCTCCATTAGTCTCTCTTTTAATTTGATGTCATGATCTTTTTCTTCTATTATGAGGGTCTTGCGAAGGTATTGCTAGGCACTGCAAGGTCATGGATTCTGTCTTCTTTTTCTTTTTTTTTTAATTTACTTATTTCATTTACTTGAGAGAAAGAGGCAAAGAGAAAGAGAATGGGCACACCAGGGCCTTCAGCCACTGCAAATGAATTCCAGACACATGCACCACCTGTGCATTTAGCTTGTGTGGGTCCTAGGGAAATGAACCTGGGTCTTTTGGCTTTGCAAGCAAGTACCTTAACAGCTAAGCCAGCTCTCCAGCCTGTAATTTCTATCTTGAGAGGGATGAAGACAGGATCACTGGGTCTTGCTGGTCAGCCAATCTAACCAAAACAGTAGTGAGCTCCAGGTTCAGTTCATACTTTGCTTATTTCCTATCTCAAGGAAATAAGGTAGAAGAGAGAGAGAGAAGGACACTTGATATTCTCTACTGGCCTTGGCACACGTGCACATGGGCACATGCACTCACATTATGCATACTACACACAAAAACCTAGTCTGTAGTCTGTTAATGTATATGTATGTATTCACATTATATAATAATCCATCTAATTGTCATTATTTTAAATGCATAACAAGTTGGAAAAAGATGTGTGTTTGGAAGTTGAGAAGACAATAAGGATTTATCATTCTCCCAAATTAGGAACTTTAGAGGTTTTTTTTTGGGGGGGGGGGCTGGGTTGTTTCATTTTGTTTTTTTGAGGTAGGGTCTCACTCTAGTCCAGGCTGACCTGGAATTCACTATGTAGTCTCAGGGTGGCCTCGAATTCACTGCTGTCCTCCTACCTCTGCCTCCTGAATGCTGGGATTAAAGGTTTACGCCACCACACCCAACTCCAAACTAAGAACTTTAAATAGCTAAATTACTTTTTATCTTTTCCTTTGTGCTTGTTGATAGTGACTTAAAAGTGAGTTCTCGGGCTGGAGAGATGGCTTAGTAATTAAGGCGCCTGCTTCCTAAACCTAAGAACGCTGGTTCCAATCTCCAGTGGTTCCAATCTCCAGGTCCCCCACAGTTAGCCAGATGCAGTGAAACAAGGGCACAATGCCACACTTGACCACAAGGGGGCGCTCGCATCTGGATTTCATTCACAGCAGCTAAGAGGCTGCTGGCGCGCCCATCTCTATCTGTCTTCCTCTCTGTCTCTCTCCAAAAAAAAAAAGTGGGTTCTCACTGGGTGTGGTGGCACACATGCCAATCCCAGCACTCAAGAGGCAGAGGTAGAAGGATTTCTGTGAGTTCACAGCCACCCTGAGACTACATAGTGAATTCCAGGTCAGCCTAGACTAGAATGAGACCCTACCTCAAAAAAAACAAGTGTGGGCTTAGCGGTTAAGGCATTTGCCTACACAGCCAAAGGAACCCCATTCGAATCTCCAGGACCAGATGCACAAGGGGGCACATGCATCTGGAGTTTATTTGTAGTGGCTGGAGGCCCTGGCATGCCCTTTCTCTCTCTCTGTTTCTCTCTCTTAAGTAAGTAAATAAGTAAATAAATAAAAATACTTTTTATAAAGTGGGTCCTATATAGTTGTATATGGTAAACTATATATGGAAGATCTTTCTATTGGAAAACTGAATGAAATTGCTACTAAGCTATTTTTCCAGGTTTGGTTTTTAAATGTAAAATCATTTCTGGGTTGATAGCCTCAGTGAAATTCTCATTTCTAATCTATGCTTTACTGATAGATTTCAATGTTTGGTGTATGACAGCTGTGGTGGTTTGAGTCAGGTGTCCCATAAACTCATGTGATCAGAATGCTAGATCCCCAGCTGATGGCAGTTTTGGAGGTGGAATCTTGCTGAAGGAGGTGTACTGTTTGGGCAGGTTTAGGAGTGTTACAGCCAGCTTCCTCTGGCCAACATTCAGCTTATTCTTCTGCTGTGGCAGAGGTGTTGTTCAGTATCTGCTCATGACCTGTTTTTCCTGCTATCATGGAGCTTCCCCTCATCTGTGAATCAAAATAAACCCTTTTCTTCCACAAGCTGCTTTTGGTTGGGTGCTTTGTGCCAGCAATGAGAAGGTAACTATAACAATACCAAGGCTTAGAACCCAAATATGGCTTCTCTGATTGGATTAAGACAACTATTTTCAAAGGATATCAGGTTAGACAGGTAACCTAAATTAATAGACCTAGAATCAAATCTTGTGACAGACCACTCAGATACATTACCCAGGGAGTTTCCAAAATCTCTAACTATAAAATATTGGTGTTAGTATTACATGTTTTATAAAGTTGTAAAAGGATTGAGACAAAAATCTGCACGAAGCAAAAAACGTTAGCAACTGTACTGTACTTTGGTTTTGGGTTTGGTTTAGTTTAGTTTAGAGATATCATGTAACCCAGGCTGGTCTTAAAGTTGCTGTGTAGCCAAGGATAACCTTGAACTAATGATCTCCTGACTCAGTTCCTAAAGGCCAAGGCTACAGGTATGGTCCACCACACTTGATTTTGTGGTATAGCTTTTTTTTTTTTTTTTTTTTTTTTGAGAGAGACGCGTGCGTCCCTTTGTAGGCAAGTTCAGCATTGTGCCCTTGCGTCACTTTTGCATCTGGCTAAACGTGGGACCTGGTGATTGAATGGGCATTCTTAGGCTTGGCAGGCAGGCACTTTAACCACTAAGCCATCTCTCCAGCCCTGTGCTATAGCTTTTTAGTGTTTTATCTTTAGAAAACTTGAAACTTATAGAAAATTGTACATAGAAACCTATTGTATCCTTTTTCCAATTCACTAATTATTTGCTTTCCCATTCTACATTGTGTGTATGTGTGTATTTTTCTGATTGTTTTGACCACAAATAAGAGGCATCATCAATGATCTTTTTGCTGTAGATAAGTTATATGGATTTCCTAAGAATAAGGAAATTCTTTTACATAATTGCATTAGTTACCAAAATTAAGAAATAATGATACTGAGATATGCCATCATTATGTGATCCATAATCCTCACTCCAAAATTTCATGTGTTGTCCCAGTAAATCCTTTATAGCTATTTTTTCTGGGACCTTTAGTGTTCATATTAATTATGTTAATAATAATTAGGGTGCCAATCATACAAGACTACCATACCTACTTATGCATGCCAGCAGAGGTGACCACAAGCATCATTTAAAAAAAAATTTACATGCAATGTAAATGATAATAATAATGGCCCCGTCAGAGCCTTTTGTCACTGCAAATAAACTCCACATCTGGCTTTACTTGGGTAGTGGGGAATCAAACCCAGGCCATCAGGCTTTGCAAGCAAATACCTTAACTGCTAAGCCATCTCTCCAGCCCAACATCACTTTTATTCTTGTATTGTGTGATCCTACTGGAGAGTTAGCATTACGGTCAAGACTGAGAACAGTTGCTTTGAGGATACAGAATTGTTGGACACTGGAAACATTAGGTTCAAATTTTATTCTTTAATCCAACTTGTAAAGAATCTAAAATAGATTCAAAGATAAAATTTGTCATACACTGTTACATGCTGAAGATCATCAACTCTCTTGCTTTTCTCCTGTGTTCATTGTGTTTTGGGTAGATATGGTGAAAGTTTCCCTTGCACTCTGTATGTCAAAGTTCCAGGTCACCCTTTCCAAGTTGATGCTTTTCTGGAGAGCCATTGTATTCATTGTCAAACTTTACATTAAGGGCTGGAGAAATGGCTCAGCATTAAAGTCACCTATTTTCAAAGCCTGACAGCCCCGGTTCAGTTCTCCAGTACCTATATAAAGCCAGATGCACAAAGTAGAACATGCATCTGGAGTTTGTCTGCAATGGCTGGAGGCCCTGGCGCATCCATACTTTCTGTCCCCCTCTCTGTACTACTTCTTTCTTTCAAATAAATGAATAAAATATTTTTTAAGCTTTGCATTAAACAAATGTTTGCTTACAAAATATATTTATATAATAAAGTATTTGTCCATTTTACTTTTAAGGCAGAATTTCACTCTAGTCCAGGCTAGCCTTAAACTCATGATGCTCCTCCTACCTCAGCCTCCCAAATGCTGGGACTGCAATATGGGCCAGCATGACTGGCTTTCTTTTATCTATTTTAATGTTTTTACTTTTTATATTTTATTTACTTATTTGAGAGAGAGAGCTAAAAAACCGCAGATAAAGAGAATGGGTATGCCAGGGCTTGGAGCCACCACAAACAAACTCCAGACACATGGACCACCTTGTGCATCTGGCTTACATGGGTACTGGGGAATCAATCCTGGGTCCTTAGGCTTCTCAGGCAAGCACCTTAACCACTAAGCCATCTCTCCAGCCCTCTTTTATCTATTTTAAATATTGAGATTCACATAAAATTTTGTTAGAAAAGACTTGTGCAGTTGTGAATTTTTTATTCATTTTGAGAGAGAGAAAATGGGCGTGCCAGGGTCTTCAGCCACTGCAAACCAACTCCAGACATAAGCATCCCTTTGTGCACATGTGCGACATTGTGTGCTTGCATCACTGTGCATCTGGCTGTGTGGAACCTAGAGATTCAAACCTGAGTTCTTATGCTTCACAGGCAAGTGCCTTAACCGCTAAGCCATCTCTCCATCCCAGTTATATTTTTTTAAGTTTAAAATCTTCCTTACAGTCTTAAGGAAAGTGTTCTTTCTATAATTACTATTTGTGTGTGAAGGTTAGAGAATAACCTAAGGGTATTGGTCTCCTTTCACCCTGTTTGAGACACTTTGTTTTGCCCCTGGAAAGGCCACACTAGTTTCAGAATTCTCCTGATTCCCATTCCCATTGGAATTCTAGTAAGCAGCAGGTTTACAGAACAAGCACTTTTTTCACTTTATTTTAGAGAGAGAGAGAATGAATTGGCCCAGGGCCTCAGTCACAGCAATCAAACTCCAGGTGCTTATGCCACCTAGTAGGCATGTACGACCTTACGCTTGCCTTACTTTTGTGTGGCTGTCTTACATGGGATCTGGAAAGTCAAACATGGGTCCTTGGGTTTTGCAGGCAAGTGCATTAACCACTAAGCCATCTCCCCAGCCCTGCCTCTGGACCTCTTACAGACTCTTCTGTTCCCTTTTCCCACTTGTCAACTGTGTTGTTTAGTGTAGTCAATTTTTCTGCCTGCTGGTATATATCAATTGCTTACAGGGAGCCTTTGATATTTCCAACTATAACTGTTTCTTTATTCTTCCTTGTAGTTCTATCAACTTTTGCTTTGTGTTTTGTTTGCATAGTAATTGGTTTTTGGTACTGGGGGGTTGGATTTACAGCTTTGCACATGCTGACCAATAGCTGTACCATTGAGTTACATCCTAGCCCCAAATGCCTGTGTGTTTTGCACCTCTATTGTTAGATACATACACACTTAGGATTGTTGGGTCTTTTTTGGAAAATTGATTTTCATGTAATACTTCTTTAAAGCACCTGATAGGGCTAGAGAGATGATGTAGCATTTAAGGTGCTTGCCTCCAAAGCCAAAGGACTTGGGTTTGATTCCCCAGGACCCACTTAAGCCAGATGCACAAGGTGGCACATGTGTCTGGAGTTCATTTGCAGTGGCTGGAGGCCCTGGCACACCCATTCATCCCCCTCCCACCTCTTTCTCTCAAATAAATAAATAAAAATGAAATATTTTAAAGAGCCTGATATTTTCCATGTTCTGAAGTTTATTTTGTTTGAAAGTACTATAGTTACTCCATCTTGTTTTACTAATTTAGTTGCTCATTTAGTTGTCTATTTTTAAATAAGAGGAGAGAGTGAGTGAGTATGGGCACTCTAGAGCCTCTTTCCCCTGCAGGCAAACTCCAGACATACATACATACATACATACATACATACATACATACATACATACATTCATTCATTCATTTATTTATTTATTTATTTATTTATTTATTTATGAGAGAAAGAGGCAGATAAAGGGAGAGAATGGGCATGCCAGTGCCTCTAGCCACTGCAAACTCCAGACATACACCACCTTGTGCATCTGCCTTACATGGGTACAGGGGAATTAAACCAGGGTCCTTAAGCTTTGCAGGCAAGTGCCTTAACTGCTGAGCCATCTGTCCAGCCTGGAACATCATTCTTCATCCCTTTTAAAGTGTCTTGGCTTGGGCTGGAGAGATGGCTCAGCAGTTAAGGCATTTGCCTGCAAAGCCAAAGGACCTTGATTTGATTCTCCAGGACCCACGTAAGTCAGAGGCACAAGGCGGCACATGCGTCTTGAGTTCATTTGCAGTGGCTATAGGCTGTGGTGTACCCATTCTCTCTCTCTCTCTCTCTCTCTCTCTCTCTCTCTCAAATAAATAGGTAAATAAAAATAAAATATTTTAAAGTGTCTTGGCTTGGTTAGCTCTGCTGTAATGTGACATGTCCATTCCTAAAAATTCCACACTCTATACAGAATTATGCAGTGAAAACCACAAGACTTGAGGATGGAAATAGGATTGGTGGCACAGCAGTCACTGATTTGTCAGACATTAAAAATAAGTAGGGCTGGAGAGATCGCTTAGCAGTTAAGGCACTTGCCTTCTCTTTCTCTCTCCCTCTGTCTCACCTACCTCTTTCTCTCTCAAATAAATAAAATTAAATGAATAAAAAAATTAAAAATTAACTAGGAAATTGGATAAAAACTATTGGTGTTTTAATGCATAATGACTATAATAAATACCTCACTTTGCCTTGAAAGGGCATGTTCTCTGCTGTGAAGGTAGTGTTGGGGAAAACTGTATCTCGTAACTCACTTAGTGGTGGACAGAGGGTAAGCTGCAGTCAGAGGAAAAGCCTATGGTGCTGGGAGGTGTGATTTGTGCCACACACAGAGTTCAGCATCAATTTTCATGTTTATCCAATGCTCCTCACAGGGAAAAAAAAAGTGCATAAAAGCCAGACATGGGACCTGGAGAGATGGCTTAGCAGTTAAGGCACTTGCCTGCAAAACCAAAGGACCTTGGTTCAGTTCCACAGGATCCACATGAGCCAGATGCACAAGGTGGTGCATGCATCTGGAGTTCGTTTGCAGTGATTGGAAGCCCTGGAAAACCCATTTTCTTTCTTTCTCTCTCTCTCTCTCTCTCTCTCTCTCTCTCTCTCTCTCTTTCCCTCTTAAATAAATAAATTTTAAAATAAATAAAATACTAAAAAGCCAGACATAGGTCAGGCATGGTGGCACACACCTTTAATCCCAGTACTCTGGAGACAGAGGATTGCTGTGAGTTTAAGACCAGACAGAGGATTGTCTGCCTGGGCTAGAGTCAAGTTAAAAAGACAAAACCCTGAGACTTCTAGTTAATCCCAGCAGGAGGCAGAGGTAGGAGGCTAGAGTTCAAACCTGAGACTTATAGTTAATTCCAGGTCAAAGTGAGAAAAATTGCAAAAACAAAGGGAACAACAAAAAAAAAAAAATTAAGAACAACAACAAGAAGTGGTGGTGGTGCACACCTTTAATTCCAGCACTTGGGAGGCAAAAGTAGGAGGATCACTGAGTTTGAGGCCACCCTGAGACTACAGAGTGAATGCCAGGTCAGCCTGGGCTAGAGTGAGACCCTACCTCATAAAAAAAAGGGGGCTGGAGAGATGGCTTAGCAGTTAAGGCACATGCCTGCGAAGCCTAAGGACCCCAGTTCAATTCTCTAGGTCCCACGTAAGCCAGATGCACATGTGTCTGGAGTTCATTTGCAGTGTCTAGAAGCCCTGGCGTGCCCATTCTCTCCCTCCCTCCCTCTCTCTCTCTGTGTCTAATAAATAAATGAATTAATTAAATAAATAAAAACTTAAAAAAATTAAAGGCCAGGCGTGGTGGTACACGCCTTTAATCCCAGCACTAGGGAGGCAGAGGTAGGAGGATCACCGTGAGTCCAAGGCCAGCCTAAGACTACATAGTGAATTTCCAGGTCAGCCTGGACTAGAGTGAAACCCTACCTCAGAAAAAAAAAATGCCAGGCTTGGTGGCACATGCCTTTAATCCCAGCACTTGGGAGGCAGAGGTAGGAGGATTGCCATGAGTTCAAGGCCACCCTGAGAGGACAGAGTGAATTCCAAATTAGCCTGGGCTAGAGCAAGACCCCACCTCACAAAAAGCAAAAAAAAAAAAAAAACTAATTTTTTTAAGCTAGACATGGTAGTGCACACCTGTAATCCCAGCCCTCAGTAGTCTGAGATAGGAGGATTGTGAGTTAAAGGCCAATCTAAACTATGTAGTGAGATACTATCTCAAAGAAAAGGAAGGAAGGGAGGGAGGAAGAAAGGAAAAAAAAAGAAGCAAATGGGGCATAAATACACAAAGTTTATCCATCCCTTCTTTGATTCTTCTCCCAGTTTGCCTTTTATATTAATTTCCCAAGGCTGCCACAAGAAGTTACCACAAACTACAGGGCCCGGCTCTCTGAAGGTTCAAGGAAAGCATCTTTTAGCTTTGATAGTTGCAGGGAACTTTGGCATTCCCTATTTGTTTACAACTGCTTCTTTCCGAGTCTCTGCTTCCATGGCCTTCTTGTAAGGTAACTATAGACTAGGGTTCTGGAAGAGGAGTTTCTGGAGCCCTCAGAGCAATTTGGGTTAGGCCTTCTCCTGAGTGTATACCACAATCTTTTATTGCCTTTTCTCTCTATGTGCCAGGCCCATGGAGAAGCAAATTTAGGCTTCTATTTTTTGAGACCTCTCAGAGTCAAGAAATGGAGTGAGGGCTGGAGAGATGGCTTAGCAGTTAAGATGCATGCCTGCGAAGCCTAAGGACCCAGGTTCACTTCTCCAGGTCCCACATAAGCCAGATGCATATGGTGGCGTGTGCGTCTGGAGTTCGTTTGCAGTGGCTAGAGGCCCTAGCGCGCCCATTCTCACTCTCTCTCTCTCTCTCTCTCTCTCTCTCTGTCTTTAATAAATAAATAAAAATAAATATTTTTTTAAAAAAAGGAAATAAGCCGGGCCTGGTGGTGCATGCCTTTAATCCCAGCACTTGGGAGGCAGAGGTAGGAGGATTGCCGAGAGTTCGAGGCCACCCTGAGAATACATAGTTAATTCCAGGTCAGCCTGGACCAGAGTGAGATTCTACCTTGCAAAACCAAAAAAAAAAAAAAAAGGAAATGGAGTGAGCTGAATGGGTTATCAGTAAATGGTGAGCCAAGTTTTTATCAAGAGACTCCCTGTATTCTGTCACATTAGGCAAGGTTGGGACCATCATTCAGAAATTTAACTGTTCCTAGATTTTTGAGTTTTGTAGATTAGTAGCATTTTAAGAGTTAAAGAAATAAAGATAGTGTGGTGGTGCACACCTTTAATCCCAGCACTCAGGAGGCAGAGGTAGGAGGATGGCTGAGTTCTAGGCCACTCTGAGACTACAGAGTAAATTCCAGGTTAGTTTAGCATGGCATGAGATCCTACCTTGAAAAACCAGAAAGAGAGAAAGAAGAGATACTTTAATTCTAGATATAGTAAATATCTAATCCAAGTATAAAAATAATTTTAAGAAAATTTATTTCTGCCAGGTGTGGTGATGCATGCCTTTAATCCCAGCACTCGGGAGGCAGAGGTAGAAGGACCACCGTGAGTTCAGGCCACCCTGAGAATACGTAGTGAATTCCAGGTCGGCCTAGGCTAGCATGAAACCCTACATTGAAAACTCTCCCAAAAAAATTATTTCTGAAATGTTCACTGTTGGTATTTTTATTTGTTTCCCTTCTCCACGGACTGTTGATTTGTTGCTTTTCTCATTGCTCTGACAAAAGCAACTGAAGGAAGAGTTTATTTTGTCTTAGCTTGAGGGGTACTAATCCATCATGGCACAGACAGCATGGCAGCAGGAACATGGAACAGCTGGTCACATTGTATCTGCAGTGAGGCAGCAGAGAGAAATGAATACTGATGCTCAACTCTCTTTCTCCTTGTTGTTTGTTTGTTTTTTTGTGGGGCGGGGGGATGACAACCGCGGGTTTCTAGGTAGGGTCTCCTGCTAGGCCAAGCTGACCTGGAATTTGTGATGTAGTTTCAGGCTGGCCTCAAACTCAAAGCAGTCCTCCTATCCCAGCCTCCTGAGTGCTGGGATTAAAGGCATGCATGCTTACTCTCCTTCTTATTTGGTCCCAGACTTCAGCCCATGAATTGGTACCACTCAGATTTAGGGTGGGTCTTAATGCCTCTTCAGTCACACCTTTCTGGAAACACCATCATACCCAGGGGTATGTTTCATTTCCATGGTGATTTTTTTTTTTTTTTGAGGTAGGGTCTTGCTCTAGCTTAGGCTGACCTGGAATTAGTCTCAGGCTGGCCTTGAACTCACAGCGATCTTCCTACCTCAGCCTCCCAAGTGCCAGGATTAAAGGAGGGTGCCATCCACCACACCTGGCTTCCAAGGTGATTCTTTTTTTTTTTTTTTTAATTTATTTGCAAGCAGAGAGAGAGAGTGAGAGAGATAGAAGAGAGGCAGACAGAGAGAGAATGGGTGCACCAGGGCCTCCAGCCACTGCAAACGAATTTCAGATGCATGTGCCCCCTGTGCATCTGGCTTACATGGGTCCTGGAGAATCGAACCGGGATCCTTTGGCTTCACAGGCAAACGCCTTAACTGCTAAGCCATCATCTCTCCAGCCCGCAAGGTGGTTCTTAATCCAGTCAAGTTGACAGTGATTAACTATCTCAACTGGTAAAATATCTTAGACGAGCAGTGACTCAAGTAGTTGCTACTTTTGAGTACCCCCTGCAAGTGTGCAGGTGCACAGGTCTCACAACACTCTGAGAACAGCCTTCATGTTGTGTTTTATAGATTGTGACAGACCAGCAGACAGGACAGAAGATCCAGATAGTCACCGCAGTGGACCCCTCCGGATCTTCCAAACAGCAGTTCATCCTGACCAGCCCAGATGGAGCTGGAACTGGGAAGGTGATCCTGGCTTCTCCGGAGACATCCAATGCCAAGCAGCTCATATTCACCACCTCGGACAACCTTGTCCCTGGCAGGATCCAGGTAAGTAAGGCCTCTTGAGAAGTATTTGCTTCAGCACTTCTGATACTGAAATTTTTTCCCCCCAAGGCAGAGTCTCACTCTAGTTCAGACTGACCTGGAATTCACTGTGTATTTTCAGGGTGGCCTTGAACTCATGCTGATCCTCCTACCTGTTCCTCCTTGAGTGGTGGGATTAAAGGCGTGCACCACCATGACTGGCCTGATACTGAACTTCCTGTGTTTTGTGGCTGGCTTATTTTACTGCTTGTTTTCAAGATTCATTCTTTAACAAATGTCAGAGTTTTCTTTTTACAGGTTTGTTTTTTGTTTTGTTTTGGTTTGGTTTTGGTTTTTCGAGGTAGAGTCCCACTCTAGCGCAGGCTGACCTGGAATTCACTGTACTCTCAGGGTGGCCTCAAACTCACAGCAATCCTCCTACCTCTGCCTCGCAAATACTAGGATTAAAAGTGTGCGCTACTATGCCCGGCTTTTTTTTTTTTGAGAGAGAGAGAGAATTGGCGCACCAGGGCCTCAGCTACTGAAATTGAACTCCAGATGCTTGTGCCACCTAGTGGACATGTGTGATCTTGCACTTGCCTCACCTTTATGCATCTGGCTTACATGGGATCTGGAGAGTTGAGCATGGGTCTTTAGGCTTCGCAGGCAAGTGCCTTAACTACTAAGCCATCTCTCCAGCCCCAGATTTTTATTTTTAAGGAATAATTAACATTCCACTGTATAAATACATTGCTTTTTTTTGGGCAGAATCTCAGTAACCTCAAACTGTCAGTCTTCCTATCTCCCAAGTGTACCGTCCGTACATGTGGCTCTTTGTCTTTTCATCTACTGATGGTCACTTGGATTGCTTCCAGTTTGTTGTTGTTTTGTTTTTTTTGTTTTGTTTTTACTATTAACAGATTTTATTGGTGTGAACACATGTGTTGAAGAGGGATAACTTCCTACTATGGAGAAACTTGAAAAAGCAAAAAACAAAATTTTTTTTCTGATAAGCTAGATACATTCAACTTTCCAAAATGTCCTCAGACACACCTTGCAGTACAGTTAGTAAGCATTACTTCATCCTTCCTCTTCCATAGTTCAGTATGGTTGTTTGAAGCCAAACTACTAGTCTTGTTGAAAGTACAGGTTTGAGAACGGCTGGCTGCTGATATCACATTTTACAGATGATTTTACTTGATTTCTATATGTGGTTTCCGTATGCATGAATCATTTCAAGGCTTATCATGTGCTCAAATTATGTACGTTTTTATAACAGACATTATTTACTTTCTCATGTTGACACCAGTTGTGTAATGGCACTGTTTGTCTTCTAAAAATTTTTTTTATTATTTGAGAAAGAGGCAGAGAGAGAGAGAGAGAGAGAGAGAGAGAATGGGCGTGGCAGGGCCTTCAGCTGCTACAAATGAACTCCAGACACATGCACCACCTTGTGCATCTGGCTTACATGGGTACTGGGGAATTGAACCTGAGTCCTTAGAATTCACAGGCAAATGCCTTAACTGCTAAGCCATCTCTCCAGCCCACTGTTTGTCTTCTAGAAAGTTATCTAAACTGAGGGGAAATAGCAGGTTTCACAAATCATTTGTTGTAGTCCTCAAACCACCAAATGTCTCAGCAAGACACCTACTTAGGAAAGCTGGTCATAGTTCTGACAAACTTTGACATTTTCATAGGATGATAAAGACATCTGGAAAAGCCTTGCTTATCTTCACTTTGGAGCATCTATATGTGATCCTCACATGACCCCCAGTCTTGGTGATGGTAGCCATATAGGAGAGCAGCCACAGGAGCCAGCTAGTGGGAAAGCAGGCTATCTGGCTGTCAGATGAAATTGTCAACTGGAATTATCCCAATTCTGCTCAGCATTTTTTTGTTTGGAAACCCAGTGCTGGGAATTTACAGTTAGACATTACTTGCTTAGTAATCTGGATTTTAATCAGCACTGTTTGCTGACTTCTCTTAGATCGTCACGGATTCTGCTTCTGTGGAGCGTTTGCTGGGGAAGACAGATGCCCAGCGGCCCCAGGTGGTTGAATACTGTGTGGTCTGTGGTGATAAAGCCTCTGGTATGTGACCCAAATGTCTGTTGGTACATGTCATGCATTGACTAACATGACTTATTGTGGGGTGGGAAAATGGTTAATTGAGAAAGAACGTTATTTGTAGGTTTCAAACACAAATCCCACATAGTAAACAAAGTGGTTTGTCAGATTATTAGAATAGATAGAAAAAAGTCAAGAAACTCTGTGGTTTAGTTGCAAATACTCAATTAAGTTTGTCCAAAAAAAAAAAAACAGATGGGGAGATGGTGCAACAAGTAAGAGGGCCTGATTTGCCCTAAGTTCAATTCCCCAGCACTCACATAAAGAGCTAGGCATGGCCACACACACCTGTAACCCTAGTCCTGGGAGAGCAATGATTAGAAAATTGCTAAGGTTCACTGGTCAGCTAGTCGGACCAAAAAACTAGCAGATCCTAGTTCAGTGCAAGACTCCGTCTTAGGGACACATGTGGATGAGTGACATTGGAGGATACCCATTGTTCTCCTCTGGCGTCCACTTGCACACACACAGGTGCATGCACCAAACATACCACACATACTACTCATACAAAGTAATAATTTTTTTAAAATTTTGTTCATATCTACAAAAATGTTTTGATATCTCTCCAAGGTATGTTGTGTATGTAATCCTCTTTATCCAAACTATCTCTATCATCC